>CM035153.1:153381538-153981538 GCA_020205615.1 Panax quinquefolius | reverse complement strand
CACGATTCTTATTCACGAGTTACTATTCACGAAAGATTATTCACTTGTACTATTCAATTTAAACAATATATTTATTTTCAAATCAAATTATTTTTGGGTACAATATTATTCTATGAGGAGATGTCTTAATTTTTCTTAAATAGTTGGTTAAAATTATAATAAGAAATCAATATAGATCGTTGATTTAAAGTTTTAATAAGAATCTTGCCCTTTCTCGATGTTCCAAGGGTTAATTGCCCTTCGCAAATAGTAGTTGTCTCTTCATATTACCAAGAGTTTACTTGCTTTTTGATTGTTCCAAGGGTTAATTGCCCTTCGCAATAGTAGTTGTCTCTTCAATATTACCAAGAGTTATTTTGACCCTTCATACACTCAAGAGCCACTCTCAATTTTTTTCTATAAATGTAAGCTCATTCCTTCATTATTTCTTACGAATTCAATTTAAACTCTGTAGAGAGGTTATATAGAGAAAATCTATAGAGAGAAGAAGAAGAAGATTCTCGCTAATTCACTACTTCTTATATCCAGCTTTATATAAGGTAAGGGATATTATTTGTTGTACTTGTAAGTGGTATTATTTCTTTTCAGATTCACGTAAGAGAATTTCTATTATTCCATTCTTTATAATTATGTTGAAATAACTCATGTTTATGCAAGTCTGCATACATGGTGAAATTCTTCATTATTCTCGTTTTTTATGATTATGTCGAATATCTTGTCGGCCAAGTATTACGCTCGACCGGTTCCATTAATTATTCTCGTTGGAATAACTCCGTCCATGCGATTTATCGCATGCATGGTGATTTCGTTGTTATTCCATTCTTTATTATTCCGCTTGGGAATATCCTCGCTTTCAAGCTTTTACGCACGGACCGTTTCCGCCTTTATTATTCTCGCTGGGAATAACTCCGTCTGCATATGGGTCTATCCCATGCATGGTGAATCATTCTGTTATTCTATTCTTTATTATTCTGTTGGAATAACCTGTTTATGTGGATTACCACATGCATGGTGAATGATTCTTTGTAATTTATTCCTTGTTAAATTGTGGAAATGATCTGTTTACGTGGATTATGATGAAAGTCATAATAAAAGCATTGTACTAATAAAAATCATGGGTATATGTGATATTAGTAAGTGTTATGATAATTTATGTTGGTTAATATGCAAAAACATGAAAGTTTCTTAGAAATCACAAAGGGTTGAAAAATCAGATTTTGGTGAAAATGGAACATGAAATTCAATTGACCATATCTTCTATTATATTTTGAATTTTTGAGTGTGGTCAAGTTCTAGAGTTAGATCTATGAGTTTTTTAGCATCTTCAAGTGGAATCACTGAAAAAGATGTTGTAGAATTTCGTGTGGACTGGTTTTAGTAAAGGATGAAAAAGCTAGAAATTACCGAAATGCTACTGTCCAGATTTTTAGAGGGGTGGTTTCGGCCACTTAATTTATGATAAAAATTTTGGCCTTTTGGGACATGAAAGTATATGGTATAAAGAACATCCTGTCCAAAAATGAGCTCATTCCGACTTAAAATGAGCAAGTTATAACCATTTTAATATTTAGATTTTTCTGACAAAAAACGCTATAACCGGAGTTCTATAACTCCGATGACCATAAAATTTAAATAGGAAGCTCACATTAACATGTGTAAGATCCTTCCAAGATTTGGGGATTTATGGAGTTAAACTTGAGGTAGCTAATTTTTTAAGGAATTAATTAGAAATTAATTTTAAAAAAATAGTAAATGAATTTTAAAAAATTCTGAGAAAAATATATTTTTATTATGGGACTATATTATGCTAAATCCCATAAAATAAATATTTTTGGAATTAATTTGGTATTTTTCATAAAAATGATCTAGTTATGAGTAAATGAGTTAAATATGTTATGTGAAGTAACAAAATTGGAAAATAGGATTTTATAGCTTGAAAATCCTATATAGGGTATATGCATATTTTTGATGAGGAATTTGATCATTGGTGATGATATCTTATGAGTATGGAATTTTTGAATGATTAAATGCATTATGTGGTAAAGTGTAAACAATTGAAATAAATTATTTATAAGTTTAAGAAGTAATTAAAATATTGTTATAATATTAATGATATTAGATTATGAGATTATTAAGTGATTGATAACATTGGGATATTCTTGAACCCCCGGATAAATTATATTATAAATGTTTAATATTTATCATTTATCTCATTTGATTGATTGTTTATATCATCACACGATCCTCACGCTTATATCAGTGTTGAAAGTCATATGTGGCTTACGCATGCGTAGATGGACTTAGTATGATTATGACCGGGATTATTCTGTATAATCATGACCGTAATGTTACAAATGATGTGGTAAAAGTCATCTTTGGCAGTAGTGCATAGATGGACTTGGTATGATTATAATGAGGATTGTTCAGATAATCACGACCAGATTGAAAAACACGAATATCCTCGGCCAGTAGTGCATGGATAATTCGTGGTCGTGATACTATTAAGTCGAGTCTCAAGATTATTGATTTTACTGATTGTATATCTTTGGCACGTGTAAGTGCAAAGATGAACTGTTGATTCTTGGTTATATGAACAGATATCTTTGGTAGTAGTCTGAAGATGAATTTATTAGTATGATTATGTGCGAAATTGTGATTTGGTATAACCATGATTTTTTATGTTTCAAAGTAAGATAGGTGATGAAAATTATCTTCGTCCTAGGTGCGAAAAGAATTCAAATCACAATTATGATTATGAAGTTATTCATATGATTGTGGGACACGAATTATTGATTGATGTTACGAGGATAAAATATTATTGGTGGACTTTTAACTTGGAGAAGATAATTGACATGATGGTCTATTTGACTCTTTTAATGGATTGCTTTCGTCATCACTGCAGAACTATGGTTGAAAATTTTTATCATCTACCATATGTTCTAAATCTTTGATTTATTCTCGATGAATCTTATTGATAATTTAATTATCTTTAGTCATGATATTATCTTTATCGGCTAGCTAGTTGTCTTCACCTTTTTGCTTCACAATTCCTTTCGTAATAATAAGAGTTGAATTTGGTTTGGGATAATAACGAAATAGTGAGATGATCCGAGATCTGCTGAAGTTTCTCAATACATTATAAAAGCGGCATGACGTACAATATATATTTGCATTGAGGACCTAAGATGTGCGATCGTCGTATTTTATACGTCACTTGATAATTGATTTTGATGAACAACAATAGGTTGATGAGAACTCAACTTTGGAAGGTTGTTTTGCCACTATCATACAAGATTTCTAATGACATACATCTCATCTTATCATAAAGACGGGGTTGTCACAGACATCCAAACTTCTGAGATATCTACAAGACTATCTATATGATATTGGAGTATATTTGAGATATAATTCTCACTTGGAGATAATCGAGATAATTATATGTCGAAGAAGACTCATCATCGTTGGAAGGAACACGATAGTAATCTTCTCATTTTTCTTTTTGCAGTCTATCGACCAACCAAGGATAATTCTCCAGGCATACGATCTATCATAACTTGGATTCACGACCTCCCATGTATGAAGGTTTTCTTGAGCTTTTTCAAAGATTTTAATTTAAAAAATGCTTATTGACCGTATTTTATGTAAAGAGATCAGACGGGCTGTAAGGTGTTGTGGTCGATGCACCACGAGAGCTACATAGATTTTATATCAAACTCATAACTTATCTCATTGTCATCTGCTCGCATTTACGATTCAGCAATTAGATAAATGAAATTTGTATTTGATTTTATGGAGTGATATCTCATGCGACTCGAATGGGTCGTGTGGACCTATTTTGAGGCGTCCACGTAAAATGTTACTCACAAAGTCCCGAACTCTAAACCTCTCCAAATTGTAAACCTTATATTCCAACAAAAACCATCATATTAACTATCTACCATGCTTAAATTTATGTAATACTAATATTTAAACCAAGAAGATCATTTCTAGAATTGTAATAATAATAATAATAATTGTAATAATCAGAATAATAATAATTATTATTATTGTAATAATACTGATGACCAAAAAGGGATAATACAATCGTAGTATTTCAATAATAATAATAATAAAGCTTAAATATGATTTACTTATCCTAAACCACAATTTTTGTAATAAAAAACATAATTTTTTTATAATAATAAAAAGCACTTTTTTTAATAAAAAAACAAAAACATCGAGAAAAAAAAAAAACAAGCGAAAAAAAAAAACGCACACAAAAAAACGCAGCTTAAAAATAAAATGCGCTTTTGTAATTTGTAGTTTTTTTTTTTTGTTTTAATCATTATCTTGAGGTCCGATTTTCATTGTAGTTACTAAATTTTTTTTATTACAATCGAATAACTCATATTTCAAAAACTTACAAAATGTTTATTCTGATTCGATTTTAGTCCAAAAAATGGACTTAAATGTCGATTATCATATCTTGGTAGTTATTTTTCTTTGACGCGTGGCAAGTTATTTTCTTTGATGTGAAGGTTAAAAATTTTCTTAAAGAAAATGTTCTTTCACAAGTCTGGAACTCTGTAATTCTCCAAATTAAACCTTATATTCCAACAAAATCATTGTCTTATAACTATCTACCATGCTTAAATTTATGTAATACTAATATTTAAACTAAGTAGCATCGTTTCTAGGAATTGTAATAATAATAATAATAATTGTAATAACCTTTTTAATCACTCAGACGTCCAATTTTCATTATCATTCATTAAATTTTTTTATTCTGATCGAATAACTGTCTTTCAAAAATTTATAAAATGGTCATTCCGTTTCGATTTACATCCAAAAATCTGATTTAAAATGTTGATCATCATACATCTTGTCGTTATTTTCTTGACGTGACCCGTTATTTTCACGATGTGGAGGTTAAAATTTTCTTAAAAAAAATGTTACTTCGAAAAGTCTCAAACTCTAAACCTCTCCAAATTAAAACCTTATATTCTAACAAAAACCATAAATAGTAAACTATCTACCACGCTTAAATTTATGTAATACTAATATTTAAACCAAGTAGCATTGTTGGTCTAGGAATTGTAATAATAATAATAATAATAATTGTAAAGCAGAATAATAATTATTATTATTGTAATAATACAAGATAAAAAAAGGATAATACATCAGTAGTATTTCAATAATAATAATAATAATAATAATAATAATAATAAGGCTTAAATATGATTTATTATCCTAAACTACATAATTTTTGTAATAAAAAACGCAAATTTTTGTAATAATAAAAAAAAGCACTGTTTTTTAATAAAAAAAAACAAGCGCAAAAAAAAAAAAAAAAAAAAACACAAAAAAAACGCAGTTTAAAATAAAAATGTAGTTTTTTGTAATTTGCAGTTTTTTTTTGTGTTTTGTTTTTTTATGCAATTTTTTTTTTAATAAAAAACACAGTTTTTTTTAATAAAAATAAAAAAACTGCATTTAATTATTACAAAAAAAATAAAAATAAAAAAACTGCAGTTGAAACAGAAGTTAATTGAAAATTTTCATCCATCCTCGTATGGATTATCAAGTAGTGGCTAAAAGGCAGCACTGAACACTTTTGATTGGAAGTAGAGGTTGCCCTTAGGCTGTCACAACTAAAACCCAAATCATCGTTGTGAAACAGAACAGACGAAAGACAACTAATAACATATTCATAATAAAAACAACTGAAAATCTGAAATAGTTGGATTATTGAAAGGTACACCATGAAGATTATTGTTAAAATACATAGCCTTGACAAGATTGTTCCTCACAAAGAGAATCGACGATTATCGTGTTTTTTTTTTGCGTTGTTTGTTTTTTTTTTTTTTTTTTTTTTTGTTGTTTTTTTTTTTAATTAAAAAAAAAAACTGTGCCTTTTTTTTTATTATTACAAAAAATTGCGTTTTTTTATTACAAAAAATTGTGTAGTTTAGGATAAGAAATCATATTTAAGTATTATTATTATTATTATTATTAAAATACTACAACAGATTATTCCTTTTTTTGCCATCAGATTATTATAATAATAATTATTATTATTACAGTTATTACAATTATTATTATTATTACAATTCCTAAAACGATGCTTACTTACTTTAAATATTAAGATTACATAAATTTAAGCATAGTAGATAATTAATGACAAACGATTTTTGTTAGAATATAAAGTTTTTAATTTGAAAAGGCCTGTAGTTCGAGACTATGAAGAATAAAAATAACTAATCAATATGCATAACAAGATTTTCGTCTGCTTTTTGACTGGAAATTGAATCTGAATAATAATTTTGTAAATTTTTGAGAATACGATTATTCGATTAGAACAAAAAAATTTAAACCCACAATGATCATTTTATAAATTTTGAGAATGCTGATTATTCGATTATATAAAAAAGTTTCGATCACAATAAAAATCGATAAAAATCAATACGTCTGATGATCAAAAATTATTTATCCCTATGGGGCTATAAGAGTATGTGTGGGCTATAGTGATCAAGTATCATCCATGATCCAATAAAAGATTTGATGAAATACTAGAGAATTCCACCATTTTTCATCTTAAGTTGTACTCCTTCAAAATTAAAAAATAAAAAAAAAAATTAAGTCACTTTGTAAATTACTGAAATTCAAAATTGGTACAAATCTATTTAATTTTAGGCTTAAATATGAATTATTATCTTAAACTATAGGTCATTTTCCACTTCGATGATCCACTTTTCAATTTTGTCAATTAGATAATTGAACTATTAATTTTTTTTTCAATTCTATTCAATTGAACTTGTCACGTCAGAAATTGCTGACGTAGCTGTCTTGGAGGGCCATAACTAAGCTGATGTGTATAAAAAAATTATTTTTTATTTTGTTATTAAATATTTTTGATATATTTGAGGGTAAAATCGTCCCACAACGATATGCAAATTAATAGCAGTGTTCTTTCAGATTAGTTAAACTCGGAGCTCCGAACATCGAAGAAAAGGTCAGCGTCGTCGTCGTCGTCGACCGCCGGAAGATCGAGAATCGGAATAGAAGAGCCTCGAGAGGCGTGAAAGCCTTCAAAAATCTCAGAATAGTCTTCAACGCGAGAAGAGTGTGTGAACTTCTAACTTCTGCGGACCTCCGAAAACGTCGTCGTAGAAGGTCTTACCGGCGAAGCCATTGCTGCGGTAACTTTTCTTAGGAAGTGAATGTGAGGTTTTCCATGAAAAATGGAGTGAGTTGCAGCTGCTAGGGTTTTCTGTTGTTTACACTACCCCTCCCTGCTTTTTCAGTGTTTTTTGCTTTTCAGTTTTTTTTCTCTTCTGCAGGGCTGTGTAGCAGAGTCGGAAAGGAGGAGCTAGTGAGCGACGGGCAGGGACAAAATGGGAATTCAAAGTGGAATTTTTCGAATGACCAAATAAGAAGATGGATCTTGTTGGTTGATGTTGCTTGAGGTGAACCCAAATTTGGGTTTATGTTCTGTTAGGCCATGATATTTTACCTATTGGGCCTAATGAATTGGGCCTACTTATTTGATTATTCTCTTGGGTCATTATTATTGGGCCTTCATATTAGATTAATTTATTGGATTATCTTGATTGGGTCTTACCACAAAGTTCTTGGGCGAATTATTGAACCAATCCATTGTATAAATTTAAATATCTACATCTTTGGTTGATGATGGACCGATATCCTGCGATCGCATTAATGAGGATTAGACGATTAGTACCAACCATGAATAAAGGGATGGGATTAACAGAAAAATACCCGCAGAGAGGTAGTGTCGGGAGGTCAATGCCAGCACTTGCTAACTGCGCAAGAGAAAGATAACCCAAAGAAAAAGTCTTCTTGAAAAAGTATGTACAAACACATTCCAACTGATAATTTTTTCTCTCAATACACTGTAGAGATTATTATCCTCCATTTGTTAACCTCATGAACACCGACATCGACTCTCACGCGATGAAATTTATCCTCGACTACTGCCCGGTCCGTCGAGCTTTTTTAATGTTTATCGTGTTTCTTGTCTGCGGGATCGAGGCGTCTTACGTGATTGAGGCGTGGTGCCACGGAGATCTTGGCGTTAACATGTTGCTCCATCACAATCCAGTCTATTTGAAGAATCCGAGTAGTCGATTTTGAGGCTGGATCTCGCTCGGCGTCTTTGGACTTCGAGCATCTCGTCTTAGAGCAGTGGGGGAAAGTAGAATTGAGAGGAAGTGAATGATAGCGGTGGTTTGTGAGGGAAAGAGAGGAGGAGAGAGATATATATTTGGATGAGTTTACAGAAGGAGAGCATCTTCCCCTGTATCCTTCTCTAGATCTGGTTTTTTGTAGTCAATTTCATTGCTCTGTTCTCTCTCTTCCCTCCCATTGATGTTTTTGACAGTTTATTGGGAGGAGTGAGATTGAAGATTTTGAAAAATGACAGAAAGTAGCAGCCGGAGATGGAGGCACAGACGCCGGAGATGGAGGAAGAAATAAAAAAGCAATCTGATATTTAATAGTGATTTGACTTTTTTAACCCTTAGACATTTAATAAATGTAAAATTCATTTGAAATAATAATTTTTAATTACACGTGTACATTGATTAGCCTAGTCAGCGGGGTCACGTCATCAATTTCTAACGTGGCATGATCAATTTGTTGCAATTGAAAAAAATTGATAGTTTAATCATCTAATTGACAAAATTGAAAGGTGGATCACTGAAGTGGAATATAACCTATGATTTAGGATACTAATTCATATTTAAGCCTTAATTTTAATACAAACAACTATATTATAAATTAACTAAAACATTTATACTATTAATTATCCTCCGCTATTTATTACTTTCAAAAGTTTTAATAAATTTATATCAATTTTAAATTTCATAATTTTACATAAAAAGTCAATGTATACTTGAATAGATATAAGGCTTACTCGGGCCGAAACTTATAAGTTGGTAAAACTAATTTATATGTCAACTTTTACTATTTGAGTGTTTGTATCCGATTTATTTTTTAACTTATAAATTGATTTATAAATAGGTTTTGAGAAATAATAATTTCTCATTTTTCAAAAATTGACTTTTAAATCATTTTAAAATAAGTGAGTTTGATCAATTGTAAAGATTTTTTGTCCTTATTTTACTGATCTTTACAACTTATTTAACTTATAAGTCATTCTAGCCGAACACCCTCACAACTTATTTTAACTTAAAGTTTGATTTATAAATCAAAATAATGTCGAACACTTTTATTTCTATGTCATAACTTAAAATAACTTATAAATTATTTTAAATTTTAAGTTATAAGTTGTACAAAGTTTTTACAATGCAGTATCCTTGTGGAATTTAACCTATAATCGGAAGGAGAAGAAAACAACAGTCACTCCTAGGGGTGCTCAAAATATTTGATTTTTTATCGAATCGGTTGATCTTAAGAATCAATCTGCACTGCTTTTTTTAAATACCATTTTTTTAATATTTTAACATTTCTCGGTACTAGTAACGGTAAGGAATTTTTTAAATTCGGTAAAAATCAAAATACCGAAAATACCAAAATTTAATAATATAATAATTAATAGTTAATGTTTTATAATTTTATATATTAAACAATTTTTTTATATATTAATAATTTTTATATAATAGTAGTTTTATTAAAAAAATTATATATTAATAATGTTTTGTAGTTTTATATATTAATTATTATTAATAGTTAATGATTTTTTAGTTTTAAAAAAAATTGTTAATATATAAAAAATTAATTTAATTATTATTAATAATTATATATTACTATACGGTATAATTGAAAAGCGAAGCGAACTTAAAAAATCGATACCGATTCTGCTTTTTGCTTTTTCGGTTTATCGGTTTGATATTTTTGTTACCGGTTCGGTTTTTTTACTGAGTCACTCCCACTTGGTAGTTGGTACACCTGTCAGTCTATCCATGTTGTCTCATGCCATGCAACAACCAGGGTCCTAAACAGTCAGACACTTTACTCAGCTACTTGACTGACACGTGTATGTAACTTGCCCGATATTTTATATATATACAAAGTAACCAGGAAGCGAGTACAGTAGTACTCGAGTGTGGACCGGAGACTGGAGACTGGAGACCGGAGAGCGTATGTATATTCAGTGTTCCTGCCTATTTCGACTGAAATCCAAAGCTGGCCGGCCGGCCGGCCGGCCCACTTGGAATTTAAATCTACGTGTCAGCAAACTTATAGGACCCACACAAACACTAGCCAACCACAAGGTTATCTAACTACTTACTTCACCCAGTAATCTTTACCATGTAACGGTCCCTAATTCTTTCCGGCCCCACTTGCAACTGCCTACAGCTACTCCGCCCTCCCCCTACTTCAATGTGCCCAACTGCCCGTAACCACAATCCCACTAACAACTCCTCTAAGAAAAGAAAGAAAGAAAATGCTGAAGGAGGAGCAAAACGGCGGCAGAATCAACACTTGGGCGCGCATTTGCGACACGTGTCGCTCTGCACCATGCACGGTGTACTGCCGAGTCGACTCGGCCTACCTGTGCACTGGCTGCGACACCCGTATCCACGCTGCCACCGGGCTAGCTTCGAGACACGAGCGAGTGTGGATATGTGAAGCGTGCGAATGCGCTCCAGCGGCCTTCATATGCAAGGCGGATGCCGCGTCGCTATGTACCACCTGCGACGCGGACATCCACTCGGCCAACCCACTAGCGCAGCGCCACCACAGGATCCCCGTTATGCCAATACCTGGCTGCCTTTACGGCCCTCAAGTCGCGGACCCAGGAGGGTCAATACTGGGCCTTGGAGGTGAAGCCGATGACGGGTTCTTGGATCAAGAAACGGACGAGGCTGTAGATGAAGATGAAGCAGCTTCATGGTTGTTGATCAACCCCGTTAAGAAGAACCATAACCAGATGAGTACTAATGGGCTATTGTTTGGTGGAGAGGCTGTTGATGAGTACTTGGACTTTGTTGAGTATAATTCATGTCAAGATAATCAGCAGCAATATGGTGTTCCTCAGAAGAGCTATGGAGGTGATAGTGTTGTGCCAGTTCAGTGTGGAGAGGCAAAAATTCATCAGTTCCGGCACCAACAGAAATTTCAGCTGGAGATGGATTATGAAACCTCAAACGCAGGGTACGGCTACCCAGCTTCACTTGGTCACAGTGTAAGTTTTCACTTCACCATATCAGTATTTGATAGCATTCTGAACCTATATATATATATATATATATATATATATATATATGTGTGTGTGTGTGCCTTTAAATTCCTGTACCAGGGATCTTGTTGCGTTTGCTTTCCTGTTTAGTATGTGAGAAGTTTTGCAGGTGTTTTTCGTCTTTCTCAAATTCAGCTCTTCAAAGATAAATTTGTTTTTTGTCTCTTTCAGTTATATTCTAATAAATTTATCCTTTAAATGCATATCAATCTTTTCTTCTATTTTCCTCTTTCTTCTCGCAGGGAAGGAGACTATATGTTGCCAAAATAAGTTCATATTTTGTTAGTTTTCATCTTCATAATCAACGCTATAGAGGAGTTACATCTGGTCTAAGCCTTATTTTTTGCTCGACCACATGCTACTACCTGTCTACTCTACAAACCAGAAAACTGGGACAGGCATATTCCAAGTTTCTCTATATTTCCTTTGTCCAACTTTTTTTTCAACTCTGAAGTGTAGATTCTGAGATAGTTGCAACCTTTCTCTTAGCTTTTAAATAGACAAATTTTTACTCCCTCTCTCCCCCCCCCCCACCCCACGCCATCCCAGCCCATTTTTGTACTTTTAAAATTGCTTGATCTTCTTCCTTGTTTTCAGTCATGTGTCTAATGCATTTACATAAACTAGTATAACATAACATCCAAACTCAAGCATCAATGAATGCATGATCAATTAGGGCATATATAATCCATTGAATCCTAAATCAGTCAAAACAAAAAATTAAATTTATTTGTAGATTTATTGAATTAAATAAATAGTTACATGAAGTCATACTGTCATAGTTCTGAATGTACTTTTCCAATCCTCACTCCCTCAAACCACAAAAGGAAATTTGTAAGAAAGAAATTCTATGTTGGAGTATGTAATCGCATACAAGGAAATTTCCTTAATAAAATCTCCTCAGCATTCATTCCATAAGACATCAATAGATTTTTCAGTCTATCGAAATGCTGGGATCATAACTGAAGCTATTTCTGAAATCAGGTTTCAGTATCCTCCCTGGATGTTGGTGTTGTTCCACAATCTACAATGAGCGATGTCTCAATCTCACATCCAATACCCTCCAAAGGCACAATCGACCTATTCTCAAACCCTCCGATTCAGTTGCCAACTCAACTTACTCCAATGGATAGAGAGGCTAGAGTCCTCAGATACAGAGAGAAGAAAACGACACGAAAGTTTGAGAAGACAATCAGGTATGCCTCAAGGAAAGCCTATGCAGAAACCAGACCCAGGATCAAAGGCCGGTTCGCAAAGAGGACAGATGTAGATGTTGAAGTAGATCAGATGTTCTCCTCAACACTAATGGCAGGAAGTGGGTATGGCATTGTCCCGTCATTCTAAATCCAAAAGAATTGGCCATAAAGAACTATCAAGAATTGTACTCATAATTACTAATCTACTTCTTTCTCAATCTAAATAGTTTTTCTTAGTAATATTGTTTCAATCTAGTATTTACTTCTTGTAAATGCATGTACTCTACAGTTATATCTATGCAAAAATCAATATTTATTTCACATTAAATATGTAAAATTAAAGTTTGTTTTTCTTTTATTACAAAGGGATAACATTCAAAAGTTTTGGTTTTGAAAAGGAAGGAGATTAATTTAATTTCATGAAAAAGCTAAACTTGAAAATATTGACCAGATGAGCTGAAGATGTCTACCAATAAGGAAGAGGGTTTAATACTCCAATGTGCTACTTTTTTGGAAAAAAAGAGAAAAAAAAGATCAAACACTGAAAGGAATGATAAAAAGAGGCACCAGTAGGATGGGCATTAAAGTTTTGAGTATCTTATCTGTCGGGATGTAATTCACTATTCATTTTTCGCTCAGCTCTCTGCTTCGGGTTGTTTCCTCCACACAGTATTCTTACTATCGTACAGTTGATGTTTTAGCACCAAGATTAGCATTAACCATACCTGCAAGGAACACCAAATTTGTTAAGATATTTGGATGGGTATTAAATGTCCTATCAAAATATGTTATAAAACAATATCATATACAAAATGGAAAATTTATAATTTACAAAATTTAACGAAGTTGAGGATAAAAATCATAATCCCCTGATGCCAGAGCTTTTTCTGTCGAAGGTTTTCTCCATGTACCTTTCCATATAATCAATTATTTTTTACATTGTTTATACCTTTTTGATAACGTGATGGCAATTAGTGATGTGCTTTTACTAGAAAATTGTTATTTACTGAGAGTTCGATCAAATCATGTTCTGTGAATAGTTCTAAAAGCACTTTCCAAAGACATTGTATGTTCACTTATATAATTTCTATTAGAATTTGAGCCTAAATTGAAGTGAGTATCATTAATTATTTGAAATGATTCAACATATCAACATGTTCTACTCCATGAGTAAATTAAATTAAGTATTTGGAAACTCAAATCCATAAAGTAATGAATGAGAAATTAACTCCCAAAGATTACCCTCGGAAATGATAATAAAAGCCAAGTCCCACATCGGTTAAGAACTAAAGTATTAATTGGTTTATATACATTAAAGTTGCTCTTGAATTTGAGCCTCAAGTGGCACTCCACTTTTGTGGAGATGACCTAGCATTGGTTTGAACAGATGCGCCCAATCAAGCATAATCAGTCATTCAAGTTTTATATAATACAGTGTCCATTCAATATAAACAGAGTCTTGAAACACCAAATATTTAGCTATAAATTGTTGAGTTTAGTTGAAATGGGGCCGAATACTTCAGCCTATCAAAACAAATTTGGGATAAAAGGCATTGATGAGGTGAAGTTTTGTCAATGTCAGGTTTATAAAGATGTGAACTTTCTCAGATTCCAAAGTTAACAAATTGGGGCAATTGGGCTTAAAAAAGAGAATTGAACTTTTCTACTTTCCTGCGACTTGAAAGAAGCAAGTCACAGATCATGCAAGACTAGTTATATCTTTATAGATGCATTTACTCTGCTGCTCTAAGTTTGATACCTGTATCGGCCACGAATGTTATCGAGTCAGGCTCAAACTTTTTCCTTTGAGAAACTTCTAGATCCTTGGGACATTTATGAATATACTTTTGCACTGCCTTTTTTCAAGAAGCATTATTAGTTCTCCACTGAATAAGCATTGTAACTAGGAATATTATCTATCGTTCATCTAGTATTCCACCAGTGAATAGTTGCCATAAGCAACAAAAGACACATATTTGATGCTTGAAATCAATTAGAAACATCTCTGCACCATTGACATAATTACATTGCAAATTACAGTTACAGGTCAATACTGACGAAGTATAGAGGCAGGTAACTACTAATAAAATTTATAGTATTTTAGATTCCCGGGTGGAAACTTCTTCTCACCTATTATTTGAATATCCCTTCCCTCTACTGTGTACAAAATGCCCTAATAAAAATTTTACCTTTTTTCTGGACATGAAATTAAATACCTGAAAGACCTGAGAATTGGGGAAATGAAGTCAGCTTGCTGGGGAGCTATATCACGGAAAATATTCTTCATCTGAGCAAAGAGATTGTCTTTTAATAATGCAGTTTATTGTTTTTGGATCGAGGTGAAAGAGAGGATACCCATAATTGTGAGAGCTCTACTCCAGTCCTTAAAGCAACATCTGAAAATTGTACTGCTACAAATTATAAGGCCTCCTAGATTTTGCAAATGTGGACTTAAATAATGATATCCTTAATACAACAGTGGTGATGAGCCTAGTTAGACCTAGCCTGGGACTCTGGAGGTATGCTCAAGAGCTGGCTAATTCCAGTTGTGCCAATTATGCAGCAGCCAGAATCTAGGAGGTATGCTACCTTCCCTTTTAGTATTTCTTGTTTTATATAATACTTATTAATAACTAGACACACGCCATTAAAAGAAAAGAAAAAAGGATTTGGAGGATTAAATATATTTTCATTCCAGAAATATTTTCTAATAAATTTGAACGGGTTTAGACTGATAATTTAAACTTAACTAGGAAGTATACTAAATTACAGGCTGATAGATCACATGCTAATGGTATTTTTCTTGACAATACAGTCAATCCTAAACCATTTTCCAACTTGAATTTTCTTCATCATGAGTGCAGTGTGCTTGACCTCTATACCATCACAAGGGGTCCTCCACATATGTTTATCTACACATTATTTAAGTGCAACTGCGAATTGCTAAGACTTAAAGAAGGTAAAGTTAGGCTTTCCTGCGCAATTATCTCCATATTCATTTTACAAAGGAAAAAACTTCTGCTACTCATCGTCTCTAAAAGAACCTATTTAGCACAACCAAACAAGAAAATTATTTGTTTTACTGTTATCCGAAAGTAACCTTAACATAAGCATTTAACATATTGATTAGTCACACTGCAAAAAATACACATTCTACCATATACACAAATACAAACACAAACATAATCACAAACAGGCATGCATATACTCCCTCTGTTCGGACATATGAGCCCCATTTGATTTTTTGACATTTTCTTCGACACATTATGTTTAGGATACATAATATTTTCGATGAATATGGATTCTCCCAGAGGAGTAAAATCAAATCGAATAGATGAATCAATTGTAAACGAAAATAAATGTTAATCGAAATTTGGCTCAAGAATTTTAATTAAGATTGCAGCATAAGACGTACCGGCGGGAAGATTCAACTGATGAACTTATCATATGGCGCCATGGCGGGAAGTGTGTACTTTTTTTCCCAAATCGATCTAAATTTTAGGGCTTAATTGTTGATAGCCCAAAATGATGGGTGGGCTTAGGGCTTTTCTAGTTTGGGCTTAAATTAGAGAAGAATTTCGAACTCATTCTCATGGGTCAGATCAGTAATTTACTAGTACGATCTCCGATGCCCTTTGTCAAGGAACGGATAAACACCGGAATTATTTAATAGGAGCGAGCAATATAACGATGATGAATATTGTATTATTACTTATAAAATATATTTTTTGTATAATTTTATACAGAATCCTATTAGTTTTAAATTTTATAACCTCTCAAATTGACTTTCAAATAAGAGATCAAATAAACAAAAGCCTCCTACCTAAAGTTTTAATTTTGGCACTATAATCAAGTCCAAAATTTGAATTTGGATATTTTCTCATAAATTTCATCCAACACACTATTTTTATAATTGTGAATAATATAATTAAAATCAATACCGATCAACTAATTTATTATATAATAATATAATTGTTTTAAAAATAAAAATAATCTGACACTTTTTCATCATTTGATGAATATTTGAGGTTTTCATCAAAATTTTAATTGATGAAAATTCTTTTAGATTTTTAACGGCCATCGAAAATATTTTTTATTATGATCAAATAATTGATGTATTGAATGAAATTAAAAAATGTGTAATACAGAAAAGTCGATCAAATCCCAAAAATCTACCGTACAAATTGACATAAAATAAGATTGTTAAGGATTAGATTAGACATTATTAAAGATTAAGTACGCTACATAGTTAGATTAAATTCCCTATATCTAGAATGAATGAATCTAACATAAACTGGTACGTATATATTCGTCATAAGATTAGCAATAAATTAAACCCACAAAACATACTTTATGTGAAATTCTTCTCCACATCAATCATATTATAAGAATTATAATAATGTGGATTAGTGCACTAAGGGCCAGTGATAAAATCTATTAGGCTCTCTTTCTAATCTAAATGACCCCTCCCTCTGGATTTCCCATGTACAATTAACTTCTTCTCTACATGCATACAGATTCCAACTTTATACTTATATCAATAATTATAATTTACTACAAAAATAAAATAAAATGATTTAACTGTAATTTTCATGTAAATTGAGAAGTCGATTAGAATAGAGAGATAATAAATTAAAATTTTAATTTACCTTTATTTGGCTTTAATATATATAATATATACTAATAGACCCTATATAATTATGACACGAGTATTTACGTATTTAAAATATTTTGTAGACATAAATCCATTAACTATTTTCATGAGTTCCACATGTATTCCGCAACATAGAAATAAATTGTTTGATTGTATTATAATGTGTGAGATTAATTCGGACGAATATATGCGAGAGAAAGAATTTATAAAAAAAATTGAAAAAATATTAAAATTCCGTATAATATTGAGTATTACTCCGTGCACATGTACCTATCCTACTAGCTAGGTTACAGGAAATTAAGGAATGAAATTTATTTTAATTAGAAATGGTCTATAAAAAATATTTTATAAATGATGCAAGCATACCATGTATTGATCAACAAATTATTTAATGTAGTTTTGGTCATTCAGGTTATATCGCCACATCAAAATTTATAAAATAATTTATGCCTAAATTTATTCTTTTTAATTATATAATGATGTCTGCTAAAGACAAGGAATAAATGTAAGGTGTCGTCATTGGGTGAAGTTGGATTAGTAGAAAGATAGTTGAGCATAAGGGGCCGGGCCGGGCCGGGCCGGGCCAGCCGGGGGTCCTATGCTTAATGCTTAATTGGTTAGGCAAAGGAACATTACGGAACAAAAACAATTTCACGTACATGCACTTGTAATTACCCAATACCCATAAATAATTTAACACTCTATCTATATATCTCCATTTTTCTCATTCATTTAAATACTACCAAATCCAGAAGGGAAACTTCGTAAATACGCAAAAATGTAAAGTATAAATATGGGACCCAACGAATATGTACATAGGCTTCTCAAATACTTGGAGGATTGGCGAAGAAACATTAAAAAACAAGAATCATCCTTTTTAGCATTAGGGGCAATTTGGTAACACTACTTTTATCCTAATCCATGCCATGCACAGTGAAACAGTGAACGTTAAATAATAAATCCAACATCTCCACTATAAATACAAACATACTAAACCTCATTCCATTGCACTCGCGAGCAAAACTAGAGAAAATAAAACATATATAGGGAAATTAAGAAATTAATTAGAGGAAAAGAAAAAGATGAGGCCAGCAAGCCCCATTCACACGGCCACCGGCACCACTGCTGGAATTCAGAAATGGAATTCTCCGATGCCTTACCTATTTGGCGGCTTAGCACTAATGTTGGGGCTTATCGCCGTAGCCTTGATAATCCTAGCTTGTTCATACAAGAAATCTTCTTCGAATTCATCTTCTCGTGATAATGAAGAAAAACCCGCTAAGCCGGTGTACGTATTACAGCCGGAAATGGAGCCAAAGATTGTGGTTACAATGGCCGGAGATGAGAATCCAAGTTACCTAGCCATACCGGTCTCGGCTAATATTCGCCATACTGAAGAAGTCTAAGCTTATATTAATTTCTCCTATCTCTTTCTAGGAGTATTCTTTTAATTAGTTCTTCCTCTTAATTACCCAACAAAATTAATTACGTTAATTAGCTTTAATTTTATAGTAGTAGTTGTTGTTAGACTTTGCGCGAATATTATGTAAATTGTTGAGCGTAGAAAAGATCGATGTCACCTTGATATATATGCTTTAGTCTAATACAATTACTGTATATATGATGCATCTTCCAAGTTTTTATTAATTTAATTTTGGGTTGAATTTTATAATATATATATATATATATATAGGAACAAAATTTGAGCCAAAAGTACGTTTTGATTTTGGTTCATGATCAACACAACTTGTATCCCAGACCCTCTAATAAGCAATCTCTCTCTCTCTCTCTCTCTCTCTCTCTATATATATATATATATATATATATATATGTGTGTGTGTGTGTGTGTGTGTGTGTGTGTTGATGATAGTAAGTTTGAGAATATAATTATGTATTTCAAACCATTTCAGCTTTTTTCCTCGTACAACTTTTTGATAACTTCAACACGTAAACTGGCATCTCCGGTTCAATAGTGTTTCAAACATTCATGATTGAGATTAGGGGGCCACTTCAGTACTAAATGGCATTGTTTTTTTTTTCTTCCTATTTTGTCCTTTAATTAGTAAGCACTAACCAGTTAGCAAAGCACATGGCCAAAGTACTGAATGGCATTGCTTTTTCTTTTTTTTTTGGTTACAAGCAGGTTCAGTTCGTTCTTAATATTAGGTTGGCGGCCTTATTATTTTGTGTGTTTGTTCAATTCAGCAATTCTTTTCAAGATTTTTTTTGTAAGGTTGGTTTGTTTGGTGAATGGGAGCGGGATGGGATTAATTAGTATAGACTTTGTTCAAGATGCATGCAATTTAATTTCTGGTAATAATCTGAGCAAGAGAGAATTATTATCATTAATTGGTGAAGGATAATTGGGAAAGGTAAGTTGGGATCGATACATGCAAACTGCTGGATTTTTAGGCTGCAGATTTGATATATATAAGGGTAGCAGGCCGGGGAGTTTTCTCCAGAAAGATTAAGGATATTTGGGTAACTGCTTCAGATTTTAATTATGTGTATTATCATATAAACTGCAAGTGTAATGATAAGAAAAGAGCAGCAGTATCAACAATTGAGGCTAATCCAGGTAGAAATCCAATTAATCAAGTTAAAATGTTATCGCTTAATGTATCTCAGGAGCAGTACTGTTCATGTGTTGAAGTTATGCTAAAAAGTTTTGTAAGGATATGTTAGATTTATATAAGATTGGATAGCACACGCAATCACGCAGAAATTAAAGAACTGAAAAATAAATAAAAAAACACACAAATTAAATCTTCGTAAATTTGATTAATTAGTCATGCTTGTATGATATACTCATTTAACAATCTCTCTCTCTCTCTCTCTCTCTCTCACACAAACACACATATATATATATATATATATATATATATATACTAGTCAAAATCAAATTAGTCTTAATTTTTGAATTTTGTTTTAGAAATAAAATAGAATTTTGCCTTTTGCTATTAAAAAAATAAACAAACAACTATGCAATTGCGCACCATTTACACTGAATTGAAATATGTTGGGTTAGAAAATCATTCTCATTTTACTTGGTACTCAAAAATAGTGATGAGAAAAAAAGAAAATAAAAGAAAGGGATAAAAAAATTGAAATGCACTCCATGAATATAAATTGATCAATATTACTAGCTAGGTGTGATATAGCTATTGAAATTTTTATATATTTTACGTATCTTAGCTTTTACATTCACTTTCAAGTTAAAAAATCAACAGAATATGTAACATAATACTATATATAGCAATGATTTATATATATTTTTTTTTTTGATCAAATTTAGGCCACGTAAATCCGAGGATTATATATATATATATATATAGTCAATTAGATTAGGCGAGTTTTCACATTGAACTTTTTCCTCAAGAAGAAACTAACCACGTTTATATAATTGGATTGGCGGACTCTAGTGCTGAGATTATCATTTTGTCAAAGATCAAAATTTTCAACTAATGTCCACCCTATTGAAAACTAAGTATGCCTTTTTATGATTATAATGTGAAGTCATCCTCATTTACAGATATACTCCAGCTTCATTCCCCCAAAACAAAGAATTGATCGATCCGTGGGACATATATATTAGGGAGATGGAAAACAGAAGCAGATATTGATTGGAGAATAAACACCTAAAAGTCAAGTAAGCTGACTAACAAGTCCTCTACAAGCTAATCTTTTTTCATACTATTAGCCTCGACAGATAAGAGTATAAGACCATTTTATATATTAATTGAAATAGTAGTAATATATATATATATATATATATATATATATATAATATAATTCAAGTAATTAAATATTAGTATATCCAGTAAACCATAATATGTGAAAAAGAAAAAGAAGGAAAAAACATTTTGATCGAATTGAATATATATGAAGCAAAACTCTGATATATATACTACTAGCTAGACAACACCTTTCTTAATGGTTCAGCAAGAACTGCCGATTAACTTGCATGTTCTATCATATATATACAAACGTACGTACATGCATGAATCATGATCTAGTGTCCACATTCATTATTTATTTGTTTTTAATTAATGTTTATGTTTAATTCATATATATATATAGGCATGTATAGACTAATGACTAGGGTGGAATTTTTTGGTAAATATATATATTTTTTTCTCGCTATATATATATATATATATATATCCCCAAATAGGTCCATTCCATCCAACCCATTCTCGAGTCGCCAAATACATGGTACGTAAACAACTACAACTTTATTATCACAACAATAAAATCTGTGAGTTTAAATACAAATATTATCTTCTAGACAATATTTATACTCAAATAAATCCTCATCACATTTATCGATACATTATTTTACAATAATGGTGAGGACTACTAAACAACTCTCTCTAGAACCTTCATTCCATACCCCGACTAAGACTTTCGCTACATTCTCGCCTCCCGAGAAGAAAAATGGAACAACAAGGAAAAGGGTGAGCTCAACTAGCCCAAGAAGAATGTTATGACTAAGATAATATACAACAAATTATCGTTAGTCTCCAACAGGAAAAATCTGATAGTAATACAATGTACAAACAAGTTTCGTATCAATATTCGCAATGAAATAATAATTCATGTAAGAGTTACGTAGAGAATGAAATCTACTATAATCTATGAATTTAATAAATTCATCATCAATATTTTATCCCCAGTAACATCAATCAATATTCATCTCAAATCAAATATTCATCTTTGCACTACCAAAAAGATATTCATCAATCCATGTTCATCTCAACACATATTCATCAATCATCATCTTTGCATCTACTAGGCCAAAGATATTCATCAATCGCATTATGTTCATTTAACACTGCTCATCTTTGCACTAAAGCCAAAGATATTCATCACCATATTCATTTAAACACTCGCTCATCTTTGCACTACAGTGCCAAAGATATTCTTCAAATCATTCATTCATCTTTTCTTCACTATGCCAAAGATATTCAATAATATCATCATTTAAGACCGAGGATGATGAAAATATTTTTTAAAGAAACGAATCCAAAGGAAACAAAATGACAAGGATTAAGGATTAAGGATTCGTACTTTGTTTATCCATGTCCAACAATACCTCAAAAATAATCATAGTGGTGTAAAATTCAAGAATGATCAAAACATGGATACAATCAAAGCTAGTATCCGTATAGATATTTTAGACGAAAAGAAAAATTTTCATTTTCTATGAATAAAGGCCAGATTCGATTCGTGAATAAAGGTCAGATATACGTGAATAAAGGCCGATACGCGGAATAAGAATCTACACCAAAAGATAGAAATTCCACAAAAAAAACATCTTCACGCTTCATTTATAGTACTCGTGAATAAGAATCGTGAATAAGAACTCATGAATAAGAACTCGTGAATAAGAACTCATGAATAGTAACCCCACATGAAAAAGTTCCAAATTTGATAAAAAGTACCAACCAATATTTCAAAGATAATGATATCAAGAATTAATATCATTCGAGAAGAAAATAACATCCCTTACCTCAAAGAATCAAGATTTCTTAGGAAAGGCTCTAAGTGATGTCGAATGAAACTTGTACCAATAAAGAACTCTCAAAGTATCTAAATACTCACAAAATACGCCAATAATATAGAGAGAAAGAGAGAGAAAAACTTTGTTTCGTGTGATTTTCAATTCTAACTTAAATTTCTATTTATAGAAAATGTTAAACCGTCCAAGGCATTTCGACCTCAAGCAACCGATGGCTTTACTCGCTACTATTGCCACCCACCACATTTGAAATAAAATTCAGCACATTTTTTCACCAACCACAAGTGGGGCCCACTCAATTCTAGAATTTTCCACCAAAATCAATTATAAACCTAATTTCCTAATCCGACACCTCTTAAAATTCACAACAAATCATTCGTGCATTTTTAATTCGGCTCAAAATTTGTGGACATATACTCAACTTATGTATGTATAACATACCCAAAAATTACAACAATCCAACTATTTGATTAAAAATTATAACCCCGCAATATATCTCAAAACCCCGATTTGATTTTTAATACCTCCAATCCGATAAAATACCGATAAAACACCTCAACATTAATTCTTTCATTAATAACCACATAAATAAATCCATCATTTATATTCATATAAAATAAATATTTCTTATCATATGAATCAATAATTAATTATTCACAAATAATATTACGTAATCACATTTATGACAACCAAAGTCGCTCCTCAGAAAGAGGGGGCTTTCCAATAAGGATCTCTCCTCATCGCGCCGCAATTAGTGTGACCAAACCTCTCCTTAGATGTAACTTTCTAGACATCGCCAATAATGTTATCTAATAATATTATTCAAATAATATGAATTATCGATCCGATAATGGGAAATATCAGGCAAAGGACAATTATCAAACAACAATAATATAAAATATCAACGCAAAGAATTATCGAATCAATAAAATAAAATATCGAATAAGAATTCACCGTGAAAATTATCGAGTAAAGGCTTCTTCACGTAAGGATCAATAATTCAACAATATCGCGGTAATACCGCAAAGCATCGCAACAACCACGCCAGACATCGTATTTTAACCACCGTATTCCAATGCCTTAACCTTTAATTCGTAAATAACTACGCCATTATTTATAACCACCCAAACTTTGTCGCTTTCCTCATCCAATCGCTCACATGGGCTCCACACACGGTCATCATACTGGGTCGCATTTAATATTCCCCGACAAAGATTTAATATTCCACCCAAACGAACCCAAACGATAATATTCCCCACAATATTCCCCGATGAATATTTTATAACCACTTGCTTATTTTGAAATATTTATGATTTTAACCCTTTACTATCCACATTAATCAAATCAACCCTTACTATTTCAAAATAATAAATAAAGGAAATTCCTTTTATTTAAAAAATTTTCGGTCTTACAACCTCCCCTCCTTATGAAATTTCGCCCTCGAAATCGACGACGACTGTGTGTTTTCAAAAGGTAAAGATACCTCGCTTTCATTTTCGCTTCCAACTCCCGTGTCATTTCCTCATAGATGGTTTCTCCACAAAACTTTAACTTACGGTATAACCCCAGACATATAGGTCACATGTTCTTTCCTCTCCAAAATCTTGACAGTACCTCCTCATCGTACGTTAAGTCTTCTATATCTCGTCCGGCTCTAACTCAATGACGTGTTTCGGTCGTCTACATATTTACGTAACATCGACACGTGAAAAACGCATGAACACGCCATACTTGGTGGTAAAACGAGTCTATAGGCCACAGCCCTATTCGATCGAGAATTTCAAATGGATTAATAAATCAAGGTTCGAGCTTTCCTCACCTCACCGATTCTCGCTTTTAAAATAACAACTTCGCACCTCCTTCTTCAAATTCATCACCCCCGGTGTAGCTTGAATGCCTTTTAACTTTATCGATTAAAGTCGATTATACTCAGATATCATCACGCATCAGATATCATCACGCGGTACCTAGAGTTTTCATCTCCATCTCTATTATTTGTATATTATACTAAATTAGTCTTTGACAATATCGTACTCAGATTGTGATACGATCTTCTACTCAACACGCCGCCTACCACGCTCGCTTTTCCAGATGGCATGGTCGTAACATACGTACTTTAAATGAGTCTCCTCTCGAGTTCTTCAAGCTCTTCCCACATTCCTCGCTTCCATTCAAATTTTGTATCTCTACGAAGTCACCACGCGAAATGGAATAGCGATTCGAGAATATCCTTCAACGAATCTCCGATAATAACCAACTAAGCTTCAGAAAGCTACGATTTCGACATCGACTTAGGTTGTTCTCAACCGCGACTCATATCCCAATCTTGATAAGACGTCACAATGACACCTATCGCTTTACTATCGCATCGAATATGACGCCCCCTACAGAGAGTCTGCTTAGTGAATTCCACAAAGGAAGTCACAAGATAAAGGCTCATGTACCAAATTTATAGTTGAATTTTTAACTCCTCAAGTTCAATAGAGCCATTCGATATGAGATTTTAGAAATGAGTTTTGTACCGGTTCAAAGTCGATACAAAATTTAATATCGTGCTTGGGGAGTAAGCCAAGAAATTCTTCGTAAAATACGCCAGAAAAAATCAATAACAACAAGAATATTATTCAAATCGACGTGTCTTTATTCAAATCCATAACACGGACTAAGAAAACTCGACATCCGTAATAAACGAATGACTTCATGGCTTGATATGAAAATGTTTGATTACAATGGTTCGATTGCTTGAATTCAATAACAAAGTTGCTTAGAATATGAAAACTAACAACCTTACAAAAGCAATCAATTTTGGTACGATGAGTAGTTAACCTTAAAATCACATCAAAAGCAAATATCTCTATAGAAATAAGGTTAACAGTGTAATGTGATAGTGCCAACTCAATCAAACAAGATTTTTAAACAACTGATGTAATGAAAGTTTCTCCTAACTGAGTCTCCATAAATAGGTCAAAGTCTAATTTCTCCGTAGTCAAGTTCAAACGCTGAGCGCAAAGCAAGAGAGATAAAAGAATGGGTAGAACCCAGATTCAGTAAGGTATAAACTTCGCAAGAATTTATAATTAACTAACCTGCTAACTTCGTCGTTTCCTCGATTTTGACCGGCCACGACAAAACGCCTTCCCAGAATCGCCGACTTTGACTTTTCTCGACATCCTTTTCGAGTCACCATTCTCACCGGACTAGGTTTCGATATCGCATAACTTTGAGCGATATGTCCTTCTTTTCCACAATTATAACATACCTTAAACTGCTAGGCGCTTAATGATATGTCCCTCTTCCCCAGATTTGTAAATATACGACCGATGGTCTTTCTCCTCCTTGAAACCAGTTGCCACATCGGCACCGACGCCTTCACACGGTCGCTGTTGAATCTCCTTTTTAAATCTCCTCCCAACTCGCTTTTCTATTTTCACGGCCACGATTACCACCAGAGTGGTTACCGCTTTTGTCCGTATTCTTCTTTCTCCACCGGTTATCGTTATTCGATGATCGCTATCTTTGGTATGATCCTCGTTATGGTCCCCTCATTGAACGTATTTCGTATCTCGCCTAACAACCGAGCCCCTGCTTACAACATCCGAATAGAGAAAAAATTTATGAGAAATGAGATATCGACGACGCCGTTTCAAACCTCTCGTAAACATCCGCTGGCATAATGCTCTCATTCTCCACCAAATGAGGTGCAAACTCGATAACTCCGCAAACTTCGCCAGATCGGGACACCGCCATGTTATTCTCGCCCAATCTAATAAACTCCACTTCCTTCATACGACGAAATACTTTCGTGGAAGTACTTGTCATCGAACTGCTTCAAACGCTCTCCCACGACACGCCGAAAGGTAATGAATGGGTACGCTTCACGTATTCCCACCAAAGAATCCGCCGCCACTTTAACATAAAAGTAGCGAATGGAACTTTCGTTCTTCGCATCCCAAGACATCGAATATCTTGCAATTTGTTTTGACCCATGTTTCCGCCATGATCGGATCCGCTTTCCTGCACTTCGTGGTCCCAACTTCTTCGAACTGCTTGGGTCAGTGACCACCCGTGAATCGCTATCATCTCCTCCTCAGATTTTGAACACGAAGTCTCCTCGTCTCGATTTTGCATGAACCGCAAAAAAACTTCTAAACATCCCCTCGCTCATCATCTCGCCAAAGGTGTTATTCACAGAGGTACATTGCCACTTGTTGCACGCTCTCCTCGCTGTTAAGTACAGCATCTCCACTGGCCTCATTTACACCACTATTAATATTCTCAATGACATTCTCAAATATCGCCATAAAACAAGGGTTAATTAAGGAAATCAATATATCACATAATATCCCTATATACCGACTAACTAACAAATAAGCTTAGTAGACACACACTAGTAGACACACTCCTAGCAAAGGATTTACTGCCTCCCTCCTAGTTCTATTCCCCCATCTCCGCCAGAGATCATATCCCTAAGCTCGATATACAACCGCGACGACCCCCAAAATAGGTCCATTCCATCCAACCCATTCTCGAAGTCGCCAAATACATGGTATGTAAACAACTACAACTTTATTATCACAACAATAAAATCAGAGTTTAAATACAAATATTATCTTCTGCATAAATATTTATACTCAAATAAATCCTCATCACATTTATCGATACATTATTTTACAATAATGGTGAGGACTACTAAACAACTCTCTCTAAACCTTCATTCCATACCCCGACTAAGACTCGCTACATTCTCGCCTCCCGAGAGAAGAAAAAATGGAACAACAAGGAAAAGGGTGAGCTCAACTAGCCCAAGAAGAATGTTACGACTAAGATAATATACAACAAATTATCGTTAGTCTCCAACAGGAAAAAATCTGATAGAATACAATAGATAACAAGTTTCAGATCAATATTCGCAATGAAATAATAATTCATGTAAGAGTTACGTAGAGAATGAAATCTACTATAATCTATGAATTTAATAAATTCATCATCAATATTTTATCCCCGTAACATCAATCAATATTCATCTCAAATCAAATATTCATCTTTGCACTACACATGTGCCAAAGATATTCATCAATCTATGTTCATCTCAACATCTCGCTCATCTTTGCACTAAAGGCCAAAGATATTCATCATCTGTTCATTTAAACACCGCTCATCTTTGCCAAAAGCCAAAGATATTCATCAATCATTATGTTCATTTAAACACTGCTCATCTTTGCACTACAAGTGCCAAAGATATTCATCACCTTAATATGTTCATTTAAACACTGCTCATCTTTGACTACGTGCCAAAGATATTCTTCAGAAATCATTCATCTTCAGACTACAAAGCCAAAGATATTCAATAATATCATCATTTAAGACCGAGGATGATGAAAATATTTTAAAGAACGAATCCAAAGGAAACAAAATGACAAGGATTAAGGATTAAGGATTCGTAGATTGCTTTTATCCATGTCCAAAAATACCTCAAAAATAATCATAGTGGTGTAAAATTCAAGAATGATCAAAACACGGATACAATCAAAGCTAGTATCCGTATTAGATATTTTAGACTTAAAAGAAAAATTTTCATTTTTCTATGAATAAAGGCCGTATTCGTGAATAAAGGTCAGATACGTGAATAAAGGCCGATACGTGAATAAGAACTCCGACACCAAAAGATAGAAATTCCACAAAAAAACATCTTCACGCTTCATTTAATAGTACTCGTGAATAAGAATCGTGAATAAGAACTCATGAATAAGAACTCGTGAATAAGAACTCATGAATAGTAACCCCGATATGAAAAAGTTCCAAATTTGATAAAAAGTACCAACCAATATTTCAAAGATAATGATATCAAGAATTAATATCATTCGAGAAGAAAATAACATCCCTTACCTCAAAGAATCAAGATTTCTAAGGAAAGGCTCAAGTGATGTCAATGAAACTTGTAGATCAATAAAGAACTCTCAAAGTATCTAAATACTCACAAAATACGCCAATAATATAGAGAGAGAGAGAGAAAACTTTGTTTCTCGTGTGATTTTCAATTCTAACTTAAATTTCTATTTATAGAAAATGTTAGCCCGCCAAGGCACTTCGACCAAGCACCGATGGCTTTACCTCGCTACTATTGCCACCCACCACATTTGAAATAAAATTCAGCACATTTTTCACCAACCACAAGTGGGGCCCACTCAATTCTAGAATTTTCCACCAAAATCAATTATAAACCCAATTTCCTAATCCGACACCTCTTAAAATTCACAACAAATCATTCGTGCATTTTTAATCTGCTCAAAATTTGTGGACATATACTCAACTTATGTATGTATAACATATCCAAAAATTACAACAATCCAACTATTTGATTAAAAATTATAACCCCAAGAATATATCTCAAAACCCCGATTTGATTTTTTAATACCTCCAATCCGATAAAATACCGATAAAACACCTCAACATTAATTCCTTCATTAAAACCACATAAATAAATCCATCATTTATATTCATATAAAATAAATATTTCTTATCATATGAATCAATAATTAATTATTCACAAATAATATTACGTAATCACATTTATGACAACCAGTGCCGCTCCTGTGAAAGAGGGGCTTCCAATAAGGATCTCTCTCATCGGGCGCCGCAATTAGTGACCAAACCTCCTTGTATGTAACTTTCTAGACATCGCCAATAATGTTATCTAATAATATTATTCAAATAATATGAATTATCGATCCGATAATGGGAAATATCAAGCAAAGACAATTATCAAACAAAGAATAATATAAAATATCAACGCAAAGAATTATCAATCAATAAAATAAAATATCGAATAAGAATTCACCGTGAAAATTATCGAGTAGTGGCCTTCTTACGTAAGGATCAATAATTCAACAATACTGCAAATACCGCAGCTATCGCGCAACCACGCCAGACATCAGATTTTAACCACCGGGTATTCCAATGCCTTTTAATTGCAAATAACTACGCCTACGCCAAGTTATTTATAACCACCCAAACTTTGTCGCTTTCCTCATCCAATCGCTCACATGGGCCCACATATATCGCTACACGCATTTAATATTCTCGCATTTAATATTCCCATCTACAACCAACGAATATTCCACAAACCAATATTCCACCACCAAACGAATATTCCCCACAAAAATGAATATTTTATAACCACTTGCTATTTTGAAATATTTATTTTCCAATAAAATAATTTTCATGATTTAACCCTTAACTATCCACATTAATCAAATCAACCCTTACTATTTCAAAATAATAAATAAAGGAAATTCCTTTTATTTAAAAAAATTTCGGTCTTACAGACTACTATATTTGAATCACCCCCGGTCATAATCATACCAAAAACTATAAATCAACGCATTACAAAGCCTTCGAGGACTTTTGTCACATCATTTATATCAAGTCATGATTATACCGAATGATCCTCGGTCATAATCATACTAAGTTCATCTATGCACGTAAGCTAAAGATAATATAATATAACATGAGGATGATGACAATGACATAATAATTCAATAAAACAAGTTCAAGAATTATTTAATCCATGAATTATTAACGCCCAAATTATCAACATGATATTGTTTTGCAGAGAGTAAAATTCAAGAATGATCGTAAGAATATTTCCATGAAAAGAATCGATGGATGAAACGCAAATATCAAGGATATTCTACTAATTTCATGGAGTATAGAAGTCAAAGTTTTAACTTAACCGGGTATAATAAAGAATGGAATAACAAAAGAAATCACCATGCATGCGATACTTGCGATGTATGTTATTCCAATGAATAATAATAACGGAACCAAAGTCGTGTGAAATTCACACAAGCGGGGATGTTCCAACGAGTAATAATAAAGATGGAACCGGATCCTATGTAAAACACACAGATAGGATATTCCAACGTAATGATAAAGATTTTAACCAGTCCGGTGTAAACACACGTGATGTGGATGTTCCAATGTAATAATAAAATCTTAACCAGTCCTGTAAAACACATGCATGTGATGTTCCAATGTAATAATAGAAGAATGTCACCAAGTATAGGGTAAACCAGCAGCGTACAAAGTTATTCCAATGTAATAATAAGCAATGGAATAACATAAGGATTTCACCAAGTATAGGGTATGCCATGAGTATACAAAGTTATGTATAGGTATGCCACTTTTACGAAAGTTATTCCAATGTAATAATAATGAATGGAATAATGTAAGTTCTCTTCAAGAAGAAAGAATAACACCCCTTACCGTAAAAAAATATCCTAATATAGAAGTAGTGAAGTAGCGTAATACTCTTCTTCTTTCTATAATTTTCTCTATAGCTTCTCTCTATAATTTCTCTCTAGAGTTTCAAATGAATTGTAAGAAAAAATAATGAAGGAATGAGCTTCTATTTATAGGAAAATGGAATGCATAAGAATTAATCCATGAACGGTCCAGATTGATTTACTTTAATCTGACTATCCCATATTTAAAGAAAAATCTTTTAAATAAAATATAATATATTCTATTTATATAAAAACATTTTACTATGCAAACACTATGCAATACTACGCAAAACACTACGCAAAAACACTATGCAACACTATACATAATAAAATATAATATATTCTATTTATAGAATAACTTTAATAAAGTATTCTATTTTATATAAAGATGTTTCGCTTTTATTACGTTAATAATACTTAATAAAACAAAACGTCATTATCGCTATAATAATTCATATTATTAATCGACAATAATGGAATCAAACCGAAGTGACTTCTCACATAAGCATCAATAATCAATACCGTGGTATTACTATGCAACCCACACGTATTCTCGTACTTTTTACTACCGAGTAGTTCAACAAGAACTACGGTAAAACTTCCGCCGTTATTTCAATAAAATATTTTTGTCGCTTTCTCAATCCGACAATAATTACATTATGGGGGTTCACCAATGATTGAGTAGTGTATTTAATATTCCCCGCTAAACCGAATATTCCCACCAATCGAATATAATATAACCACTTGCATACTTTTGCAAAATTTATAAATACTACCCACAACTATAATATTATCTCAAATTCACACCATAATATTAAAAATTATTTCGACAAAATTTAAATCTTTATTGATAAAATCTGGGTCTCACAATCTCCCTCCTTATGGAATTTAGCCTCGAAATTAGGGTACGACTGGTATGATAAAGAGATGAGGATACCTTGAATACCTTTATCGTTTAAAAATATTAAATTCATCTTTGAAATCGCCAAAGCTATTCATTAACAATTCATCTTTGCACTACACAAGATATACAACCAGAAAACCAATAATGCCGAGACGCAGCTTAATAAGATCACGACCACGAATTATCCATGCACCAATCGCCACAAGATATTCGTGTTTTCAATTACTACCATGATTATACCGAATAATCTTTGGTCATAATCATAACAAGTCTATCAATGCACTACTACCAAAGATGACTTTTACCACATCCATGAATTAATATTTCAATCTTTGAGACTCACCAATAATTAATTCATATCATCGAATCATCCCCGCACTACGTGCCAAGGATATTCATTAAGATCACGACCACAAATTATCCATGCACTACTACCAAAGATAATTGTGTATTCATTAAGATCACGCACCACAAATTATCCAAGCACTACTACCAAAGATAATTGTGTATTCATTAAGATCACGACCACAAATTATCCATACACTACTACCAAAGATAATCGTGTATTCATTAAGATATCACGACCACAAATTATCCATGCACTACTACCAAAGATAATTGTGTATTCATTAAGATCACGACCACAAATTATCCACGCACTACTACCAAAGATAATTGTGTATTCATTAAGATCACGACCACAAATTATCCATGCACTACTACCAAAGATAATTGTGTATTCATTAAGATATCACGACCACAAATTATCCATGCACTACTACCAAAGATAATCGTGTGTATTCATTAGTATCACGACCACAAATTATCTATGCACTACTACCAAAGATAATTGTGTATTCATTAAGATCACGACCACAAATTATCCATGCACTACTACCAAAGATAATTGTGTATTCATTAAGATCACGACCACAAATTATCCATGCACTACTACCAAAGATAATTGTGTATTCATTAAGATCACGACCACAAATTATCCATACCACTACTGACGAAAAGATAATTGTGTATTCATTAAGATATCACGACCACAAATTATCCATGCACTACTACTACCAAAGATAATTGTGTATTCAATTACTATTATGATTATACCAATAATCCGTGGTCATAATCATATCAAGTCCATCTACGCACTACAGCCACGTATGACTTTCAACACAATATAAACATGAGGATAATGATATAAAGAATCAATCAAATGAGATAAAGGATAAATATTAAACATTTATAATATAATTTATCCAGATTCAAAAATATCCCCATGTTATCAATCACTTAATAATCTCATAATCTAATAACATTAATATTATAACAATATTTTAATCACTTCTTAAATTTATAAACAATTTATCTCAATTGTTTACGCTTTTACCATATAATGCATTTAATCATTCAAAAATGCCATACTCATAAGATATCATCACCAATTATCAAATCTCTCAAAAAATATGCATATACTCTATATAGGATTCTCTAGCCATAATATCCTATTTTCAACTTTGTTACTTCACATAACATATTTAACTCATATGTTCAGAATTAAACTATTTTCATGAAAAATACCAAATCAGTCCCAAAATATTTCTTTTCTGGGATTTAGCATAATATAGTCCCAAAATGAAAATATATTTTTCTCGAAATTTTAAAATTCATTTACTATTTTTAAAAATCAATTTCTAATTAATTCCTTAAGAAATTAGCTACCTCAAGTTTAACTCCAAAATTCCCAAATCTTGGCAGGACCTTACACATGTTAACGTGAGCTTCTAGTTTAAATTTCATGGTCATCTGAGTTATAGAACTTGGTTATAACGCTTTTTAAATTTAAAACCTAAATATTGAAATAGTCATAACTTGCTCATTTTAAGTCAGAATGAGCTCATTTTTGGACAGGAGGTACTTTATACCATATAATTTCATGTCCCAAAAGGCCAGAATTTTTCTCATAATTTAAGTGGCCGAAATAGCCCCTTAAAGTTTCTGGGTAGTAGCATTTTCGAAATTTACAACTTTGGCCTCCTTTGCTAAAATCAGTCCCCACAAAAATCTACAACACCTTTTCCAGTAATTCCACTTGGATTAGTTAGGTAACTCATAGATCTAACTCTAGGACTTGACCACATTCAAAAATTCAAAATATAATAAGAGATATAGTCAATTGAATTTCATGTTACGTTTTTCACCAAAATCTGATTTTCAACTCTTTGTGATTTCTAAGAAACTTTCATGTTTTCACATACTAACCAACATAACTCATCATAAAACTTACTAATACCACGAATACCCATGATTTTCATTAGTACAATGCTTTTATTATGACTTTCATCATAAACCACGTAAATGCTCTCATTTTAGTCAAGAAATATTTGAGGGTTTAAGAAATGGGTTTTGTCTTTGGGTCAATACAAAATTCGATTTCACGCCTAGTAGGTAGGCTAGAAGTCTTCAAGAATACGCTAAGAAATTTATTAATGATAGAAATATCATTCAAAATCATTATTCTCGCCCAAGACTTGGATAAGACGTCAGATTAATACCAATCGACTTCTATCCCTTAACCTCGGATAAGACTTCACAATGATACCTATCAACTTGCCATCTTCAATCCACGACGTCGCCACGTAGAAAGTCCGCTTCGGTGCATTCCACACAAGGAAGTCAACAACGAAAGGATCGGGCTCTTTACTTATGGCTTGATATAACAAAGATTAACTTTAGGATTTGGTTACTTTGAATTCGTGATAACAGTTGTTAGGAATATGAAAGCTAACAACCTTACAAAAAGAATAATGAGTAGTTAATCAATCGCTTTTCAAAAAATTACCTCAAAGGCAAGTATTTTCAAAGAGATAAGATCCACAGTAACGCGAAAGTGTTTATTTGAAACAACAAGATTAATAAACAATGGAGGTAACGAAAGGTTTCTCCCAACGGTTTCAATAGATAAATCAAAGTCTAATTTCTCCTGAGTCAAATTTAAACGTTGAACGCAATCAAGAGAGATAAAAAGAATGGGTAGAACCTAGATCTAATAAGGTATAGACTTCGCAAGAATTTATAATTAACTAACCCGCTAACTTCGTCGTTACCCACTTTTTTTAAGTCACGAAAAACGCCTCTTCCTGAAACCACCGACTTTTGTTTTGTCCGTATCCGCCTTTGGTGCCACTATCCCAAATGGACTTGACTTCACTATACGCCAAAAATCGAGCTAAATGACCTTCTTTCTTGAAATTTCCACTTATTATCTTTGCCATGATTACCAATCAAGTGGTTACCATTCTTAAGAGCATGATAATTTCCCCGATGGTTATCATTGTTACGATAAATTGCCACCAAAGATGATTATTATCGTATTGTTGGTCGTTACCTTTTTGTTTGAAATGAATCAACACTCTCATGTGCTTCATTGCTTATCTCAAAGATTTTCGGATATCATTCTCAAACACCACACAAAACAAGGGTTAATTAACATATCACATATTATCCCTATACTCGATCGACCAATTAAATACCAAATAAATTTAGGTAGGTCATACTAGCGAAGGAATTCCCCCTCCCTCCTAGTTCTTATCTCACATCTCACCAGGATCATATCCTAAGCTCGATACCAACCATGTGACGCCCCCAAAATTAGGTATACGTCACCCATCTTGGTCGCCACTTACATGGTACATAAATTCAAATACAACTTACTAATATAACTTTCGTGGTACAATACGACATAAATCGTGAGTTTGAATACAAATTTTGTCTACTAGATATTATACAAACTCAAAAGGAGTCCTCATTACAACTATTATCACACTATTTCACGTAATAGTGAGGACTACTAATGCTATCCTCCTGACCATTACTTACGTTCCCCGACTGTCCCCAAATTTATGTTCTCATTTCACTCAAGAGAATGGTGAAAGAAAGGGTGAGCTCAACTAGCCCAAAGAAGAAATATTATGACTAAGATAATGCGAATAAATTATCATTAGCCTTCAATGTTAAAACCGATAAAATACAATATACAACCAGCTTTAATCAGCAATGGAATAAAGAACCCATTAAAAGAGTCAAGTAGAGAATAAAGTCTACTATCTTTTAGGTTTTAAAAGGTTTTCATCAATTTTTATCACGAGACTCAAACTTTAATAAATAAACCACCACATCTAATCATTCCTTGTACTCACTTGGTCAAGGATTTTAGCCAAAGAAAGGAGGACTTGCAAACTTGATGCACTCTTTTCTTTGATACTCAATGGCGACACATCTTCATCTTCATTTAGTATTCTATTTAGCAGTACTATTTTGGAAGTAAAGAATTGGAGTCTTGCTTTACTTTTGTGTTCTGGATAATTGAATGGTATGCTTTTTTGACGTTTTCATATTACTATAAATGAAAAAAAAAAAATTGACTGAGTTGATTAGTTAGATCGCCTTAACTTTGTTTGCATCATAGTTGATAAAAAATAGAAGTGAACCATTTAATGAATTTCTTGCTGATTTGCATTGAAGGTAAAATTTTATAGTTTTTACAATTAGTTGGATAAAGTTTGGTTTTGACAATTTTGGGAGAGTTGGGGCTTAATTTAGTCTATTCAAGTTTGTTATTATCTATTATGATTGTTGGGTGTTTGTGCACTGGTTATTGAACATTCAAACAAGGGAGAGAAATGGGCTATAAAACAGCGCCCTCAAGGTGTTTGATAAAAGTTCTGAGAGTAGGAAAAGTTGGTTTTTGAGCAAGTTAGGGGAGGTGTTTGGCCTGTAATGATTTGTTATTATTTGGGAAATCTAAATATCACTTGGTAGTCTAGGAGGAAAAAAATTTCTGGCTCCACCGTTGTATATATATATATATATATATATATATATATATATATATATATATATATATATATATATAGTGCATGCATGCATGGTACTTATTGATCATCAAATATGCATGTTTGAATGAATTATGAATATTGTAATGGGTTGGTGGATGCGATGGCTCGGCTACGCAACTAAAGAGAGTTAGGAGTACAGTATATAATTAAGTGGCCAGAATTGGATTGGCGTTGGTCGGTCGATCTTTGCATTGCAGTATTGCACAAATTAAGTGTGCACAAAATTAAACTTTGTATGAGTGGCGCCATATCTTTCAAATTAAAGTTGATGGAATATTACTGCATGTTCTATAAGTTGTTTTATAATTAGTGGGAGACATCGATCATATCAATGGCTCATTCTTCAATTTCTGTTCAACATATATAATTAATGATCATATATACATTTTGGAAACACAAACAAACACATAATCTGCCTATAGATTTTGCTTTTCGATCGAGTGCGTGGGACTAGCTAGTCCCTCCCAAAAGAAGTCTATTTGCAAAAAAAAAAATGAACTTTAAGAATTTTTTAATATTTGCCCCGAAATTTATTGGTTATTTAATTTATATATGTATTCTTTCCCTGATCATGTGCTACAATGTATTAGAACATGTGATTTAACAACATAGTAGGATTACCTCCCTTCCATAATTCTAATAGTCTTTTTAGATTCATATACATGAATTAATAAAATTATTTAATATTAAAATGTAAGACCCCAACTTTTATAAATAAAGATGAATTTTTCTATAAATATTATTTTTGAATATTATGGAATAAATTTGATATAATGCTATAGTTGTATGTAATATTTATAAATTTTGCAAAGTATGCAAGTTGTTATAAAATATTTGTTTGGTTTTAGGAATATTCTTTTGTTAGGGAATATTCGCATAATTACTCAATCATTGGTGGACCTCATTAATGTAATTATTGTCGGATTGAAAAAACGACAAAAATATTTTATAAAAATAACTACGGAGGTGTTACCGTTAAAACCTGTTGAACTACCCTAAGGTAAAAGTACAAGAATACGCTGTGGTTGCATAAGTAGACACTTGGATTGATTATTGATGCTTACGTGAGAAGTCACTCAAATTATGCTCAATTATTGCTACAATAATTCACGCGATCATATCTTTATATTATTGATTCAATTATTGTCACAAGATCATCCAGATAATATGTTATAGTATTAAATCAATAATTGAGACGACAAGTTATAAATGATTAATAATTGTTAAAAGATTAAATATGTGTTGATGAAAAAAAAATGATTTGTGGTAAGTTTGATTATTTTATGGGGGCTCATATGTCATCATCTAAGAGTCTCTTCGTCAATAGTATTTACCTTTGTCAATAAGTAATTACCTTCGTCGATAGTAATTACCCTTGTGAATAGTATTTACCTTCGCCAATAGTATTTACCTTCGTTAATAGTAAATACCTTTACCGACGTCGAACCACTTGTCGTTTATATATTACAGTGCTGTCTAACCACTTGGTCGCTTCACATTACAAAGCGTCAAACCACTTTTCTTTTTTCACATCATTAATCGTCAAGCCACTTGCCTTTTCACACTAAGGTCTTATGTGAGACCCCAGATTTTATCAATAAAGATTTAAATTTTGTCGAAATAATTTTTAATATTATGGTGTGAATTTGAGATAATATTATAGTTGTGGGTAGTATTTATAAATTTTGCAAAAGTATGCAAGTGGTTATATTATATTCGATTGGTTCTGGAATATTCGGTTTTAGCAGGAATATTCGCATAACTACCAATCATCGGTGGACCCCATAATGTAATTATTGCTTTGATTGAGAAAACGACAAAAATATTTTATTAAAATAACTATGAAGTTTTACCGTGGTTACCGTTGAACTACTTTGGTAGTAAAAAGCACAATGTATACGTGTGGTTGCATAAGAAGACACCAGTATTGATTATCGATGCTTATGTGAGAAGTCACACAGCTTGATTCCATTATTGTCGATTAATAATATGAATTATTATAATGATAATGACGCTTTTTTTTATTCAGATTATTAACGTAATAAAATGTAAACATCTTTTATATAAAATAGTAATACTTTATTAAAGTTATTCTATAAATAGAATATATTATATTTTATTACGCATAGTATTGCATAGTGTTTTGCATATAAGTGTTTTGCATAAGATTGCATAGTGTTTGCATAGTAAAATATTTTTATATAAATAGAATATATTATATTTTATTTAAAAGATTTTTCTTTAAATATGGACCTTCGATTAAAGTAAATCAATCTGACCGCTCATGGATTAGTTACTATGCATTCCATTTTCCTATAAATAAAAGCTCATTCCTTCATTATTTTCTTACGAATTCATTGAAACTCTGAGAGAGAAATTATAGAGAGAAGCTATAGAGAAAAATTATAGAAAGAAGAAGAGTATATCTCTACTACTTCACTATTTCTATATTCAGGTTCTTTTACTAGTAAGGGTGTTATTCTTTTCTTCTTGAAGAGAACTTCATTATTCCATTCACTATTATTCTCATTGAATAACTTTGTAAAAGTGGCATACCCTATACATAACTCGATATGCGCGATACCCTATACTTGGTGAAATCCTTATGTTATTCCATTCCATCTTATTATTCATTGCTGAATAACTCAGATACGCTGTGAGTTTACCCTATACTTGGTGACATTCTTCTATTATTCTCGTTGGAACATCCATGCATGTGTTTTACACCCACCGGTTCCGCTTTTTATTATTCTCGCTGAACATCCTGCTCACATGTGTTACACACCGGACTGGTTCCGCTCTTTATCATTCTCGCTGAATATCCTATCTCGTGTGTTTTACAATCCCATCCGGTTCCATCTTTATTATTCTCGTTGAACATCCTCGCTTGCGAATTTCACCGACCGGTTCCGTTATTATTATTATTCGCTGAATAACTCCGTCTATGCCAAGCACCGCATGCACGGTGATTTCTTTTGTTATTCCATTCTTTATTATACCCAAATGGTTAAAACTTTGACTTCTATACTCCATGAAATTAGTAAAATATCCTCGATATTTGCGTTTTCATCCAAAGATCTTTTCATGGAAATATTCTTCCGATCATTCTTGAATTTTACTCTACGAAACAAAGATCATGTTGACAATTTGACGTTAATAATTCATGGATTTAATAATTTTTGAACTTGTTTTATTGAATTACTATGTCATTGTCATCATCCTCACGATATATCATGTTATCTTCGCTTTACGTGCATAGATGAACTTAGTATGATTATGACTGTGGATCATTCGGTATAATCACGGCTTGTTATAAATGATGTGATAAAAGTCCTCAAAGGCACATAATGCAATGGATGGATAGTTTTGGTATGATTATGACCAGGGGTGATTCGGTATAGTCATGACCATTGATAATTTGATGAAAATCCTCGATCGTGGTACGGAATGATTAGATGTGGTGGTTTATTTATTGTCGAGTCTCAAATGATAAAAATTGATGAAAACCTTTTAAAACCTAAAAGATAGTAGACTTTATTTTCTACTTGACTCTTTTAATGGATCGCATATTCCATCTGCAGCTTAAACCGGTTTGTTCTATTGTATTTTATCGCTTTAACATCGTTGAAGGCTAATGATAATTTATTCGCATTATCTTAGTCATAATATTTCTTCTTTAAGCTAGTTGAGCTCACCTTTCTTTCACCGTTTTCTTCTTGAAATGAGAACATAGCCGGACGAGCCTGGGAACGGAGTAATGGTCCGTAGGATAGCATTAGTAGTCCTCACTATTCTGTGAAATAGTGTGATAATAGTTGTAATGAGGACTCCTTTTGAGTTTGTATAATATCTAGTAGAACAATATTTGTATTCAAACTCACGCTTTATGTCGAATGTACACTACGCTATATTAGTAAGTTGTATTTGAATTTATGTACCATGTAAGTGGCGACCCAAGATGGGTGACGATACCTAATTTTGGGGGCGCCACAACTTGGTATCGAGCTTAGGATATGATCCCCGCTAAGATGTGAGAATAGTACTTGGGAGGGAGAGAGACGGGAATACCTTCGCTAGTATGACCTACCTAAGTTTATTTGGTATTTGATTGGTCACCGTAGTATAGTGATAATATGTTGCATGTCAATTAACCCTTATTTTGTGGCGTTGTTTGAAAATGGCATCCGAGAATGTTGAGAATAGAAATGGAGCACAAGAGACCGCTTGATTCTCCACGATCAATAATCAAGACAATGTGCAACAGGATGGCGATAATCCTCCCCGTAAACAACAATATCGATCAATCGATTAACGACGAAGACGCGTTTAAAAGGTTTTTAGAATTCATGCAACATCAGGCGAAAGCGACTCCTGTCCAAAACGTAGGTGGAAACACGGAAAACTCTCGAGCGGTCACCGCTAAACAATTCAAGGAGCTGGGACCACCGGAGTTTAAGGGAGAGCCAAAACCACTTCTGGCGGAAGCATGGATAAAGCAGATTACCAAGATATTTGATGTCTTGGGATGCTCCGAGGAGCAAAAGGTTCCTTTTGCCGCTTTTTTATTGTCATTTGCGGAGGCATGATTCATCGGGTGGGAATTCCAGAAACGACTCAACCTCGTCATCAAGATATCTTGGGAGAAGTTCCAGAGTCGTTCAACGACAAATACTTTCCCGAAAGTATTCGCCACACGAAGGAGGTGGAGTTTATCAAGTTGAACAAAATAATATGACCGTGTCGCAATACGAGGCAAAATTTGTGGAGTTATCACGGTTTCGTCCCCACTCAGTGGATAATGAAGAGAGAATGGCGCGAATGTTTTTAAGAGGTTTGAAGCGGAGATACGCCAACATCTTATTTCTCATAAACCGTGTTTTTATTCAGATGTTGTAAATAGGGCTCGCTTAGTGGAGCGCGATAACGAGTCAACGCAAACTAAAAGAGAGCAGCGGTAAGAAAAATTATAATACTAGCGAGTAGTCATCGGGCGGTGACAACAAGCGTGAGGGAATCAACGTGCCAGATATGGTAACCACTTGGTGGTAATCAGGGCCAAAAATAATAAGAATGGACATTTCAAGAAAAGGAGATTCAACAATGATGGAAAGATGTCAAAGACCAAAGACTGTTGTTAAGGAAGGAGAAGGACCACCTATCAGATGCTTCAAATGCGAGGAGAGGACACATTAGTCCGAATCATACCATGCCATTCAAAGCATGTTATAATTGTGGAAGAGAAGGTCACTTAGCTCGATTTTTTCGCTTCATCAAGACAAATTCAACTAGGATGGAGGCACCAAAGGTCATCCCCTGCATAAACCAAAGCTTGTAGTTTAAGAGAGCGTTTTTTTCTCGTGACGAGGAACCCGAATAAAATTATCACGGGTAAGTTAATCATAAGCTCTTGCGAAGTCTATACCGTGTTGAATACCGCCTACCCACTCTTTTATTTCACCTAGTTATGTCAACGCTTAAATTTGACTCAAGAAGTTAAACTTTGACTTATTGGTTGAAACTTCGTTAGTAGGAGCCTTCGTTATCGCTTACTATTTTTAAATCTTGTTGATTCAAATAAACATTTTCACGCTACCTTCGATCTTATCTTTTGAAAATACTTGCCTTTGATGTGATTTTTAGGAATCAATTGGTTAGCTAATCATCATGCTTTTCGTAAGGTTGTTAGCTTTTATATTCATAACCAACCTGTTATACTGAATTCAAAGTAACCAAACCCTAAAGTTAATCATCGTTATATCGAGCCATAAGTAAAGAGCTCCCAACCTTTCGTTGTTGACTTCCTTGTGTGGAATGCACCAAAGCCGGACTTTCTCAGTAGCTTACATCGTGAATGAAGATGGCAAGTTTATAGGTATCATTGTGAGGTGCTATCTAGGTTATGGATGAAGTCACAGCTTGGTATCAATGTGACGTATTATCCAAGTCTTGATAAGAGTAATGATTTTGAATGATATTTCTATCATTAATAAATTTCTTGACGATTTTTGAAGATTTCCTAGCCTACCCTAGAGCGTGAAATCGAATTTTGTATCAACCCCAAGATAAAAACCCATTTCTTAAACCTCAAATATTTCTTCAACTAAAAGGATCTGCATTTACGAGGATTATGATGAAAGTCATAATAAAAGCATTGGACTAATGAAAATCATGGGTATATGAAGTATTAGTAAGTGTTATGATGAGTTATGTTGGTTATTATGTGAAAACATGAAAGTTTCTTAGAAATCACAAAGAGTTGAAAATCGATTTTGTGAAAACGTAATATGAAATTCAATCGACCATATCTCCTAATATATTTTGAATTTTTCAATGGGTCAAGTTCTAGAGTTAGATCTATGAGTTTTGTAGCATCTCCAAGTGGAATCACTGGAAAGGTGTTGTAGATTTTTGTGTGGACCGATTTTAGCAAAGGAGGCCAAAGTCAAATTTCAAAAAATGCTACTGCCTGAAACTTTAAGGGGCTGTTTCGGCCACTTAAATTATGAGAAAATTTTTGGCCTTTAGGGACATGAAGGTATATGGTATAAAGTATCTCCTGTCCAAAAATGAGCTCATTCTCGACTTAAAATGAGCAAGTTATGACTCTTTCAATATTTAGGTTTTTCCGATTTAAAACGCTATAACCAGAGTTCTATAACTCCGATGACCATGAAATTTAAACTAGAAGCTCACGTTAACATGTGTAAGGTCCTGCCAAGATTTGGGAATTTTTGGAGTTAAACTTGAGGTAGCTAATTTCTTAAGGAATTAATTAGAAATTGATTTTTGAAAATAGTAAATGAATTTTAAAAATTCCAGAAAAATATATTTTCATTATGGGACTATATTATGCTAAATCCCAGAAAAGAAATATTTTTGGGACTGATTTGGTATTTTTCATGAAAATAGTTTAGTTACGAACATATGAGTTAAATATGTTATGTGAAGTAACAAAGTTGAAAATAGGATATTATGGCTAGAGAATCCTATATAGAGTATATGCATATTTTTTGAGAGATTTGATAATTGGTGATGATATATTATGAGTATGGAATTTTGAATGATTAAATGCATTATATGGTAAAACGTAAACAATTAAGAAAAATTGTTTATAAATTTAAGAAATGATTAAAATATTGTTATAATATTAATGATATTAGATTATGAGATTATTAAGTGATTGATAACATGGGGATATTCTTGAATCTGGATAAATTATATTATAAATGTTTAATATTTATCCTTTATCTCATTTGATCGATTCTTTATATCATTATCCTCATACGCTATATTATGTTGAAAAAGTCATCTCAGCGGCATGTAGAAAGCATAGATGGACTTGGTATGATTATGACTGAGGATTGTTCGGTATAATCATAACCAGTAATTGAAAACACAATTATCTTTGGTCAGTAGTGCATGGATAATTTGTGGTCGCGATATTAATGAATACACAATTATCTTTGGTAGTAGTGTAATGGATAATTTGTGGTCGTGATATCTTAATGAATACACAATTATCTTTGCCGTAGTGCATGGATAATTTGTGGTCGTGATACTAATGAATACACAATTATCTTTGGCCAGTAGTAGTACATGGATAATTTGTGGTCGGATACTAAATGAATACACGATTATCTTTGGGCGTAGTAGTGCATGGATAATTTGTGGTCGTGATACTAATGAATACACAATTATCTTCGGTCAGAAGTGCTTGGATAATTTGTGGTCGTGATACTTAATGAATACACAATTATCTTTCGTCAGTAGTGCATGGATAATTTGTGGTCGTGATACTAATGAATATCCTCGCCCCAGTAGTGTGGATGATTCGATGATATGAATTAATTATCGAAATGAGTCTCAAAGAATGAAATATTAATTCATGGATGTGGTAAAAGTCATCTTTGGTCAGAAGTGCATTGATAGACTTGGTATGATTATGACTCAAGGATTATTCTTAAGATAATCATGATCAGATTGAAAACACGAATATCCTTGCCAGCCGTATATGGATAATTCGTGGTCGTGATACTATTAAGTCGCGTCTCAAAGATTATTGGTTTTACAGCTTGTATATCTTTAAGAAGTAGTGCAAAGATGAATTGTTAATGAATAGCTTTGGCGATTTCAAAGATGAATTTAATATTTTAAACGATAAAGGTATTCAAGGTATCCTCATCTCTTTATCATACCAGTATCGTACTTCTAATTTCGAGGGCTAAATTCCATAAGGAGGGAGATTGTGAGACCCAGATTTTATCAATAAAGATTTAAATTTTGTCGAAATAATTTTTAATATTATGGTGTGAATTTGAGATAATATTATAGTTGTGGGTAGTATTTATAAATTTTGCAAAGTATGCAAGTGGTTATATTATATTCGATTGGTTCTGGGAATATTCTTTTAGCAGGAATATTCGCATAACTACCAATCATCAGTGAACCCCATTAATGTAATTATTGCCTTGATTGAGAAAACGACAAAAATATTTTATTGAAATAACGGCGGAAGTTTTACCGTAGTTACCGTTGAACTACTCTTAGTAGTAAAAGTACAAATAATACGCAGGGTTGCATAAGTAGCACACCTGTATTGATTATCGATGCTTATGTGAGAAGTCACTCGGTTTGATTCCATTATCACGATTAATAATATGAATTATTATAATGATAATGACGCTTTTGTTTTATTCAGTATTATTAACGTAATAAAATGTAAACATCTTTTTATATAAAATAGAATACTTTATTAAAGTTATTCTATAAATAAATATATTATATTTTATTATGCATAGTGTTGCATAGTGTTTTGCATAAAGTGTTTTACATAGTATTGCATAAAGTGTTTGCATAGTAAAATGTTTTTATATAAATAGAATATATTATATTTTATTTAAAAGATTTTTCTTTAAATATGGACCGTCGATTAAAGTAAATCAATCTGACCGCTCATGGATTAGTTACTTATGCATTCCATTTTCCTATAAATAAGCTCATTCCTTCATTATTTTCTTACTTAATTCATTGAAACTCTAGAGAGAGAAATTATAGAGAGAAGCTATAGAGAGAAAATTATAGAAAGAAGAAGAGTATTCGCTACTTCACTATTTCTATATTCATTTTTTACTAAAGGGTGTTATTCTTTCTTCTTCAAGAGAACTTCATTATTCCATTCACTATTATTCTCGTTGAATAACTCGTAAAAGTGGCATACCCTATACATAACCTCGTATATGCAGATACCCTATACTTGGTGAAATCCTTATGTTATTCCATTGCTTATTATTCTCATTGAATAACTCAGATACGCTGGTTACCCTATACTTGGTGACATTCTTCTATTATTCTCATTGGAACATCCTGTCTGTGTGTGTTTTACACCTGACCGGTTCCGCTTTTTATTATTCTCGTTGGAACATCCTGCTCACAGGTGTTTTACACCCACCGGTTCCGCCTTTTTATCATTCTCGCTGAATATCCTATCTCATGTGTTTTACACCGGATCCGGTTCCATCTTTATTATTCTGTTGGAACATCCTCGCTTGGTGTAATTTCACCGACTCGGTTCCGTTATTATTATTCTCATTGAATAACCTTTATCATGCCAAGCAACCGCATGCATGGTGATTTCTTTTGTTATTCCATTCTTTATTATACCCAAATTGGTTAAAACTTTGACTTCTATACTCCATGAAATTAGTAAAATATCCTCGATATTCATGCTTTCATCCAAGATCTTTTCATGGAAATATTCTTCCGATCATTCTTGAATTTTACTCTACGAAACAAAGATTATGTCGACAATTTGGACGTTAATAATTCATGGATTTAATAATTTTTGAACTTGTTTTATTGAATTACTATGTCATTGTCATCATCCTCATGATATATCATGTTATCTTCGGCTTACGTGCATAGATGAACTTAGTATGATTATGACCGTGGATCATTCTTGCAGATAATCATGGCTTGTTATAAATGATGTGATAAAAGTCCTCAAAGGGCTTCAGTAATGCGTTGATGGATAGTTTTGGTATGATTATGACCGGGGTGATTCTAAGATAGTCATGACCATTGATAATTTGATGAAAATCCTCGACCGTGGTACAGAATGATTAGATGTGGTGGTTTATTTATTAAAATCGAGTCTCAAACGATAAAAATTGATGAAAACCTTTAAAACCTAAAAGATAGTAGACTTTATTTTCTACTTGACTCTTTTAATGGATTGCATATTCACCGCAGCTTAAACCGGTTGTCTATTGTATTTTATCGCTTTAACATCATTGAAGGCTAATGATAATTTATTCTCGCATTATCTTAGTCATAATATTTCTTCTTGGGCTAGTTGAGCTCACCCTTTTCTTTCACCGTTTTCTTCGTGAAATGAGAACATAGCCGGGACGAAGCCTGGGAACGGAGTAATGGTCCGAGGATAGATTAGTAGTCCTCACTATTCTCGTGAAATAGTGGTGATAATAGTTGTAATGAGGACTCCTTTTGAGTTTGTATAATATCTAGTAGACAATATTTGTATTCAAACTCACGCTTTATGTCGAATGTACACGACATTATATTAAGAAGTTGTATTTGAATTTATGTACCATGTAAGTGGCGACCCAAGATGGGTGACGATACCTAATTTTGGGGCGCCACAGGTTGGTATCGAGCTTAGGGATATGATCCCTGGCTAAGATGTGAGAATAGTACTAGGAGGGGAGAGACGGGGAATACCTTCGCTAGTATGACCTACCTAAGTTTATTTGGTATTTGATTGGTCAGTCAGAGTATAGTGATAATATGTTGCATGTCAATTAACCCTTATTTTGTGGCAGTGTTTGAAAATGGCATCCGAGAATGTTGAGAATAGAAATGGAGCACAAGAGATCGCTGATTCTCCACGATCAATAATCGTGACAATGTGCAACAGATGGCGATAATCCTCCGTAAACAACAATACTTGATCAATCGATTTAATGACGACGCGTTTAAAAGGTTTTAGAATTCATGCAACATCGGTAGAGCGACTCTCGCCCAAAACGTAGGTGGAAACACGGAAAACTCTCAAGCGGTCACCGCTAAACAATTCAAGGAGCCGGGACCACCGGGAGTTTAAGGGAGAGCCAAACCACTTCAAGCGGAAGCATGGATAAAGCAGATTACCAAGATATTTGATGTCTTGGGATGCTCCGAGGAGCAAAAGGTTCCTTTTGTTGCCTTTATGTTAGGCGCGAGAGCGGTTTACATCGGTGGGAATTCCAGAAACGTACTCAACTCCGTTGTAATCAAGATATCTTGGGAGAAGTTCCAGAGTCGTTTCAACGACAAATACTTTCCCGAAAGTATTCACCACACGAAGGAGGTGGAGTTTATCAAGTTGGAACAAAACAATATGACCGTGTCGCAATACGAGGCAAAATTTGCGGAGTTATCACGGTTCGTCCCACTCGGTGGATATGAATGAAGAGAATGGCGCGAATGTTTTTAAGAGGTTTGAAGCCAGAGATACGTCAACATCTTATTTCTCATAAACCGTGTTTTTATTCAGATGTTGTAAATAGGGCTCGCTTAGTGGAGCGCGATAACGAAGTCAACGCAACTAAAAGAGAGAGAACGTAAGAAAAATTATAATACTAGCGAGTAGTAGTCATCGAAGCGGTGACAACAAGCGTGGAGGGAATCAACAAAGCCGGATATGGTAACCACTTTGCATGGTAATCGTGGGCCAAAATAATAAGAATGGACATTTCAAGAAAAGGAGATTCAACAATGATGGAAAGATGTCAAGACCAAAGACTGTTGTTAAGGAAGGAGAAGGACCACCTATCAGTATGCTTCAAATGCGAGGAGAGGGACACATTAGTCCGAATCTGCGCCATGCCATCCCAAAGCATGTTATAATTGTGGAAGAGAAGGTCACTTAGCTCGATTTTGTCGTTTCCATCAAGACAAATTCAACTAGGATGGAGGCACCAAAGGTCATCCCTGATAAACCAAAGCCGTAGATTAAGAGAGCGTTTTTTTCTCTCGTGACGAGGAACCCGAATAAAATTATCACGGTAAGTTAATCATAAGCTCTTGCGAAGTCTATTCACTAGGATGGAGGCACCAAAGGCCATCCTAGAAAATTCAAAACCTAGTTCAAGGGAGAGCGTTTGTTGTGACCTCCCAAAGAGCAAGGAATCCGAATGAGGTCATCACGGTGTAAGCTTATCATAAACTCTAATGAAGTCTATACTTTATTTGATAACGGTTTCTACCCATTCTTTTATTTCTCCTACTTGCGCTCCATCGATTAAATTTGACTCGGAGAAATTAGACTTTGACTTATCTCGTGGAAACTCCGTTGGGAGAAACCTTTATTACATCCAATCGCTTATAAGTCTTGTTTGGTTCAAATTCGGTACCCTCACATTACTTCGCGATCTTATTTCATTAAAAATACTTGCATTTGACGTGATTCTGGGATTGATTGGTTAACTACTTATCATGCAAAAATTGATTATTTTCGTAAGGTTGTTAGCTTTCATATTCCTAATCAACCTATTATGCTAATTCAAACGACCAAACCATTAAAATCAATCACGGTCATCTCAAGCCATAAAGCTATTCGCTTATTGAAAAACGGATGTCAAGCTTTCTTAGCTCATGTCACGATTTAAATAAAAATACGCCGCTTTTTTAAACGATATTCCTATTGTTAATAAATTTCCGACGTATTCTCAAGAACTTCCCGCCTACCCCAGAGCGTGAAATTGAATTTTGTATCGACCTTGAACCCCAGACAAAACCTATTTTCAAAGCCCCATATCGAATGGCTCTATTGAACTTCGTGAGTTAAAGACCCAACCGCAGGAATTGTTAGACATCGGGCTTTATTCGTCCCTAGTACTTCTCCTCGGGGTGCTCCTGCTCTATTCGTGAAGAAGAAAAAGATGGGAGTATGCGATTTTGTATTGATTATCGGGAGTTGAATCATGTCACCATCAAAAATAGGTATCCATTGCCACGTATTGATGACTTGTTTGACCAACAGCAAGGAGCCAAATTCTTTTCAAAGATTGATCTTCATTCCGGATATCACCAATTGAAGATTAGAAATCACCGACATTCCAAAGACGGCTTTAACTCCTGCAGACAGCATTATGAATTCCTAGTCATGTCCTTTGGATCGACTAATGCTCCTAACGCCTTCATGGATATGATGAACCGAGTATTCAAGGAATATTTAGATCACTTTGTGGTCGCCTTTATTGATGACATCCTTATTTATTCCAAAAGCCGTGAAGATCATGAGCAACACTTGAGGTCGACACTCCAAAAGCTTCGTGAATATAAGCTTTATGCCAAGTTTAAGAAATGCGAGTTCGGCTCAAGAAGTAGCATTCCTTGGGCACGTGGTATCAAGTCATGGAATATCTGTTGACCCAAAGAAAGATCAAGATATTCAAAGTCGGGAACAACCTAAATCGATGATCAAAGTCACGTAGCTTTCTCGGTTTAAATTTGGTTATTATCGGAGATTCGTGGAAGGATTTTCTCGAATCGCTACTCCATCGACTCAAATTGACTTTTGGAAGATACAAAGTTCGGTTGGAGCGAAGAATGTGAGAAGAGTTTTCAAGAACTCAAGAGGAGACTTATTTCAAGACTGCTCGGCAATACCATCCGCCTCGGAGGGATTTGTCATCTACAAAGTGATGCTTCGCAAAAGGGTTGGGATGTGTTCTTATGCAACATGGAAAAGTTATAGCCTTATGCCTCGCGACAACTCAAAGAATATGAGAGGAATTATCCTACTCATGATCTAGAGTTAGCGGTACCGTTGTCTTCTCAGCACTTAAAATTTGGAGGCATTACTTGTATGGGAGAAAGTGGAGATCTTTACGGATCATAAAAGCCTCAAATATTTCTTCACTCAAAAGAAACTCAACACGCGACAACGACGTTGGCTTGAACTGCTGAAAGATTATGATCATACCATCCAATACCATCCCCGAAAAGCGAACGTGGTAGCCGATACATTGAGTAGAAAATCATATGCAAGCACGAAAAGTGCGATATTGTCAACGCAAAGGCCCATTTTGTGTGACTTGTAAAGGATGGAGATAGAGTTAAAGACTCTGTGGACGCATGTGATGATAAGCGAGTATACTGAAAGTAGAACCGACTTTAATCGATAAAGTTAAAGTCGCTCAAGCTACGCACTGGAGCCGATGCGTATGAGGAAGAAAGTGCAAGAAGGTGCTATCCGGGAAGCAAGAATCGATGAAGAAGGAATACTTGAGTCAACTCCAGACTTTTTGTTTCTTAACGACCGATTTAAAGTATAATATCATGATGGAGGTGCACAACACACCATTTGCAATCCATCTCGGGAGTACCAAAATGTATCATGATATTCGCCATACATTTTGGTGGAGCAATATGAGAGAGAGATAGCAACTGCTTATCTCAAGGTGTCTAACTTGTTAACGAAGTTAAAAGGAGCATCAAGTACCAAAATGTAACGACCCCAAAATAGGTCCATTCCATCCAACCCATTCTCGAAGTCGCTAAATATATGGTACCGGAAAATAACTACAACTTTATTACAACAATTGTCGTGCAAAATACAACAACACATATCTTTGTGAGTTTGGATACATATATATACTAATCAGAAGACGTCACAATGACACCTTACATAAAGGTATAGTCAAAAACTGCTTTTAGAAATTAGAATCTTTGGGAAGTCTCAAGAAACCTTCGTATACTGGAGGCCATGCTTTTAGGTTATGGTAGATATCATATGGCCACGAAATTATCCTCGGTTGACCTAATAAACCCCAAAGAAAAACGAGAAGATTACTATCATATTCTTCCCAATGGTGAGTCTTCTCTTGACATATCATTATCTCCACTCGCTCTCTAATTGGGTATTATACTCCAAACAAACACCAAGATTATATAGTAGTGCTTGTAAATATACTCAAAGAAGTGGATGAACACAACCATGTCTTATGATAACACGAGTTTGTAGATGTCATTAGACATCTTGTATGATAATGGCAAAACACTCGTCCAAAGTTAAATTCAAATTTCACCTCAACATCTATAGACCACCACTCTATTCCTCGCTATCCCCGCCGACCCAAATTTATACTTTTATTACCCGAAAGGAATTGTGAAATAAAAGGGTGAAAGACAACTAGCTCAATAAAGAATATTATGACTAAAGATAAATAAATTATCAATAGTCTTCATCAAGAATAAATCGTAGATTTAGAACATATGGTAGATGATAAAACTTTTCAACCATAGTTAGCAAATGAACGAAAGCGATCCATTAAAAGAGTCAAATAGACTATAAAGTCTATTGTCTTCTCCACGTTAAAAGTCCACCAACAATATTTTATCCCCAGAACATCAATCAACAGCCTTTTCCACAATCATATGAATAACTCATAATCATAATTGTGATTCTAAATTCTCTTCTCATCCGGACGAAGATAATTTTCATCACCGCCTTTACTCAAACATCAAATATCATGGTTATACCAAATCACAGTTCCGCTCATAATCATACTAATAAATTCATCTTTTGCACTACGGGCCAAAGATATTCATCAACAGCTCATCTTTACACTACAAAGCAAAGATATTCAATAATAGGTCATCTTTGCATTACGAGCCAAAGATATTCATCAATAATTCATCTTTTGCACTACTGTGCAAAGATATTCAACAATGTGTCATCTTTGCATTACGAGCAAAAGATATTCATCAATAATTCATCTTTGCACTAAAGGCTAAGATATTCATCAACAAGTCATCTTTGCACAACGAGCCAAAGATATTCATATATCAAAGAAATACATAATCATTTCGTGGTTATATAACAATAATTATAACCATGTTGATCAATTCACCTTTGCACTTAAGCTAAAAAATATTCAATTGTAAATTCAATGGTCATGATCATACCAACAACAATTCAACTTTTGCACCATCGGCCAAAGAGAACCTATGGTCACGATCATACCAATAATCTACCCATCTTTACACTCAAGTCAAAGTGAAATATCATCATTAGGGTTATAAGAATGTTATATAAAAACAATATAATCAAAACATGGTTTTAATTTCAAAAGTAAGATTCATAAATCAACTATAATTTGGTCAAAGAAGAAACCAATTTGTAGTGAATAAGACCCAGATCGCATATAAATACCGTATATCGTGCATAAGAAACCTCGACATTTAAAAAGATAAAGTTTCATAATAAAATTCATATCCATATTTATAACACCTTAATCCAAATGTTATAAATCACTTAGAAATCTCATAATCTAATATTATTAATATTACAATAATATTTTAATCATTTCTAAAACTTATAAACAATTTAATTAAATTGTTTACACTTTACTAATTAATGCATTTAATCATCATAAAATGCCAAACTCATAAGATTTCATCACCAATAACCAAAACCCTCATCAAAAATCTGCATATACCTCATATATAATTCTCAAGCCATAAAATCATATTTTCCAATTTTCTTACTTCACATAACATATTTAATTCATTTACTCATAACTAGAATATTTTCATGAAAAATACCAAATCAGTTCCAAAAATATTTCTTTTCTGGGATTTAGCATAACATAGTCCCATATTGAACATATATTTTTCTCAAAATTTTAAAAATTCATTTACTATTTTTTATATGGCCAAAACCACCGAATATTTAAACATTTATCATAAATTATACTTTTATCCAACAATTCTGAAATTTACACGGTATACTGATATTATATAGATGTACTCCCAATAAAAATTTCATCAATTATGGAGTTAATCACAAGGAGTTATAAACAGTTTCTTTTAAAATAGTATTTTCTCATAAAATTCATAACTCTCAATCTATAAATCCAAAATCGCCATTTTTGGACATAATATATAAAACTCATCAAGTTATCATTTCAAATTTTTCCAGAATTTTTGAAGGTTCAGAAAAATTTCAAACTAAAAACATAATAACCCTTAAAATCTCTTTACTATCCTTTACCTCAAAAGAAAGCAAGATTTCGACCTCGAATAACGCCGAATCGAACTTGCAATCATAGATAGCAATACTCAAAGTATACTCAAAATACTCACAAGAATACGCTGCCGATAATATAGAGAGAAAACTTCAGCTTTAAATGTGATTTTCAATTCTAACCTAAGCACCCTATTTATAGGAAAATACTTAGAACACCAAAGCGAAAATTTAATAAAATATTAATATATATTATTTTTATTCCAAAGCACATTTTGCTTCAAAACCTCAGCCACCAAACAGCCCACCTCACAAAACTTGCACAAAAAACGTTTTTGTTATTTAAATTATTTTAAACTCCCAAAAATCAATTATTTGAGCTTGAACTTCAATAATTCATAATAAATAGCCCTTTTATCAAAAAAATTTGAATCTCGAGAGTTTTATAGGAAATTCAATTCTCTACAACTTTGCGAAGAAAGTTTTTCCAAATTCCAAACAGAAATTGACCAAAAAATCCACAAGCAGACGATTTTACGATCTATAATCAAATTTCAAATAAGAAATGCGGTCCAATCGACATGTTTAACATGTTTTAAACATTTATTGTTACAAAAATATTCTTCCTCCTCATATACTCATATATTCCACATTCAATTTGTAAAAATATCACCGTTAATATATTATTAAAATAATATATTTAAATGAATTATTTTATCGTAAAAAGATAAAATATTAATTTTCAACAATTGTCACTTTAAAAATTTTCTCCATCTATATCCACATAAAATAAATATTTTCTCATCATAAAAATCAATAATTAATTATTCACAAATAATATTACATAATCACAATATTAACAACCAAGCAGCTCCTCAGGAAGAGGGGCTTTCCAATAAGAATTTCTCTCACTTCTGGCATTGATTAGGTGACCAAACCTCTCCTTGACAGAACTTTCTAGGCATTGCCAATAATGTTATCCAATAATATTATTCAGATAATATGAATTATTGTTCTCAAGATAATGGAAAATACGTCTTACGTGACAATTATTGAAACAACAATAATATAAAATATCAACGTAGCAATTATTGAATCAATAAAATATAATATTGAACAAAGAATTACTTGTAAATAATTATTGAGTAATGCCTTCTTACGAAAAAAAATCATATCATGCTTCATGAATAGTACTCGTGAATAGTAACTCGTGAATAGTAACTCATGAATAAGAACTCGTGAATAAGAACTCATGAATAGTAACTTCGTGAATAAGAACTTTCATGAATAGTAACTCATGAATAGTAATTAAAAAAATTGAATACTTTTATTTTATAAAATTCGGGTTCTTACACAAAAGGTCCATTCAGAACCACTTGAAATTCCGAATGGAAGTGGGAGCACATTACCATGGATTTCGCTCTGGGCCTTCCTAAGGTTTCTCAAGGCATAAATGCGATTTGGGTCATTGTTGATAGATTGACCAAGTCTGCTCATTTCTTCCGACATCGAGAAACTTATACACTTGAACGTCTTGCTCAGTATATACATAAACGAGATTGTAAGATCGCATGGTATCTTAGGTATCCATAGTTTCTCGATCGAGACCCAAGATTCACTTCACGATTTTGGGTTAGTTTGCAAAAAGCTATGGGCACAGACTTACGATTTAGCTTTCGGCATATCATCTTCGAATTTGGACGGACGATGGAGAGGACTATTCAAACTCTTGAAGATCTATTAAGACTCGTGTCCTTGATTTCAGGGAGTTGGGACAAGTTCTTACCATTGGTGGAGTTTTCCTCTGACAACAACAGTTATCAAGCAAGTATTGGCATGGCTCCATTCGAAGCGTTGTATGGAAGAAAGTGTCGTTCTCCAGTATGCTGGGATGAGGTGGGTGAAGCAACGTTGTTGGGATCTGAGTTGGTACGTATGACTACAGAAAAGATTCAAACGATCCGACAACGTATAAAAACCTCACAAAATCGACAAAAGAGTTATGCTGATCTTCATCGAAAGGACGTGGAATTCGATATAGGATATCATGTGTTGTTAAGAGTTGCTCCATGGAAAGGAGTTACAAGATTTGGAAAGAGAGGAAAACTTAATCCTCGATTCATCTGGTCCATTTTAATCCTCGATCAAGTAGGAACTGTGGCTCTATAGACTCGCTTTCTGCCAAATATGTCTCGTGTTCATAACATTTTTCACATATCTATGTTACGTAAATATGTGAAAGACCCGAACCATATTATTGAGTTAAAACCGGATGAAATAGCGAAAGATTTGACGTATGAAGAGGTTCTGTTCAAATTTTGGATAAGAAGGAACATATTCTACGCTCCAGGTTATACCTCAAGTCAAAGTTTTGTGGAGGAACCACGATGTTGAGAAATGACTTGGAGTTAGAATCAAATGAAATCAAGGTATCCTTACCTCTTCGACATACCCAGTATCGCGTCCCCTAATTTCGAGGGCGAAATTTCATAAGAAGGGAGGTTGTAAGACCCCGCTTTTATAAATAAAGATGAATTTTTCTATAAATATTATTTTTGAATATTATGGAATAAATTTGATATAATGTTATAGTTGTGGGTAATATTTATAAATTTTGCAAAGTATGCAAGTTGTTATAAAATATTTGTTTGGTGGAATATTCTTTTGTTAGGGAATATTCGCATAAGGGCTCAATCATTGGTGGACCCCACAATGTAATTATTGTCGGATTGAGAAAACGACAAAAATATTTTATAAAAATAACTACGGAGGTATTACTGGTTAAAAGCTGTTGAACTACCCGTGGTAGTAAAAGTACGATGAATACGCTGGTTGCATAAGAAGCACACTCAGATTGATTATTGATGCTTACGTGAGAAGTCACTCATTATGCTCAATTATTACTCACGATAATTCTTGCATCATATCTCTTATATTATTGATTCAATTATTGTCACAAAGATCATCTCATATAATATGTTATAGTATTAAATCAATAATTGAGGGCGACAAGTTATAAATGATTAATAATTGTTGAAAGATTAAATGTGTTGATGAAAAAAAAAATGATTTGTGGTAAGTTTGATTATTTTATGGGGGGCTCATATGTCATCATCTAAGAGTCTCTTCAATCGATAGTATTTACCTTCGTCGATAGTAATTACCCTTGTGAATAGTATTTACCTTCGTCCGATAGTATTTACCTTCGTTAATAGTAAATACCTTTACCAGACGTCAACCACTTGTTGTTTCACATTATAGGCGTCCGAACCACTTGTCGTTCACATTACAAGCGTCCAAACCACTTTTCTTTTCACATCATTAGTCGTCAGCCACTTGCCTTTTCACACGGCAGTGCTAAGCTAGAAATCTTCTATAAATAGAGGCCTAGGGCTTCATTATTTTTCACTTAATTCATTCAAGCTATAAAGAGAGAAAGTATAGAGAGAATAAGTGAGAAAGAAGAAGAGTATTTTGTTACTACACCTTCTTTGCAGATTCAATCTCCTACCAAATGTAAGGGGTGTTATTCTTTCTTATTCATGAAGAGAAGCATTTGTTATTCCATTGCTTATTATTCTCATTGGAATAACTCTTTTAATACGCTGCCATTTCCTATATTTGGTGACATTCTCTATTATTCTGCTGGAACATCCTGCTCGTGTGTTTTACACCGACCGGTTCCGCCTTTATTATTATTACTCGCTGGAACATCCTCATGCATGTGTTTTTATATCTGGACTGGTTCCGTCTTTATTATTATTCTGGTTGGAACATCCTCGTGCATGTGTTTTACACAGGACCGGTTCCGCTTTTTATTATTATTCTGTGGAACATCCGTCTGCGTGTGTTTTACTGTTTGGACTGGTTCCATTCTTTATTATTCTGTTGGAACATCCTCATGCTGCATGCGTTTCACGCCTTTGACCGGTTCCGTTATTTATTATTCTATTGGAATAACTTTTGCTGTAAGGATCTATCGCATGCATGGTGATTTCTTTTGTTATTCTATTCTTTATTATACCCAAATGGTTAAAACTTTGACTTCTATACTCCATGAAATTAGTGGAATATCCTTGATATTTGCGTTTCATCCAAAGATCTTTTCATGGAAATATTCTTCCGATCATTCTTGAATTTTACTCTCTACAAAAAAAAGATCATGTTGATAATTTGGACGTTAATAATTCCCGGATAAAATAATTCTTGAACTTGTTTTATTGAATTCTTATATCATTGTCATCATCCTCATGTTTATATTTTTAAAGTCATCTGTGGCACAGAGTGCATAGATGGACTTGGTATGATTATGACCGAGAGACTATTCGGTTGTAATCATGGTAGTAATGTTACAAATGATGTGGTAAAAATCCTCGATTAGTAGTAGTGCATTGATGGACAATTGTTGGCATGATCATGACCATTAATGAATACACAAATATTCTTAGCCCGTAGTGCATGAATAATTATGGTCGTGATACTAAAGAATTGTTAGGTTTGTAATATTCATAACGCAATCAAATTGCATAAAAGTGCGGAAGCGTGGTAAAAATCAGAGTTTAAAATTTACAAACCATATACCCGGATCACCCTTTATGCATAATTATTAATTAAACGAAAAGATAAAGAATAAAATCATACCCTTGAAGATCGAGCTTCCTCAGGTACAAGTTCACCTCCAATCCTTTTCGCGTTCAATCTTGAATCCACCGGGTTTGGTTCCTTCCTTTGATCAACGTTAAGAACCCAAATGTTTGGCCTCTGAGGTGATCCACCAAGGAAGAAGAAAATTGAAGGTGGGTGGTTGGCTAAACCCTAGTTTTTCTATCTCTATAGAAAAGGCATACTCCCAACAACTTGGAATTATTACGTACTTTGTTAAAGTCAACAACCCATACCACCCATAATAAGACTCCTCTTATTTATAGATGTGGGCAACCCACCTTAACAATTAAGGAATTGGGTTTTAATTAATTAATTCTTTTAATTAATTAAGCTCCCTAATCTTATTAGGGATAATTAATTAAACTCCTTTAACTAATTTTCCTTCCTAATCCAATTAGGAATAAATGAGAAATACTTATATTAAATTAATTCCTAAACTCTTTTAGAAATTAAAATAATAATAATTGTAATAATATTAATAAGACTCTTTATTAATTTATATTTAATATTTCTAAAATATTAAATAATAAATATTAAGCTATTTAATTTATTCTATCACCATAGATTAAATTAAATATACTTAACTATATTATTACGATTATGCCATTAACTTCTTAAATAATTATTTTTCCTTTTATGGTGTGACCCTTTAGGTTCTCCATATTAAACCTATTGTGAATAAATCAATTAAAACAATTCTAATCTTATTTAAATAAATAAATTAAACAATTAATTTATTTAAATAATATTTATTCTACAATAAGGATAAGCCTCCCTAGCGATCAACGACTTTCCGGATAATATAGATTTCAATATTAATCATTAAAGAACCTTTGAGTAAATAGTTACTGTACAATTCAATCCTTCCACCATACAATGTCCCAATTAAATATAAGACATGAAATTATCACAAGTCTTATTTTATTTAATTATATGTATTTCGATCCTTAAATGCATGACTCCAAATAATGCAAATTAGAAACTCCTTTCTAATTTCATTACGCTGCTTGCCAAGGACTACTTTGGGTTGTCATTTATCGAATCACATAGGACATTTCTCTTTTTTTAGAAGTGGTAGATTCTTTATCGATCATACATTATCTCCATGTACAACTTATTATACCCAAACATACCCTTTGATATACCCTAAGGGTCTTAAGGAATAAGTCAAAGTATAACTCATCATACACAAGATACTATGATGATCTCAAGTCCAAGGATCACTAGACTACTATCACTACTGAAATTCCTATCGACAGTGCAAATAAAACTCCATTAGGTATTCCTTAGCGAGCCAATGTTCGATGAACTTATTCTCTAATAAGCACCTACATACTTGCTTTAGTGTCTCCACACAAATGATCATGAGATCAATCATCCTCATCCAATGAAGCAAACAACGTATGTACCAATCTATCCGGATTCACTAATCCCCAATTTAGTAATCCAACGATTGGGAACTATTTTAGTTTTAAGCTTTCTAAGAATTTAGATCTCATTAGAATGATCATCATCATTATTCTAAAAGCATTGCTTAAAACTATGGGTTTATCACATATTATAAAACAAACGTATCATGTAGATAATTAATGACCTTTAATAAATTAATACTTTTTATTAATAAATGAATAAGATTATTACAAAGTATATGCTTTATCATCAAACATGATTGGCTTGTGTGCATACTACTTTCAAGAATATCCTTGGAGTAGTCACGAGGGGTGATTCGATGGTGTGGAATATTTATTAAAAGTTGAGTCTCAAATTTATAACGATGATGAAAACCTTTAAAACCTAAAAGATAGTAGACTTTATTTTCTACTTGACTCTTTTAATGGATTGATATTCAATTGCAGCTTAAACTGGTTGCCTATTGTATTTTATCGGTTTAACATTGTTGAAGACTATTGATAATTTATTCGCATTATCTTAGTCATAATATTTCTTCTTGAAATTGATTGAGCTCACCCTTCTTTCTTTCATTTATTCTTCTTGAAATGAGAATATAAATTTGAGACGAGTCTGGAAATGAGTGATGGTCCCAAGATAGCATTAGTAGTCCTCACTATTACGTGAAATAGTGTGATAATAATTATGTGAGGACTCTTTTTGAGTTTGTATAATATCTAGTAGACGATATTTGTATTTAAACTCACGCTTTATATCAAATATTGTACGACGATTATGTTAGTAAGTTATATTTAAATTATCTTAGTATGTAAGTGGCGGTAAAGATGGGTGATGTATACTCTAATTTTGAGGCGTCACATAAAATTTATATGAAATTTTATCATTACCCCTTTATGAAAAAATAGAAACTATTAATGCAAGGAAATAGGCTTACTATATAAGGGGGCCTAAGCCCGCCTTCAAGTTCAAGAGAGAAAGAGAGTTTATTTTTAGCTTCTCATCTTCTCTAGAGAAGCTAAACTCGAACGGATAGAACAACAATTAGAGAAGTTAAAGTTAATATAAAAAATAATAATAATAATTTACTCTTTTAAAAAGTCGTAAACGACAAATAAATTAAAATAATTTTTTTTTTAAAACACGGGTTAATATTATAAAACCGAGAGAGTAATAATTATGCTAGCTAGGTTACTGTACGTTCCACTTATTAATATTTTGCCCTAACTTCAATGCTAGGCACTTAAAAAAAGCACATGGCTCTCATTATTACCATGGATCGATCCCACTAACATGACTAGTTACAATTAAACTCAAGAACTGGTATGGTTTCTGATTGTAGAAATTAATTTATTATATTGATCAGTTAGTTAATGGGCATACTTATGATTATAAAATTTTGAAGTCAATGTTCAAGTAAAGAGATTAACGTATAGAAACACAGTCAATAAGCCATTTACAAGAATGAATTATTATTATTATTATTAAATTAAAGATTAATATGATGAATCTGGAAAACATAAGATATTGGAGATCGAACACCTAAACGATATATAGAGTTAGTTGACGATTAGGTCTCTCCTCTTCATTATATATATATATATATATATATAGGTCAACTATGGTTGACAAAAAGAACACATGACTAAACATAATTAATTAAGTACGTTTTTATTCAAAAATATAATAGTGGTAGAATAGGTTGGTGGCTGTGGCTGTGGCTGTGGCTTCTCGGGGATATGTATATGGTAGAGGTCTAATTATTTTCTGGCCGGAGAGGGTCAATTGATAATCATAACAAAGAGAAAGAGGAGAGGGCAAGTTGATTTAAGTGTGAAATGAAATGTACTAATGTAAAAGTCTTTAAAGTCTATAAAAGTCATTTTGAAAAAGTCTTTAAAGTCTTTACGCTGAGTTTTAAAATGAACAGAAAAGAAAAGAAAAGAAATGGACAGAAAAGTTAAGTTTTCTTTTCAATTCTTATGTTTCTGAGTTTTTTATTAAATAGAAAAAAAAAAGAAATGAATAGAAAACTTGCATTACTTTTATTTTTAAAGTTTTCTCATCCAAAATTGTACGATTTGAACGGAAAAGAAATGGGAATAAGTAATATTTTATAATTCCCATATTATCCTCGATTTTAATATAATAAATTTTAAATTACAACTCACGTCCCTCAATTTTAAATTTTACTATTAACTTTCTATTAAAACTGAAACAAAACAAATTTAAAACTTCAAATTTTACATTAACTTTTCTTTTTTACTACGTTACAATATAAGTTTTCTATTCTTTTTTTCATTCAAAACTTCGAAAGCAGTGTAAAATCATTAAAATTCACAAACTCTACAAAAGTCTGTTACTTAAAAAAATCTTTAAAAATCTTAATTGAATACACCCCCTAATTCTCTTGCCTCACAAAAACAGTCTTTTTTAAAAAAAATCTATAAAGTTTATAGTTCTGGGAATTAATCCATGTGCTTGTTTTTTTTCTCTTTCAAGTATCAATGGAAGTAAATATTTTATGCGTTCCTCCATATGCACTCACTAGATAATATTAATAAGATGCCGACTTCAGTGCCTTGAGGTCGTCGTATAACTAAAGATCTACTACAATTCATTTGAGGTAAAACACAAAATTAGACCTCCATCATACATACATACATGGGTTGTTTGTTTAGAACTAAATGATTCTAACTTCTAAATCATGAACTAAAATTTCAACGGTTTGTTTACTAATTTTAAAATTTGAATGGAGTTCAATAGCACTTAACAATTCTTTTTTTAAAAAATTGATAGATCTTAAAAACAATTTTTACCCAAATACCCACTTCTTCTCTTCTCGATCTATTCTCCGCAGCTTCAATTGTTTGGTTCTCCAGTTATCCATCGCGCTCCCTCTTCTTCGGCTTCGATTCGTCTTCATCTTCATATCCTTCCACAATTTTCTCTTCGATTTGACAGATTTGATTTTGTTTTTGATTTAATCATTCGAAATCAGGGCTACTAGAGTATTATCGAGCGAAACAATTTGGTGCTGAAATGAACTGAAATTTGCGTGTATTTGTTTGTGTAGAAGAGGGGGTGAAGGAGCGAAAATGGTGAAGAAGACGAAAGGAAGAAAAGAAGAAGTACTAACCAGGGAGTACACCATTAACCTCCACAAGTAAAAGCCCTTTCTGCTTAATCAAATTGTATAAAAATTCAGTATCAATTCCTTATTTTTACTTTATGGTCTGTAAAAGTACTATTGTATGAATCAAATTCATGTTATACCATCTAACTAACTAAGAAAATTAGCTTTATTTTATACCATCTAAATATGAGTAGAAGAGTCATGAAAATGAGGGTTAGTGAGAGGATCATCAACAAATAAACACTGATGGTGGTGCAGAAAATAATGGAGGAAACGTGGCTGGAGAAAGAGTATCTAAAACAAATATAGATTTGAAAGGAAATCTTAAATTAAGAAATCTTACATCTCTTGTAACAAATCACTTTTTAGTGCTAAGATCAGTAACCCTACATGCAGTGTTTCTTATCATAGGAAAACTTATGTGCTCGATCTAACATCAAATTTATCAGTTTGATGAAGAATAGTAACAAAACACAAGCAGCCAAAAGTTTTTAAATGACTGTTATTAGGTAATTTGTCAAAAAAAAAAAATCTTGATATGGTGATTTACCATGTAAAACTTGAGTTGGTAGTCTGTTGATCAAATAGGTTGTTGTCAATAAACAGCGCCCCCCCAAAAAAAAAAAAAAAAAAAGAAATAGGTAGGAAAGAATTAAACCTTAAAATCCTGGCAATAACAAGAAGATGTCTGAGTTTTCTCTCCACAACATCATTTTGTTGTGGAGATTTAACACGGCTAGTTTGATGAATTATCCCTAATTATGCCAAGAAAGGAGTAAGATCTTTATTAAGGAACTCGTTACATTGTCAGATCTTAAAATTTTAATTAATTGACAGTCAAACTGAGTTTTTTGATCATGGACAGAAATTTTTTAACGAGTGCATGTACATCTAGAGAAGTCATTAATAGGAGTCAAAAAATGATTGCATTTGCTCGAGTACATTGTCTAAAAGGTCCCCATATGTCACAATGAAGAAAATCAAATTAGTACTACTATGAGTTTCACTTAGCTGAAAAGGAAATCTTATTTGTTTAGCTAGAATTCACAATCATATATCAATATCAAGAGGTAATTGTCTTTGGGTGTGTGTGAGATCAACAAAAACAATACACTTCAAAATGACTTCTTGGTCCAATTTCATGCACTGTTTGTATCTCCAATGTTTGCCTCCAGATATGTGACGCCCCCAAAATAGGTCCAATCCATCCAACCTATTCTGAGTCGCCAAATATCGTGATGTAAAATAACTACAACTTTATTACTACAATTGTCGTGCAAAATACAACAACACATATCTTTGTGAGTTTAATACCAATTGTGACTCATGTCCCAACTATGAATGACACCTCACACGATGATACCTTACATAAAGTACAATCTAGAAGCTGCTTTTAGAAATTAAAATTTTTGAGAAGTGTTCAAGAAACCTTCGTGCATAGGAGGCCATGAATCTAAGTTATGATAGATATCATATGTCCGGAGAATTATCCTTGGTTGATCCAATAGACCCCAAAGAAAAGCGAGAAGGTTCTTATCATGTTCTTCCAATGGTGAGTCTTCTCTTGACATATAACTATCTCCACCGTCTGCGATTGAACATTATGTTTCAACCCACTCCAAGATCATATAGGTTGTGTGCTCGTAGATATACTCGATGAAGTGGATGTGCACAACCACGATAGCCTTCCAAAATAGGTATACATCAACATCCCTGGTGCGCCAAATATATGGTGCGAGAATACAAATACAATCTTTAATATACTGACAAAAGAGTTGTGAGTTTTAATACAAATATTGTCTTACAGACAATATGTAAGACCCCAACTTATTATTAATGAAATTTAATTTTCTCTATTTATTATTTTGAAATAGTAAGGGTTGATTTGATTAATGTGGATAGTTAGGGGTAAAATACATGCAAATATTTCAAAATAAGCAAGTGGTTATAAAATATTCATTGTTGTTTGGGAATATTAGTTTGGTGGTGGAATATTAAATCTTTGTCGGGGAATATTAAATGCGACAGCAGCGACCGTGTATGGGCCCCATAACTTGAGCGATTGGATGAAGAAAGCGACAAATATAAGTGGTTTAAAAATAACTTGGCGTAGTTATTCACAGATTAATCTTGTTAAAATACTCGGTGGTTAAAACACGATAGCACGGTATTGCACCAATTATTGATTCTTACGTGAAAGACACTACTCGATAATGGTTCACGATAATTCTTTATTGATATTTTATTGATTTAATAATTGCTGCGTTGATATTTTATATTCTTTGTTGTTTGATAATTGTCATTTACGATTATTTTCATTATCGAAGCAATAATTCATATTATCTGAATAATATTATTAGATAACATTATTGGCGATGTCTAGAAAGTTACATACAAGGAGAGGTTTGGTCACCTAATTGCGGCGCCAATGAAGAAGAAATTCTTATTGGAAGCCCCTCTTTCTGGAACTACACAGTTTGTCGATATTGTGATTACATAATATTATTTGTGAATAATTAATTATTGATTCATATGATGAGAAAATATTGATTTTATGTGGATATAGATGGAGAAAAATTTTAATGTGACAATTGTTGAAAATTGAAATTTTATCTTTTACGATAAAATAATTCTTTTAAATATATTATTATATTTTAATAATATAATAATGGTGATATTTTACAACGAATGTGGGATATATGAGTATCTGAGGAGGAAGAGTATTTTTGTTGCAATAAATGTTTAAAACATATTAAACATGTCGATTGGACCCCATTTATTAGTGAAAATTTGATTATAGCACATAAAATCCCGTTTGTGGATTTGATTCAATTTACATTTGGAATTTGGAAAAACTTTCTTACGCAAAGTTGTAGAGAATTGAATTTCCTATAAAAACACGCGAGATTCAATTTTAAGATAGAAGGGCTATTTATTATATATTATTGAAGTTAGAAGCTCAAAATAATTGATTTTGAAAGTTTAAAATATTTTAAATAATAAAAACGTTTTTTGTTTGTTTTGTGGGCTACAACATGTGTATAATGAGTGAGATCAGATCTAGGAAGGTGGGCGTAGAAATCTTAATATATATATTAATATTATATTAAATTTTACTGCTTTCTGGTGTTACTAGCGTTTTCCTATAAATAGGGTGTTTAGGTTAGAATTGAAAATCACACGAAGCTGAAGTTTTCTCTCTCTATATTATCGGCGTATTCTTGTGAGCATTTTGAGTATACTTTGAGTATTGTTAGGCGGTCTGAGTTCCTTGACCTTATGCGGTATTCCAATAGAAATCTTAATCTTTAGAGGTAAGGGATGTTATTTTCTTCTCAAATGATATTATTTCTTGATATCATTATCTTTGAAATATTAGTTGGAACTTTTTATCAAATTTGAAACTTTTTCATGTCGGGTTACTATTCATGAGATTCTTATTCACGAGTTCTTATTCATGAGTTCTTATTCACGATTCTTATTCACGAGTACTATTATTGAAGCGTGAAGATATTTTTTGTGGAATTTCTATCTTTTGGTGTCGAGTTCTTATTCACGTGTCTGGCCTTTATTCACGTATCGACACTATTCACGTGATATCTGCCTTATTCATAGAAAATAAAATTTCTTCTTTTTGTCCAAAATATCTATTACGGATCTAACTTTGATTGTATCCATGTTTTGATCATTCTTGAATTTTATACCACTATGATCATTTTTGAGGTATTTTTGAACATGGATAAAACAAAATACGAATCCTTAATCCTTAATCCTTGTCATTTTGTTTCCTTTGGATTCGTTTCTTTAAAAATATTTTTCATCATCCTCGGTCTTAAATGATGATATTATTGAATATCTTTGGCTGTAGTGCAAAGATGAATGATTCTGAAGAATATCTTTGGTAGTAGTCTGCAGATGAGAATGAGCAGTGTTTAGATGAACATGACCAAGTGATGAAAATCTTTGGCTGTGGTGCAAAGATGAATATTTGATTCGAGTTGTATATTGATTGATGTTCTGAGGGATAAAAGATGAGCGATGAACTTTTAAATTTATCATAGAAGATAGTAGTTTGCATTCTTTACTTAACTCTTCTAATGAATTATTATTTCAAATTGCGAATATTGATTTAAAATTTGTTGTCTATTGTATTCATTATATTTTTCCTGTTGAAGACTAACAATAATTTGTTGTATATTATCTTAGTCGTAATAATCTTTCTTTGGGCTAGTTGAGCTCACCCTTTTCCTTTTGTTCCATTTTTTCTCGGGAAGGCGAGAATATAAGCGATGCAGTCGGGGTATGGAATGAAGGTTTTAGAAAAGAATTTGTGGCGCCCCAAAATAGGTATACATCACCCATTCGAGTTGTCGATACATGAGTGCAGAAAACAACTACAACTTTATTATTACAACGATAAAAGCGTGAGTTTAAATACAAATATTATCTTCTGTACAATATCTATACTCAAATAAATCCTCATCACATTTATTGATACATTATTTTACAAAAATGGTGAGGACTACTAAACAACTCTTTCTAGAACCTTCATTCCATACCCCAGGCTAAATGCTCGTATATTCTAGCCTCACGAGAAAAATGGAACAAAAAGGAAAAGGGTGAGCTCAACTAGCTCGATAAAGAATATTATGACTAAGATAATATCTGACAAATTATCGTTAGTCCTCAACGAGGAAAAATCTAATAGAATCTGATAGACAACAAATTTTAAATCAATATTAGCAGTGAAATAATAATTCATTAGAAGAGTTAAGTAGAGAATGCAAACTACTATCTTACATGTATGAATTTAAAAGTTCATCGTCTATCTTTTATCCTGTAACATCAATCAATATACATCCGGAATCAAATATTCATCTTTGCACTACTGAGGCGAAAATATTCATCGAGTTAGTCATTGTTCATCTAAACACTGTTCATCTTTGCACTACGGGCCAAAGATATTCTTGAGAAATCATTCATCTTTGCACTTTCTGACGAAAGATATTCCATAATATCATCATTTAAGGCGAAGATGATGAAAAATATTTTTAAAAGCGAATCCATTGAAACAAAATGGCAAGGATTAAGGATTAAGGATTAGTACTTTGTTTTATCCACGTCAAAAATACCTCAAAAATAATCATAGTGGTGTAAAATTCAAGAATGATCAAAACATGGATACAATCAAAGCTAGTATCCGAATAGATATTTTTAGACGAAAAGGAAAATTTTCATTTTTCGATGAATAGTCTTAGTATATTAAATAAATAGTGTCGATATCGTGAATAGTCTTAGTATACATGAATAGTAACTCAGAGCACCAAAAGTTCCAAATTTGATAAAAACTTCAGATCAATATTTCAACATAATGATATTGAAGAAATAATATCATTCTGAAAAAAATAATATCCCTTACCTCGAAGATTAAGTACTACAATTGGAATCTAAGGGTATAGTCTTTGAAGGAACTTGCACCGTCTAACAATACTCAAAGTATACTCAAAATACTCACAAGAATAAACTTCGATAATATAGAGAGAAAAACTTGATTTTGGTGTGATTTTCAATTCTAACCTAAGCACCTATTTATAGGAAAATCTTAGAACACAAAAGCGAAAATTTAATAAAATAATAATATTTCTTAAAATATTCAAATACCTTAGAAATCTGATTTCAGATCATTTATAACACATGTGAGCCACTCAATTACAACAAAAAAAACGTTTTTCTTACAAAAAATATTTTAAACTCAAAAATCAATTATTTGAACTTGAACTTCAATAATTCATAATAAATAGCCCTTTCATCAGAAAATTCGAATCTCGCGTGTTTTTATAGGAAATTCAATTCTCTACAACTTTGCGGAAGAAAGTTTTTCTGAATTCCAAATGAAATTGGCAAAAATCCACAAGCGAGGCGATTTTACAATTATAATCAAATTTCGATCGATAAATGGAGTCCATGAGCATGTTTAACATGTTTTAAACATTTATTGCAACAAAAATACTCTTCCTCCTCGTATATACTCATATATCCCACATTCGTTGTAAAAATATCACCATTATTATATTATTAAAATATAATAATATATTTAAATGAATTATTTTATCGAGAAAAAGATAAAATTTCAATTTTCAACAATTGTCACATTAAAAATTTCTCCATCTATATCCACATAAAATTAATATTTTTCTTATCATATGAATCAATAATTAATTATTCACAAATAATATTACGAGAATCACAATATTGACAACCGGCGAGTTCCCGGAAAGAGAACTTCCAATAAAATTTCTCCTTCTTGGCGTCTTGATTAGGTGACCAAACCTCTCCTTAGACGAAACTTTCTAGACATTGCCAATAATGTTATCTAATAATATTATTCGGATAATATGAATTATTGCTTCGATAATGAAAATGAGTGTGTAATGACAATTATTGAAACAATGACAATATAAAATATCAACGCGACAATTATTGACTCGATAAAATAAAATCTTTGAGCGGTAATTCTTATCGTAACAATTATTGAGTAGTGTCTTCTTACGTAAGAATCAATAATTGGTGCAATCTGGTATCTTCTTTGTTCAACAACGCGTATTAGTGTGTTTTAACCAATTTATTCAACAAGATATTAGCAGTAACAACTACGTAGTTATTTATAAACAACTTATATTTGTCGTTTTCTTCATCCAATCGCTTTACATTATGGGGCCCACAAAAAAGATGCTGGCCGTCGTACGAATATTCCCAACAGCGATCTGAATATTCCACGACCAAAACGAATATTCCCTAACGATAATGAATCTTTTATCACCACTTGCTTATTTAAAATATTTGCGCATTTTACCCATAACTAACCACATTAATCAAATCAACCCTTACTATTTCAAAATAATAAATAGAAAAATTAAATTTCATTAATAATAAGTTGGGGTCTTACAACCTCCCTCCTTATGAAATTTCATCCTCGAAATTGACGTCGTACTGTGTTTGAAAAGGTGAGGATACCTACGCTTTCATTTCCGTTTCAATTCCCGGTCATTTCCTCTATAGCATGATTCCTCCACAAAACTTTAACTTGTGGTATGACCTTTCTTGGCGTAGGACATGCTCCTTCTTATCCAAAATCTTGTGGTACCTCCTCATCGTTAAGTCTTGGCTATCTCGTCAGTTCTAACTTTCTATAACGTGGTTCGAGTCTTTCACATATTCTGAAATGCAATTATGTGAAACACATTATGAACACGAGACATACTTGGAGGTAACGCAAGTCTATAGGCTACATTTCCTACTTTCGGTCGAGAATTTGAAATGGACCCGATAAATCGTGGATTGAGCTTTCCTCTCTTCCCAAATCTTGTAACTCCCTTCCATGGAAGCAACTCATGATAATCATGATCCCCTACACTAAATTCCACGTCCTTTCGATGAAGATCCGCATAACTCTTTTGTCGATCTTGCGCTTGGTTTGTATCGTTATCGAATCATTTGGATCTTTTTGGTAGTCATATACGTCTTAACTTTCGGGTCCCAACAATGTTGCGTCACCCACCTCATCCCAACATATTGGAGAACGACATTTTCGTCCATATAATGCTTGAATGGAGCCAACATGCGATAAGCCAGGAGAATTCCCGATGGTAAATACTTATCCCTCCCTTGAAGTCTAGGACACGAGTCTTAATAAATCTTCAAGAGTTTGAATAGTCCTCTCGATTGTCCGTCTGGTTTGGGGATGGTATGCTTAGAACTAAATCGCAAATCGTGCCCATAGCTTTTTGCAAGCTAACCCAAAATCTTGAGGTGAATCTTGGGTCACGATCCAAAACTATGGATACGGGCATGCCATGCAACCTCACAATCTCATTCACGTCATACCAAGAAGACGTTCAAGTGAATAAGTCTCCGTGTCGGCAAGAAATGAAGCGGACTTAGTTAATCTATCAACAATAACCCAAATAGCATTGATGCCTTGAGAAACCGTAGGAAGACCGTAACAAAATCCATGGTAATATGTTCCCACTTCCATTTGGAATCTCAAGTGGTTGCAACGGACCCTTAGGTACTAGATGCTCCGCCTTTACACGTTGACAAGTTAAACACATCGAAATAAACTTTGCAATCTCTCTCTTATATTTGTTCCACCAAAATGTATGTCGAAGATCACGATACATTTTAGTACTTTCGAGGATGGATTGCAAATGGTGTATTGTGTGCCTCCATCGTAATCTTGTACTTCAAATCGAGTCGTTAGGGACACAAAGTCTAGAGTGGACTCAAGTATCCCTTCTTCATTAATTCTAAACTTCGGAATAGCTCCTTCTTGTACTTTCTTCTTCATACGCATCGGCTCAAGGTTCGATGGCTTGAAGCAACCTTAACTTTTTCTATTAAAGTTGGCTCTGTCGTATACTTGACATCATCGCTTTCGTTCCGCATATGATCTTCTACTTCGATCGTCATTTACCACGTTAAACTTTTCGGGATGGTATTGAATAGTGTGGTCGTAGTCTTTTCAATAGTTCGAGCCAGCGTCATTGCCGCGTGTTGAGTTCTTTTGAGTGAAGAAATATTTAAGGCTTTTATGGTGCGAATATATCTCCACTTTCTCCCCGTATAGATAGTGCCTCCATATCTTTAAGCGGCAAAACGCTGCTTTGCCAACTCTAGATCATGAGTAGGATAATTCCTCTCATACTCTTTAAGTTGTCGCGAGGCATAGGCTATGACTTTCCCACGTTGCATGAGAACACATCCTAACCCTTTGCACGAAGCATCGGCAGATAACAAATCCATCCGAACCGGATGGTATTGTTAGAAACAGTCTTAGAAATAAGTCTCCTCTTAAGCTCTTGGAAACTCTTCTCGCGTTCTTCGCTCCAAAGCAATTTAGTATCCTTCGAGTTAGGCGAGTTAATGGAGTAGCGATTAGAAAACCCTTCCACGAATCTCCGATAATAACCAAATTAAGCCCAAAAGCTACGTCTTGATCATGCGACTTGGTTGCTCTGACTTTGTATTGCTTGATCTTGGCCGGGATCAACGGATACTCCATGTTTTGACACCACGTGCCCAAGGAATGCTACTTCCTCAAGCGAACTTCGCATTTCTTCAATTTGGCATATAGTTGGTTTTCACGAAGCCTTTGGAGTACCGACTTCAAATGGTGCTCATGATCTTCACGACTTTTGGAATATATGAGGATGTCATCAATAAAAACAACAACGAATTGATCCAAATATTCCTTGAATACTCGGTTCATCATATCCATGAAAGCGCGGGAGCATTAGTTAGTCAGAAAGACATGACTAAGAATTCATAATGCCCATCTGGAGTTACAAAAGCGGTCTTTGGAATGTCCACGATTCTAATCTTGGTGATGATATCGAGCGAAGATCGATTTTGAAAAGAATTGTGCCCTTGCAGTTGGTCAAACAAGTCATCAATACGAGGTGAGGATACTATTCTTGATGGTGACATGGTTCGATTCCAGATAGTCGATACAAAGTTGCATACTCCGTCTTTCTTCTTTACAAATAAAACAGAGCACCCCGAGGAGATGTCTTAGGGCCCGAATGAAACCGATGTCCAACAATTCTGAAGTTGGACCTTTAACTCTGAAGTTCAATAGAGCCATTCGATATGGGGTTTTAGAAATGGGCTTTGTACGGTTCAAGATCAATAAAAATTCAACTTCACGTTACGGGGTAGGCCAGGAAGTTCTTGAAAAATACGGGAAAAATCGATAACAACGGGAATATTATTCAAATTTGGCGTGTCTTTATTCAAATCCATAACATGGGCTAAGAAAGCTTGACATCCGTTTTTAATAAATGAATAGCTTTATGATTAGATATGATGGTGAATGATTTTAATAGTTTAGTTGCTTGAATTAAATAACAACGAGGTTGGTTAGGAATATGAAAACTAACAACCTTACGAAAACAATCAATTTTGGCATGATGAGTAGTTAACCAATCAATCCCTAAAATCACATCAAAAGCAAGTATCTTTAAAGAGATAAGGTCAACGGTAAGGTAATGGTGCCAACTTGAATCAAACAAGATTTATAAGCGATTGGATGTGATGAAAGTTTCTCTAGCGGAGTTTCCACGAGATAGGTCAAAGTCTAATTTCTCGGTCGAGTTTAAATGATGAGCACATGCGGGAGAGATAAATGAATGGGTATGCAGATTATCAAGTAAGGTATAAACTTATGCAAGAATTTATAAATAGCTTACCGTGATAACCTCGTTTGGGTTCCTCGCATTATGACCGATCCTGACAAAGCGCTCTTCCGGAATCGTTGACTTTGACTTTTACGGATAGTCTTTTAGTCACACGTCCCATTGAACTAGGTTTATTCTGCGTAAAATCTCGGCGATATGTCCTTCCTTTCCACAATTATAGCATACCTTGAATTGTTGTGGGCGGTTTGGTGATATGTCCTCTCTTTTCGCATTTGTAGCATATAATGGGTGGTCGTTTCCCTCCCTTAGAACCGATTCTTTTAAGCCTTTGTCGTCTCTTCACATAGTCGTTATTAAATCTCCTCTTTTTAAAATCTCCTCGACTCGCTTCTTCTATTTTCATGGCTATGATTACCACCGGAGTGGTTACCATTTTGTCCATCTGTTTCTTTCTCCATTTGGTTATCATTATTACATTGACTCCTATCTACGAGTACGATCCACGGTTGTGGTCCCTCGGTTGGCCGTACTCGTTATCTCGCTCTAATAATTGAGCCTGTTTACAACTTATCTGAATAGAGAGAAATTTATGAGAAATGAGATCTTGGCGTATCTGGGGTTTCAACCTCTAAGAAACATCCGCGTCATCGTTCCTCATTCTCCACCAAATGAGGTCTGAACACAGATAACTCTGCAAACTTTGCCTCGTCTTTGAGACACCGTCGTATTGTTTTGTTCTAATCGATGAACTCCACTTCCTTCATATGTGAACACTTTCGGGAAAGTATTTGTCATTAAATAGTTCTGAAACGTCTCCCAGACATCTTTGAGTCTTGGTGGATGGATGCACGCTTCACAGAGACTCCCACCGATGATCTGCCTCGCCACGGAACATAAAAGTGGCGAATGGAACCTTCTGTTCCTCCGTGCATCCCAGAGACATCGAATATCTTGGTAATTTGCTTGACCCATGTTTCCTTGCCATGATCGGATCTGGCTTTCCCTTAAATTCAGGTGGTCCCAACTCTTTGAAGCGCTTGCATTTGTGACAACCCGTGAATTGCTATCATTTCCTCTCACATATTTTGAACACGAGTCTCCTCGTGCGATTTTGCATGAGCTATGAAAAAACTTCTAAACATCCACTCGTTCATCATCTGCTTTCGATGGTGTTGTTCACGGGAGGAACATTGTCGACTGTTACGTTCTCCTCGTTGGTGAGTATAGGCATCTCCACGGTCTCATTTCCATTGTTAATATTCTCGATTCGACATTCTCAATCTTCGCGTAAAACAAGGGTTAATTAAAAATCAATATATCACATAATATCCTATATATCTTGACCAACTAACAAATAAGCTTAGTTAGGACACCTTTAGCGAAGGATTTACTCGTCTCTCCCTCCTAGTTCTATTCCCGATCTCTGCCGAGAGATCATATCCTAAGCTACGATACCAACCTGTGGCGCCCCAAAATAGGTATACATCACCCATTCACGAGTTGTCGATACATGATGCGAAACAACTACAACTTTATTATTACAATAATGAAAGCGTGAGTTTAAATACAAATATTATCTTACAGACAATATCTATACTCAAATAAATCCTCATCACATTTATTGATACATTATTTTACAAAAATGGTGAGGACTACTAAACAACTCTCTCTAGAACCTTCATTCCATACCCCAGAGCTAATATTTTCGCTTATATTCTAAGCCTCCGAGAAAAAATGGAACAAAAAGGAAAAGGGTGAGCTCAACTAGCTCGATAAAAGAATATTATGACTAAGATAATATACAACAAATTATCGTTAGTCCTCACGAGGAAAAATCTAATAGAATCTGATAGACAACAAATTTTAAATCAATATTACATGGTGAAATAATAATTCATTAGAAGAGTTAAGTAGAGAATGCAAACTACTATCTTACATGTATGAATTTAAAAGTTCATCGTCATCTTTTATCCTGTAACATCAATCAATATACATCCGGAATCAAATATTCATCTTTTACACTCTGAGGCCAAAAATATTCATTAGTTGGTCATGTTCATCTAAACAATTGTTCATCTTTTGCTTTACGGGCCAAAGATATTCTTGAAAATCATTCATCTTTCTTTGCTACTGAATGCCAAAGATATTCCATAATATCATCATTTAAGGTGAAGATGATGAAAAATATTTTTAAAAAAGCGAATCCGATTGAAACAAAATGATGAGGATTAAGGATTAAGGATTAGTACTTTGTTTTATCCACGTCAAAAATACCTCAAAAATAATCATAGTGGTGTAAAATTCAAGAATGATCAAAACATGGATACAATCAAAGCTAGTATCCGAATAGATATTTTGGACGAAAAGGAAAATTTTCATTTTTCGATGAATAGTCTTAGTATCGTGAAAAACTCGTAAATAGTGTAAACATCGTGAATAGTGAATAGTAACGTGAATGTGAATAACTAACTCAGACACCAAAAAAAGTTCCAAATTTGATAAAAACTTCAGATCAATATTTCAACATAATGATATTGAAGAAATAATATCATTCAAAAAAAAATAATATCCATTACCTCGAAAGATTAAGTACTTAAATTTGGAATCTAGGGTATAGTCTTTGAAGGAACTTGCCGTCTAACAATACTCAAAGTATACTCAAAATACTCACAAGAATACGCTCGATAATATAGAGAGAAAAAACTTGATTTTGGTTTGATTTTCAATTCTAACCTAAAGCACACTATTTATAGGAAAATGCTTAGAACACCAAAAGCGAGAAAATTTAATAAAATAATAATATTTCTTAAAATATTTCAAGCCCACCTTAGAAATCTGATTTCAGATCATTTATAACACATGTGAGCCACTCAATTACAACAAAAAAACGTTTTTTTTACAAAAATATTTTAAACTCCAAAAATCAATTATTTCGGAACTTCGGAACTTCAATAATTCATAATAAATAGCCCTTTCATCAGAAAATTGGAATCTCGCGAGTTTTTATAGGAAATTCAATTCTCTACAACTTTGCAGAAGAAAGTTTTCCGAATTCCAAACAGAAATTGACCGAAATCCACAAACGGGCGATTTTACAGGCTATAATCAAATTTCAGTCGATAAATGGGGTCCACCGACATGTTTAACATGTTTTAAACATTTATTGCAACAAAAATACTCTTCCTCCTCGTATACTCATATATCCCACATTCGTTGTAAAAATATCACCATTATTATATTATTAAAATATAATAATATATTTAAATGAATTATTTTATCAAAAAAGATAAAATTTCAATTTTCAACAATTGTCATATTAAAATTTTCTCCATCTATATCCACATAAAATTAATATTTTTCTTATCATATGAATCAATAATTAATTATTCACAAATAATATTACGAATCACAATATTGTGACGAGTGTAGTTCTAGGAAGAGGGGCTTTCCGATAAAATTTCTCCTTCTTGGCGCAATGATTAGGTGACCAAACCTCTCCTTAGATGTAACTTTCTAGACATTGCCAATAATGTTATCTAATAATATTATTCGGATAATATGAATTATTGCTTCGATAATGAAAAATATTGTGTAATGACAATTATTGAAACAATGACGAATATAAAATATCAACGCAACAATTATTGACTCGATAAAATAAAATCTTGAATCAGGTAATTCTTCATAACAATTATTGAGTAGTGCCTTCTTACGTAAGAATCAATAATTGGTGCAATCTGGTATCTTCTTGTTCAACAACGCGTTTAGTGTGTTTTAACCACCGGGTATTCCAACAAGATTAATTGTAATAACTACTTCTGTTTATTTATAAACAACTTATATTTTTTGTTTTCTTCATCCAATCGCTTTACATTATGGGGCCCACAAATTGATTGCTAGGTCGTGCGAATATACCCAAAAGATCTGAATATTCCACGACCAAACGAATATTCCCAATGATAATGAATATTTTATCACCACTTGCTTATTTAAAATATTTAGCATTTTACCCATAACTAACCACATTAATCAAATCAACCTTACTATTTCAAAATAATAAATAAAGGAAATTCTTTTTATTTAAAAAATTTGAGGTCTTCTGAAATTGTTTAGTAGTCCTCACCATTTTTGTAAAATAATGTATCAATAAATGTGATGAGGATTTATTTGAGTATAGATATTATGCAGAAGATAATATTTGTATTCAAACTCACAGCTTTTGTTGTAATAATAAAGTTGTAATTGTTTTACGTCCATGTATTGACAACTCGAATATAGGTGATGTATACCTATTTTGGGGCGTCATGATTGGGTATCGAGCTTAGGGATATGATCTCTGGCGGAGATCGGGAATAGAACTAGGAGGGAGGAAGAGTAAATCCTTCATTTAGTGTGTCCTACCTAAGCTTATTTTTTAGTTGGTCGATATATAAGGATATTATGTGATATATTGATTTCCTTAATTAACCCTTGTTTTATGCGGATGTTTGAGAATGTCGTTTGAGAATATTAACAATGGAAATGAGACCGTGGAGACGCCTGCTGTACTCACCAACGAGGAGAAACGTTACAGCAAAGTGGCAATGTTCCTCCCCTGTGAACAACACCACCGAAAGCGAGATGATGAGCGAGGGATGTTTAGAAGCTTTTTGCGATTCATACAAAATCGAGATGAGGAGACTCGTGTTCAAAATACGAGGAGGAAATGATAGCAATTCACGGGTTGTCACAACCAAGCGATTCGAAGAGTTGGGACCACGAAATTTAAGGGAAAGCGGATCCGATCATGGGCGAAAACATACGGGTCAAACAAATTACCAAGATATTCGATGTCTTGGGATGCGGGAAAAACGAAGGTTCCATTCGCCACCTTTATGTTCCAGTGGCGAAATGCGACTCTTGGTGGAGTCTGTGAAGCATACCCATCCTGCCACTTTTCGACATGTCTTTGAGACGTTTGAAACTATTTAATGACAAATACTTTCACGAAAGTGTTAGTCATATGAAGGAAGTGGAGTTTATTAGATCGGAAGCGAAAAACAACATGGCGGTGTCTCGATGCGAGGCAAAGTTTGCGAGAGTTATCCGAGTTTGCACCTCATTTGGTGGAGAATGAGGAACGTATGGCGCGGATGTTTTGAGAGGTTTGAAACCCGGCGTACGACAATATCTCATTTCTCATAAATTTTCTCTCTATTCGGATGTTGTAAAACAGGGGCTCAATTATTAGAGCGAGATAACGAGTACACGGTCAACTGAGGACCATAACCGAGGATCGTACCGAGATAGCGATCAATGTAATAATGATAACCGGTGGAGAAAAAAAGCAGACGGACAAAAATGGTAACCACTTCTGGTGGTAATCATGGCCATGAAAATAGAAGAAGCGAATCGGGAGGATATTTTAAAAGAGGAGATTTAATAATGACCAGTGTGAAGATGATGGTCTTGCGTGAAGCAATGGTTCTAAGGAGGAGAACGACCACCCCATTCATATGTTACAATTGCGGAAAAGAGGGACATATCGGTCCAAACCGCCCACAACATTCAAGGTATGCTATAATTGTGGAAAGGAAGGACATATCGCTCGAGATTATCAATAGCTAAACCTAGTTCGGTGAGGGATGGTGACTCAAAAGACTATCCTGAAAAGTTAAAGTCAACGATTCCGGAAGAGGCGTTTGTTGTGATCGGTCATAATGCGAGGAACCCAAACGAGGTTATCACGGGTAAGCTATTTATAAATTCTTGCGAAGTTTATACCTTACTTGATCTCTGTGCTACCCATTCATTTATCTCTCCTGCGTGTGCTCAACGTTTAAACTTGACTCGGGAGAAATTAGACTTTGACCTATCTGTGGAAACTCCGTTAGGAGAAACTTTCATCACATCCAATCGTTTATAAATCTTGTTTGATTCAAGTTGGCACCATTACTTACCTGTTGACCTTATCTCTTTAAAGATACTTGCTTTTGATGTGATTTTAGGGATTGATTAGTTAACTACTCATCATGCCAAAATTGATTGTTTTAAATAAGGTTGTTAGTTTTTATATTCCTAACCAACCTGTTGTACGCAATTCAAGCAACTAAACCATTAAAATCAATCACTGTCATATCTAATCATAAAGCTATTCGTTTATTAAAAAACGGATGTCAAGCTTTCTTAGCCCATGTTATGGATTTGAATAAAGACACGTCAAATTTGAATAATATTCTGTTGTTATTGACTTTCTGGCGTATTTCTAGAAGAACTTCCCGTCTACCCCCCGAGCGTGAAGTTGAATTCTTTATTGATCTTGAACTTTGTACAAAGCCCATTTCTAAAACCCCATATCGAATGGCTCTATTGAACTTGAGAGTTAAAGGTCCAACTACGAGAATTGTTGGACATTGGTTTCATTCGTCCTAGTACATCTCCTTGGGTGTCTCTGTTTTATTTGTAAAGAAGAAAGAGCGAGAGTATGCGACTTTATTGACTATCGGAATTGAACCATGTCACCATCAAGAATAGGTATCCTCTACCTCATATTGATGACTTGTTTGACCGATTCTGAGGGCACAATTCTTTTCAAAAATCGATCTTAGCTTACGGATATCATCAAATGAAGATTAGAATGAGGATATTCAAAGATCGCCTTTAGAACTCGATGCGGGCATTATGAATTCTTAGTCATGTCTTTGGATGACTAATGCTCCTATGGCTTTCATGGATATGATGAACCGAGTATTCAAGAATATTTGGATCGGTTTGTTGTTGTCTTTATTGATGACATCCTTATATATTCCAAAAGTCGTGAAGATCATGAGCACCATTTGTTTGGTACTCCAAAGGCTTCGTGAAAACAAACTATATGCCAAATTAAAGAAATGCGAGTTACGGCTTGAGAAGTAGCATTCCTTGGGCACGTGGTGTTGAAACATGGAGTATCTGTTGATCCGGCCAAGATTGAAGCAATACTGAAGTTAGAAGCAACCAAAGTCGGTGGTCAAAGTCGTAGCTTTTGGGCTTAGTGGTTATTATCGGAGATTAGTGGAAGGGTTTTCTCGAATCGCTACTCCATTAACTCAACTTAACTTCGGAAGGATACAAAAATTCGTTTGGAGCGAAGAATCGCGAAGAGTTTCGAAGAGCTTAAGAGGAGACTTATTTGGACTGTTTCTAACAATACCATCTGGTTCGGATGGATTTGTTATCTACTGACGATGCTTCGTGCAAAGGTTAGGATGTGTTCTCATGCAACGTGGGAAAGTCATAGCTTTATGCCTCGCGACAACTTAAAGAATATGAGAGGAATTATCCTACTCATGATCTAGAGTTAGCGGCCCCGATCGTTTCAGCGCTAAAGATATGGAGGCACTATCTATATGGGGAGAAAGTGGAGATATATTCGGACCATAAAAGCCTTAAATATTTCTTCACTCAAAAGAACTCAACATCTGGCGTGACGTTGGCTCGAGCTATTGAAGAACTACGACCACACTTATTCATACCATCTGGAAAAAGCGAACGCGTGGTAGGCGACGCGTTGAGTAGAAGATCATATGCGAACGAGTGCGATGATGTCAAGTATATCGCGCGTAGCCAACTTTAATAGAAAAGTTAAGGTTGCATGAAGCCACCCAGGAAAGTGATGCGTATGAAGAAAGAAAGTACAAGAATGAGCTATTCGAGCGAGAAATTGATGAAAAGGAATACTTGAGTCCACTCTGAACTTTGTGTTCCTAACGACTACGATTTGAAGTACAAGATTATGATGGAGGCACACAATACACCATTTGTAATCCATCCTGGAAGTACTAAAATGTATCAATGATCTTGACATACATTTTGGTGGAACAATATGAAGAAAAAGATTGCAAAGTTTATCTCAATGTGTTTAACTTGTCAACGTGTAAAAGCGAACATCTAGTACCTAAGGTCCATTGCAACCACTTGAGATTCCGAAATGGAAGTGGGAACACATTACTATGGATTTCATTCACGGGTCTTCCTACGGTTTCTCGAGGCATCAATGCTATTTGGGTTATTGTTGATAGATTAACCAAGTCTGCTCATTTCTTGTCGACACGGAGACTTATTCACTTGAACGTCTTGCTTAGTATATGCGTGAATGAGATTGTGAGGTTGCATGGCATGCCCGTATCCATAGTTTCGGATCGTGACCCAAGATTCACTTCAAGATTTTGGGTTAGCTTGCAAAAAGCTATGGGCACGGATTTATTTTCTGATTCGGCATACCATCCTCAAACAGACGAGACAATCGAAAGGACTATTCAAACTCTTGAAGATTTATTAAGACTCTGTGTCCTAGACTTCAAAGGCAGTTGGGATAAGTATTTACCATTGGTGGAATTCTCCTACAACAACAGTTATCAGGCAAGTATAGGTTTAGCTCCATTTGAAGCATTATATGGACGAAAGTGTCGCTCTCCAGTATGTTGGGACGAGGTGGGTGAAGCAACACTGTTGGGACCCGAGTTGGTATGTATGACTACGGAAAAGATCCAAATGATTCGACAACTTTTACAAAAGGCACAAGATCGACAAAAGAATTATGCGGATCTTCATCGAAAGGACGTGGAATTTAGTGTAGGGGATCATGTATTGTTGCGAGTTGCTCCATGGAAGGGAGTTACAAGATTTGGGAAGAGAGGAAAGCTCAATCCACGATTTATTGGTCCATTTCAAATTCTTGACCGAGTAGGAAATGTAGCCTATAGACTCGCGTTACCTCCGAGTATGTCTCGTGTTCATAATGTGTTTCACATATCATGCATTAAATATGTGAAAGACCAAACCACGTTATAGAGTTAGAACCGGGATGAGATAGCCAAGACTTAACGTATGAGGAGGTACTGTCAAGATCTTGATAGGAAGGAACATGTCCTACGCCAAAAGGTCATACCACAAGTTAAAGTTTTGTGGAGGAATCATGCTTATAGAGGAAATGACACGGAATTGGAAACGGAAATGAAAGCGAGGTATCCTCACCTTTTGAAACACACGTACGTGCGTCGTCAATTTCGAGGACGAAATTTCATAAGAAGGGAGGTTGTAAGACCCCAACTTATTATTAATGAAATTTAATTTTCTCTATTTATTATTTTGAAATAGTAAGGGTTGATTTGATTAATGTGGATAGTTAGGGGTAAAATACGCAAATATTTCAAAATAAGCAAGTGGTTATAAAATATTCATTGTTGTCGGGGAATATTCGTTTGGTCGTGGAATATTCGTGATCTTGTCGGGAATATTAAATGCGGTGGCGACCATGTGTGTGCCCCATAACGAGCGATTGGATGAAGAAAACGACAAATATAAGTGGTTTAAAAATAATCAGCGTAGTTATTCACAGAATAATCTTTGTTAAAATACTAAATTGGTTAAAACACAAGAAGTACTGCAGATTGCACCAATTATTGATTCTTACGTGAAGAAGGCACTACTCAATAATGGTTACGATAATTCTTTATTCAATATTTTATTGATTTAATAATTGTTGCGTTGATATTTTATATTCTTTGTTATTTCAATAATTGTCATTACACGATTTTTTTTATCGAAAGCAATAATTCATATTATCCGAATAATATTATTAGATAACATTATTGGCAATGTCTAGAAAGTTACATCTAAGGAGAGGTTTGGTCACCTAATTGCTTGGCCAAGATGTAAGAAAAATTCTTATTGGAAAGCCCCTCTTCCTCGGGAAGCGACTGGTTGTCAATATTGTGATTATGTAATATTATTTGTGAATAATTAATTATTGATTTTTATGATGAGGAAAATATCTATTTTATATGGACATAGATGGAGAAAATTTTAATGTGACAATTGTTGAAAATTAAAATTTTATCTTTTTTCGATAAAATAATTCATTTAAATATATTATTATATTTTAATAATATAATAATGGTGATATTTTTACAATGAATGTGGGATATATGAGTATACGAGGAGGAAGAGTATTTTTGTTGCAATAAATATTTAAAACATGTTAAACATGTCGGTGGACCCCCATTTATTGATGAAATTTGATTATAGCTTTAAAATCGAATAGTTTGTGGATTTCGGTCAATTTACATTTGGAATTGAAAACTTTCTTACAGTAAAGTTGTAGAGAATTGAATTTCCTATAAAACTCACGAGATTCGAATTTTCGACAAAAAAGGCTATTTATTATGAATTATTGAAGTTCAAAGCTCAAAATAATTGATTTTGGAAGTTTAAAATATTTTAAATATTAAAAACGTTTTTGTTTGTTTTGTGAGCTACAACATGTGTATAATGAGTGAGATCAGATCTAGGAAGGTGGGCGTAGAAATCTTAATATATATATTAATATTATATTAAATTTTACGCTTTGGTGTTCTAAGCATTTTCCATAAATAGGGTCTTAGGGTTAGAATTGAAAATCACACCAAAACTCAAGTTTTCTCTCTATATTATCGGCGATACTTGTGAGCATTTTGAGTATACTTTGAGTATTGTTAAGCGGTAAGTTCCTTTCAAAGACTATACCCATTATTCATAGAAGTCTTAATCTTTCGGTAAGGGATGTTATTTTCTTCTCAAATGATATTATTTCTTCAATATCATTATCTTTGAAATATTGGTTGGAAATTTTATCAAATTTTGAACTTTTTCATGTCGGGGGTTACTATTCATGAGTTCTTATTCACGAGTTACTATTCATGAGTTACTATTCACGAGTTCTTATTCACGAGTACTATTCATGAAAGCGTGAAGATGTTTTTTTGTGGAATTTCTATCTTTTGGTGTCGAGATTCTTATTCACGATATATCAGCTATTCACGTATCGACACTTATTCACGTATCGACACTATTATTCAATTAAAAAATAAAATTTCTTCTTTTTGTCCAAAATATCTATTCGGATACTAAATTTGATTGTATCCATGTTTTGATCATTCTTGAATTTTACACCACTATGATCATTTTTGAGGTATTTTGAACATGGATAAAACAAAAGTACGAATCCTTAATCCTTAATCATTGTCATTTTGTTTCACCGGATTCGTTTCTTTAAAAATATTTTCATCATCCTTAGTCTTAAATGATGATATTATTGAATATCTTTGGCACAGTAGTGCAAAGTTGAATGATTTCTGAAGAATATCTTTGGTCAATGAGTGCAAAGATGAGCAGTGTTTAGATGAACATGACCAATGATGAATATCTTTGGCACTGTAGTGCAAAGATGAATATTTGATTCGGATGTATATTGATTGATGTTACGGGGATAAAAGATGAGACGATGAACTTTTAAATTCATACATAGAAGATAGTAGTTTGCATTCTCTACTTAACTCTTCTAATGAATTATTATTTCATTATGAATATTGATTTAAAATTTGTTGTCTATTGTATTCTATTAGATTTTTTCTGTTGAAGACTAACGATAATTTGTTGTATATTATCTTAGTCATAATATTCTTTATCTTGGGCTAGTTGAGCTCACCCTTTTCCTTTTGTTCCATTTTCTTCTCGAAGAGGCGAGAATATAAGCGAGTACGAGTTGGGGTATGGAATGAAGGTTTTAGAAATAATTGTTTAGTAGTCCTCACCATTTTGTAAAATAATGTATCAATAAATGTGATGAGGATTTATTTGAGTATAGATATTGTCTGAAGATAATATTTGTATTCAAACTCACGCTTTCTTGTTGTAATAATAAAGTTGTAGTTGTTTCTGTACCATGTATTGACAACTCAGAATAGGTGATGTATACCTATTTTGGGGGCGTCACACAATATCCACTCTCAGAATAAGTCCTCATTACATTTATTGTCACACTATTTAATAGAATAGTGAGGATTACTAATGATATCCTCTGGATCGTCACTCCGTTCCCCGACTAGTCCCCGCTACGTTCTCATTTCCTGAAAAGAACAATGAAAGCAAAAGGGTGAGCTCAACTAGCCCAGTAAGAAATATTATGACTAAGATAATGCAGAATAAATTATCATTAGTCTTCAACAATGTTAAATTGATAAAATACAATAGACTTCAAGTTTAACTACAACGGAACAAGCAATCCATTAAAAGAGTCAAGTAGCGAATAAAATTTACTATCTTTTATGATTTAAAAGGTTTTTCATCACTTTTATCGTTGGGACTCAACTTAATAAATAATCCACATCATCGAATCACCCATGCACTACGGCCAAGGATATTCTTTAGTATCACGACCATAATTATCCATGCACTACAGGCCAAGGACATTCGTGTATTCATCAATGGTCATGATCATGCCAACAACTATCCATCAATGCACTACGGGCTAATAAGGACTTTTATCACATCATTTATAATATTACGGTCATGATTATACCTAATAATCCCTGGTCATAATCATACCAAGTCCATCTATGCACTACAGGCCACAGATGACTTTCAAAAAAATATAAACATGAGAATGATGACAATGATATAAGAATTCAATAAAACAAGTTCACGAATTAATTTATCCAGGAACTAATAACGTCCAAATTGTCAACATGATACTTCTTTGTAGAGTAAAATTCAAGAATGCTCGGAAGAATATTTCCATGAAAAGATCTTGGATGAAGCGCAAAATATCGAGGATATTCTACTAATTTCATGGAGTATAAAGTCAAAACTTTAACCAACCGAGTATAATAAGGAATGGAATAACAAAAGAAATCACCAAGCGTGCGGTAGAATCGCATGCGCGGTTATTCCAATAGAATAATAAAGATTTTAACTAGGTCCCACAGAAACGCATGCATGACATATATTCCAAGAATAATAAAGAGCGGAACCGTGTCCCAAGGCGTAAAGCACGAAGCAGGATGTTCCAATGAGAATAATAAAGATTTTAACTAGGTCCTATAGTAAAAGCCTGACATGGATGTTCCAACATTATAATAAAGAATGGAATAACATAAGAATTTCACCATGTATGCGGTATTGCAGATAACCAAAGTTATTCCAACATAATAATAAAGAATGGAATAATAGAAGTTCTCTTCATAAATACTGAAAGAAAGAAATAATACCCTTACCTTTGAAAGAAAGCTGGATATAGGAGTAGTGAGGTGGCAGAACTTCTCTTCTTCAGATTTTCTCTCTACAATTTCTCTCTATAATAATTGCTCTATAGCTTTAGTGAATTGGTGAGAAATGAAGGAAGAATGAGCTTCTATTTATAGAAAAATATAGTTTCAATAATTGCATGTTTTGGGGCTCAAAAAATTATAGTACAATACCTCCAACTTTTTCTTCTTTTTTTTTAATTTAGTCATGCAAGTATTATCAAACTTGCACCACCTCCCCTAATAGTAAATAATGTGATTCAATAGTAAATCATGTGAATCAATAGTTCTAGACATGTGAAAATACGAATTACAAAGATAGTACTTCCATCTATACCTCCATTTTAACTTAATCATGCAAGTATTATCAATCTTGCACCAACTCCCCTAATAGTAACAAGAATGTGAAACAATAGTAAACACATGTGACCAAATAGTTATAATCATGTGAAATAATAGCAATCAATTGCTCATTTATCCGGTTAAATACCCGAATGGTCAATATAACCTCCAGACATCAATTATTATCGAAATAAATGTCAATTTTCACTAACACAAATAATTCTAACACAATGAAACTATTTTTATCAAAAATATAAATTTTAAAATTTTGAAGTTTGACTTTTCCCAAAAAAGTCAACTGTTGACTTTTTGACCAAATAGTAAAATCCGGAAAATTTTATGTTTATAGTCTATTTTTACTAATTTTATCGTTCCGGACTCAAATATCACGTCCGCGTCTCCAAATTCAACTCCGAGCACAACTTCAATTTTAATAACATTCATCATTAATATTATAACTCACAATATTTATCAACCGTGTCGCTCCCGAAAGAGGGGCTTTCGATAAGGATTTCTCCCTATTGGCGCGTAATTAGGTGACCAAACCTCTCCTCGATGTAACTTCTGAGACATTGTAAATATTGCAATTTAATAATATGAATAACTTTGCCGCCTCGATTATTGATTTAATAAAATAACATATTATGCGAGATGATCTTTGTGACATTAATCGAATCAATAATATAGGAGATATGATCACGACAAATTCTTTGTTGTAATAATTGAGTATAAGCGAGTGACTTCTCATGTAATCATCAATAATCAATACCGGTGTTACTACTATGCAACCACACGTATTCTTTGTTTTTTACTAATGAGTAGTTCAACAAGATAATTAACGGTAAAACTTCCGCCATTATTTTCATAAATATATTTTTGTCGTTTTCTTAATCCGACAATAATTACATTGTGGGGTCCACCAATGATTGCTTGCCAGTTATACGAATATTCCTCGCTAAAACGAATATTCTCCAATTAATCGAATATAATATAACAACTTGCATACTTTGCGTAATTTATAAATACTACCCACAACTATATACATTATAACAAATTCATTCCATAATATTCAAAATAATAATTATAGAAAATCATCTTTATTCATAAAAGTTGGGGTCTTACAACAACCCTTTTTTATGATAACACGAGATTGTATGTCATTAGTGTAAGGTTTGTAATATTCAAGAACGCAATCAAATTACAAAAATAAGCGGAAACGTGTAAAAATCAGAGTTTAAAATTTTACAAACCATATACCCGGATCACCCTTTATGCACAATTATTAATTAAACGAAAAGATAAAGAATAAATCATACCCTTGAAGATCGGGCTTTCTCGTGCAAGTTCACCTCCAAATCCTTTCGGCTCAATCTTGAATCCACCGGTTTGGTTCCTTCCTTCGATCAACGTTAGCCACCCAAATGTTTGGCCTCTGGGGTGATCCACCAAGGAAAAAGAAAATTCAAGAAGAGAAGGGTATTGGCTCAAACCCTAGTTTTTCCTATCTCTATATAGAAAAAGGCGTCTCTCCGACAAATTGGAATTATGTCGTTGTAAAATCAACTACCCCCCACCCATAATAAGACTCCTCTTATTTATAGATGTGGGCAACCCACCTTAACAATTAAGGAATTTGGTTTTATTTAATTAATTAAATTCTTTAAATTAATTAAGCTCCATAATCTTATTAGGGATAATTAATTAAACTCCTTTAACTAATTTTCCTTCCTAATCCAATTATGTCGTTGTAAAAGTCAACTACCCCCCACCCATAATAAGACTCCTCTTATTTATAGATGTGGGCAACCCACCTTAACAATTAAGGAATTTGATTTTATTTAATTAATTAAATTCTTTAAATTAATTAAGCTCCCTAATCTTATTAGGGATAATTAATTAAACTCCTTTAACTAATTTTCCTTCCTAATCTAATTAGGAATAAATGAGATACTTATATTAAATTAATTCCTAAACTCTTTTAGAAATTAAAATAATAATAATTGTAATAATATTAATAAGACTCCTCTTATTAATTTATATTTAATATTTCTAAAATATTAAATAATAAATATTAAGCTATTTAATTTATTCTATCACCATAGATTAAATTAAATATACTTAACTATATTATTACGATTATGCCATTAACTTCTTAAATAATTATTCTTCCTTTTATGGTGTGACCCTTTAGGTTCTCCATATTAAACCTAGGTTGTGAATAAATCAATTAGAACAATTCTAACCTTATTTAAATAAATAAATTAAATAATTAATTTATTTAAATAAATAATATTTATTCTACAATAGGGATAAGCCTCCACTGCGATCAACGACTTTCCGGATAATATAGATTTCAACATTAATCATAAAAGAACCTTTGAGTAAATAGTTACTGATGATTCAATCCTTCACTATACAATGTCCCAATTAAATATAAGGCATGGAATTCTTGTCAAGTCTTATTTTATTTAATTATATGTATTTCGATTCTTAAATGCACAACACCAAATAATGTAAATTAGAAACTCCTTTCTAATTTCATTACGCCGCTGGCCAAGGACTCTTTGGGTTGTCATTTATCGAATCACATAGGACATTTCTCTTCTTTTATTAGAAGTGGTAGATTATTTATTGATCATACATTATCTCCATGTATACTGACTTATTATACCCAAGCATACCCTTTGATATACCCTAAGGGTCTTAAGGAATAAGTCAAAGTATAACTCATCATACACAAGATACTATGATGATCTCAAGTCCAAGGATCACTTGTCTTACACTATCACTACTGAGAATCTATTGACGAAAGCAAATAAAACTCCATTAGGTATTCCTTAATGAGCCACATTCGATGAACTTATTCTCTAATAAGCACCTACATACTTGCTTTAGTGTCTCCACACAAATGATCATGAGATCAATCATCCCCATCCAACGAAGCAAGCAACGTGCGTACCAATCTATCCGGATTCACTAATCCCCAATTTAGTAATCCAATTATTGGGAACTATTTTAGTTTTAAGCTTTCTAAGAATTTAGATCTCATTAGAATGATCATCATCATTATTCTAAAAGCATTGCTTAAAACTATGGGTTTATCACATATTATAAAACAAAGATCATGTAGATAATTTAAAAGCCTTTAATAAATTAATACTTTTTATTAATAAATGAATAAGATTGTTACAAAGTATATGCTTTATCATCAAACATGATTGGCTTGTGTGCATACTACTTTCAATCTCCCACTTGCACTAAAGCCAATCGTCATGGTATCTCATACTCTTCTTCTCTAAGTGACGATTATCCTGCTGTTGGATAAGCTTTAGTTAATGGATATGTAATGTTGTTCTTGAGAGTCCACCATCTCTATAGTGATTTCTCATCTTTCAATGATTCTAATAATCAAATAAAAGTGCCACAACACATGTTTAGATCCAAGATGAGACTTAGGAACTATTCCTAGTTCTGTAATGAACTTTTAATCCAAACAATAAACTTGCAGCTTCATTTATAGCTATATACTTTGTCTTTATCACTAAACCAAAGAACTTTTTTTGTTTGGAACCTTTCCAATTCAACGCACCACCGCTCGAGGTAACACTTTACCTTAAAGTGGATTTTACGTCGTCTTGGTGCATCCGAAAACTTGAGTGCATTAAGTCCTCTAGTTTTAATTCGGACCCACCATGTATGATCATATCCTTAGTCTTTGGTTAAGAACTTTAAGATGTTTTTCACCGACTCATAGTGAACTTCTCCGAATATGGTGATCAACATCGGTCTCGTACATTTCATTGCATACATGATTGTCACTCATGCGACCTCTCTTTTCAGGAGTCTGTGGGGACTATTAAGAGAGATACACTCCATAGCTCATCGACATGAGACATCTCCTGGAGTTTGCCATGCTAAACAACTTTAGCATCAAATGAATATACGTTATTGGGTTAAGTCGAGCATCCTCTTAAATCTATCTATATAGATTTTATCCCCAATTAAGATACTCTTCCCAAACCATTCATGGAGGAATGTTTAGACAACTTTATCTTTTCTGATTGTAGCATTGATAAGTTATTCCTCATCCGTAGTATATCAACATATAGTACTAGGAATGTCACGATGCTCCCAATGACCCTTTTGTACACACTAGGTTCATTCTTATTTTGATAAAATCAAACTCTTTTGATTGCCTCATCAAAACGAATGTTCCATATTTGAGAAACTTGCTTGAATCCATTTCTCTGCGAGTGTCTACAACACTTACCTCATCGTATGTAATCGGATCATCATCTTCTATGATGTGTACCTCATCATCATCATCTATGATGAATCCATACCTCCTAGGTATCTTCGATACTATTCCAGATTTACGATTCGGTTGTGGTACAATGGGTCTATCTATAGGTTCCTCTTATTTGACTTATAGTGTTTTGTGGTTCTTGAACTTTTCAAGATCTATTATCCTCCCACTAGCCCCTTCATAATAAACACATTTATCTTAGAAAGCGTGTTTTTACTTGACAAACACCTTTTGCTAAGTAGGATTATAGAACATATACCCTAAACTTACTTTAGGATGTCCCACAAATTGTACTTGTCAAATCTTGTCCCAAGCTTATCCTTTGAAACCTTTTCACATAAGTTGGACAACCCCTTATCTTAACATACTTAAGATTAGGAATCCTCCTCATCCATAACTTTTATGGAGTCTTGGGGCGGGATTTGAGGTTACCATTTTTTCGTTGATATCAAACCCATTTCTAAGACATAACCTGAAGGATATTGGAATGTCGGTAAATCATTATGGACCGCACCATGTCCAACAAGGTACGAATTTTCCATTCAGATACATCAATCAATTATTGCGTATCAGGATGTTTCCATTATGAGAAAACCATTTGAGATGATTTAGAAACTTATTGCACAAGTATTTATTCCTTGATCTAATCAAAGAATCTTAATACTTTGTCAATTTGTTTCACTTCTGAATTTTTTATTTTTTATTTTTGAACCTTTCAAATAATTCACACTTGTATTTCTTCAAATACATACATTCAACTCTTTGAATGATCATCTCCTTTTCTTATACTAATTTGTTCAATATGCAAAATTATTTTCATATGAAGTCAGTATACAAAATCCATTAAGTAATATTCCAGTTTCTATACAAAACATTATTATTATAAATAGAACAACAATTGTTCTTAATTATAATACCAAAAATCTTATTGTCCAACAATAAAATGGAAATAATGTTTCAAACAAGAATTGGAATACAATAATAACTTATTGACTTAATAGACTTGCTTGTAGGCATTGCTAAACTATAAGTTCCTATGGCTAATCGTGACAACCTTTGCTTCATTTTCCACACATAGGATTACTTATCTTTGTTTAACTTTCTACTTACTGCTTGGTCCTTCATAAATCTATATTTATGATAACCAAAGCCGAGATCCAATACCCAAGTAGAACATTGACTTAAAGAAAATTTATTTCAACCATGAACAAAATAATATTTATAACCAAAACTTCACTAAGCTTCTTTGGTTAGCCTCTGCAAGATGCTTCTTGCGCTTTTCTTTCCGAGTGTCGGGCTTATTGCGGTGGAAGCAAAGCTCATTTCTTATCCGTATCGGTTTTGTTCTTATTATCCTTTGTTTATGCCTTTTTATTTACCTTCTTTGAATCGTTCTTCTTTTCAAAGATCCTTTGGCCCCTACCGGTAAAGACATGGTCTTTCTTGGTTGGAAAGTGTCTCTCATCATTTTTCAACATGTTAAGTAAATCAACGAAGGCGATATCTAGCTTGTTTATATGAAAAATTCACAACAATTGTGAAAGGAGTCCGGAGTGAGTGCAAGATCAAATCTTGGCTCAACTCTCCATCCATGACAAAACCAATTGTCTAATTGATCAATCAAATTGATTATGTTAAGAACTTTTTATGCATCTTATAGTGCCATTGGCCATTCTAGATCGGAAGAGCTCCTTAGATATCTCGATATCTATCGGTCCCACTTTCTTCCTCACCATCAACTACTTGATGTGCGGGAATATAGTAGGAGCATCCATAGTTTCATCTTGTGTTGAAGCTCATTCTTTCGTGGATGCGAGCATGATGTATTGAGCCAATCAGGCATCATCTTGCCACTTTCTAAAAGTAGCAATCTCTTCCTCGAGGCATTGTGTGCAACCATTGCGAGGATAAGCGTATTAAGGACATAAGATAGCTTTTCGACTATGAGAACTATTCTCAAATTCCTTAACCAATCCATTTAATCCGGTCTAGTTAATTTAGCATCTAATATGCTTTGCAGTGATAGTAATTTTAGACATTGTAAAATTATGTAAATGAATTTGTATTTAACAACATTTTAACATACATTCTTTTATTAATTACCAAAATAAATTAGGTCTTGTTTTAAATTGGTATCTCCCACTATTTTCTTCAAACTATATTACCCCACTTATATAGTTAAAGAAAATCTAATTAAAGATTTGCTAGTGAGAATAAGGATCCCATTTCAAATGTATATAGCCTTGTGGTGACACAACAAACTATATATAAATAAATAGGTAGACAACTTTTGTCAATTACATCAACTATCTGACTCCTTGTATTTTGCCTCTTAGATTATTTTGATCAGTGGTGGCACATCCGAATCAAAATTATCCAAGTTAAGTCCGACCCTAGCACTCCATATATTCAAAAAAGAAAAATATCATCCTTGTGGTGACACAACAAAACAATATTGTTCAATTTTCTTTATAAGCATCAAATGTGATAAATTAACATCTTAAATACTTAATACTTGCCTTGTGGTGACACAACAAACTCATATTAAATATTTAATACTCTATTAATTTTATCATGCTAGAAAGCGACGTTCGATATTCCAAATATCTTTGAGCGCTTAGGACTTAATATAAAAAATTGAGGGGTTTGTTATTAATTTGTCTCATCTTGTTTAAATACAAGCGCGTGTATATATATATAAAATACGCGTCGTATTAATTAACATGCGAAGCATGTTTGCATAATATATAATATATATATAGTATAAGCATGCACATATAGAATACTATATTCTACCCGGGTTGATTATGGACTTTTATTCTAGTTTGGTTCACTAGAGCCACCAAGTGAACCAAAAGGTCAAACCCTAGGGGTGTGCGAAATAATATTTAAATGTAACTATTACATTTAAACCCTGCTCCATTACTGAAGCGGGTCTTCAAGTGCTCCTTGCTCCTTTGATCTCCAATTTTCAAAATTAATTCTAACTATTCCTATTACAAAACTATTTAAAATAAATAGAAACCTTGATCGTGATCGAGGGAAGTACATAGGAGGGAATAGAATTTACATTAAGAAAAATTAGAGAAGGCGAGGCACGCAGACCCCATTTAATAAAACCCATACATTCATGCATCCAACTAAAATAAAATCCAATCATATTGGTCAATAGTCCATAATCAATCCCATTTATTATCATATACATCACCATATGCATCAATAAATAACATTCATCTTATGAATAATAAACATTTAATATATATATTGATATCATTTAATGGGCAAAATTAGTTAGTATAAAATCTAATTTTTTTGAATCAAAATAAACTCCTTTAGTTTTAATCCAAATTTAAATCAAAATAAAACTATTTTATTTTAATTTATCCAATTTAAATAAAATAATCTATTTTATTTTAATCAAAATCTTTAATCAAAATAAACTCCTTTATTTTAATTAATTATGAAATTCAATTCCATGAAAAAAAACTTCTTTATTAAAGGAACCACGGATACTCTTTTCTTATTCACAAATAAACTCTTTTATTTTGAATAATATGAAATCTAATTTCATATCTAAATAAACTCCTTTATTTAAGGAAACACGGATTTTCTTTCCTATTCACAAATAAACTCCTTTATTTTGAATAATATGAAATCTTATTTCATATTTAAATAAATTCCTTTATTTAAGGAAATTAGGATTCTCTTTCCTATTCACAAATAAACTCCTTTATTTTGAATAATATGAAATCTTATTTCATATCTAAATAAACTCCTTTATTTAAGAAATTAGAATTCAATTTCAACTCCAATTAGTTATCATGAAATCCAATTCCAACTCTAATTAGTTAGCATGAAATTCTAATTTTAAAATTAAAATAAACCTTTTTATTTTAAGATTAAAATAAATATTTTATTTTAAAATTAAATTAAACTTTTTATTTTAAAATTAAAATAAACTTTTATTTTAAGATTAAAATAAATATTTTATTTTAATTATATAAAATTATTATATATATATAAATATATATTATGTAATATATATTATATATATATAATCACCATTGTTACCGTGCAAATGAAAAAAAAAAAAAAAACGTGAATCCTTGTTTACATGAAAACCGTAAATCATAAGCTCCCTTTTCTTTTTCTTTTTTTTTTTTTAAAAAAAAAACCAATCTATCATCCACGTGATTACCAGGCATCCTAGTAGAATTAATGGGCCACGTAGGCCTTGCAGTATGATTCCAAAAGGGGCAAGCCGTAAATTAAAAAAAAAAAAAGAGCGAGAATCCTATTCACATCATTATACCAGCGAAAAAAATTGCCGTTTTTTTTTTTTTAATAAATTTTATACAATAAAATTATGCCCAATTAAATTGTTCTAAACACATATCAATATACATATTAAATCTGAACAATTAATAATTCGCATAAAGGTTTGGCTCTGATGTCACTGTAAGGTTTGTAATATTCAAGAACGCAATCAAATTGCAAAAATAAGCGGAAACGTGTAAAAATCAGAGTTTAAAATTTTACAAACCATATACCCGGATCACCCTTTATGCACAATTATTAATTAAACGAAAAGATAAAGAATAAATCATACCCTTGAAGATCGAGCTTCCTCAGGTACAAGTTCACCTCCAAATTCTTTCGCGTTCAATCTTGAATCCACCGGGTTTGGTTCCTTCCTTTGATCAACGTTAGCCACCCAAATGTTTGGCCTCTAGAGGTGATCCACCAAGGAAGAAGAAAATTCAAGAAGAAGGGGTATTGGCTCAAACCCTAGTTTTTCCTATCTCTATAGAAAAAGGGCGTACTCTCCAACAAATTGGAATTATGTCGTTGTAAAAGTCAACTACCCCCCACCCATAATAAGACTCCTCTTATTTATAGATGTGGGCAACCCACCTTAACAATTAAGGAATTTGGTTTTATTTAATTAATAAAATTCTTTAAATTAATTAAGCTCCCTAATCTTATTAGGGATAATTAATTAAACTCCTTTAACTAATTTTCCTTCCTAATCTAATTAGGAATAAATGAGAGTACTTATATTAAATTAATTCCTAAACTCTTTTAGAAATTAAAATAATAATAATTGTAATAATATTAATAAGACTCCTCTTATTAATTTATATTTAATATTTCTAAAATATTAAATAATAAATATTAAGCTATTTAATTTATTCTATCACCATAGATTAAATTAAATATACTTAACATATTATTACGATTATGCCATTAACTTCTTAAATAATTATTCTTCCTTTTATGGTGTGACCTTTTAGATTCTCCATATTAAACCGGTTGTGAATAAATCAATTAGAATCAATTCTAACCTTATTTAAATAAATAAATTAAACAATTAATTTATTTAAATAAATAATATTTATTCTACAATAGGGATAAGCCTCCCTAGCGATCAACGACTTTCCAGATAATATAGATTTCAACATTAATCATAAAAGAACCTTTGAGTAAATAGTTACCGTACAATTCAATCCTTCAACCATACAATGTCCCAATTAAATATAAGATACGGAATTACTTGTCAAGTCTTATTTTATTTAATTATATGTATTTCGATTCTTAAATGCACAACACACCAAATAATGTAAATTAGAAACTCCTTTCTAATTTCATTCTCGCCTTAACCCGAGGACTACTGGGTTGTCATTTATCGAATCACATAGGACATTTCTCTTCTTTTATTAAAGTGGTAGATTCTTTATTGATCATACATTATCTCCATGTACAACTTATTATACCCAAGCATACCCTTTGATATACCCTAAGGGTCTTAAGGAATAAGTCAAAGTATAACTCATCATACACAAGATACTATGATGATCTCAAGTCCAAGGATCACTTCTCTACTATCACTACAGAAATTCCTATTGACAGTAAATAAAACTCCATTAGGTATTCCTTAGCGAGCCACGCTCAAAGATGAACTTATTCTCTAATAAGCACCTACATACTTGCTTTAGTGTCTCCACACAAATGATCATGAGATCAATCATCCTCATCCAATGAAGCAAAGCAACGTCGCGTACCAATCTATCCGGATTCACTAATCCCCAATTTAGTAATCCAATTATTGGGAACTATTTTAGTTTTAAGCTTTCTAGAATTTAGATCTCATTAGAATGATCATCATCATTATTCTAAAAGCATTGCTTAAAACTATGGATTTATCACATATTATAAAAACAAAGATCATCGTGTAGATAATTTAAAAGCCTTTAATAAATTAATACTTTTTATTAATAAATGAATAAGATTGTTACAAAGTATATGCTTTATCATCAAACATGATTGTCTTGTGTGCATACTACTATCAATTAGACATCTTGTATGATAGTGGCAAAACACCCTTCCAAAGTTTGGTTCACCTCACCCTATTGTTGTTCACCAAAATCAATTATTAAGTGACGTATAATATACGACACACACATCTTAGGTCCTCAATACAATTATATATTGTATGTCATGCCGTTTTATAATGTGTTGAGAAACTTTGTTAGTCTCGGACCACCACACTATTCTCCTGTTATCCCCGCTCGACCCAGCTACACTCCTATTACCTGAAAGGAATTGTGAAGCAAAAAGGGTGAGCACAACTAGCTCAGTTGTGACGCCCCCAAAATAGGTATACATCACCCATCTTGAGTCGCCAAATACATGGTACATAAATCAAATACAACATAATTATACAATTGTCGTGTAAAATACGACAAAATATAAATCGAGAGTTTAAAACAAGAATATTGCCTCTGAGATAATATCCATTCTCAATGGAGTCCTCATGGGCGATGATACAAACTCAAATTCAGTCCTCAATACATTTATTGTCACACTATTTAACAGAATAGTGAGGACTACTAATACTATCATTTGGACCATCACTCCGTCCCCCGACTAGTCCCTGCTATGTTCTCATTTCTTCAAGAGAACAGTGAAAGAAATGGTGAGCTCAACTAGTCCAGTAAGAAATATTATGACTAAGATAATGCGAGGATAAATTATCATTAGCCTTCAACAATGTTAAACCGATAAAATACAATAGACAACAAGTTTAATCTAATGAATAAGCAATCCATTAAAAGAGTCAAGTAGAGAATAAAATCTACTATCTTTTATGATTTAAAAGTTTTTCATCACTTTTATCATTTGGGACTCGACTTAATAAATGATCCACATCATCCTCGCACTACTGACCAGGATATTCATTAGTATCACGACCACAAATTATCCATGCACTACGGGCCAAGGATATTCGTGTATTCATCAATGGTCATGATCATGCCAACAATCATTCCCATCAATGCACTACGCCAAATGAGGACTTTTATTACATCATTTGTAACCTTACGGTCATGATTATACCGAATAATCCCTGGTCATAATCATACCAAGTCCATCTATGCACTACAGGCCACAGATGACTTTCAAAAATATAAACACGAGGATGATGACAATGATATAAGAATTCAATAAAGCAAGTTCACGAATTAATTTATTCAGGAACTAATAACGTCCAAATTGTCAACATGATACTTGTTTGTAGAGTAAAATTCAAGAATGCTCAGAAGAATATTTCCATGAAATGATCTTTGGATGAAGCCTTGAAATATCAAGGATATTCCACTAATTTCATGGAGTATAAGTCAAAACTTTAATCAACTGAGTATAATAAAGAATGGAATAACAACAGAAATCACCATGCATGCGGTACTTCGCATAGACAGGTTATTCCAATAGAATAATAAATACAAAATAATAAATAATGGAACCAGGTCAGGTGAAATTCACACCGACAAGATATTAAAATGAGAATATTAAATGCGAATAATTAATAATGGAACCAGTCGTGAAATTCACACCGCAAGCAGGATATTCCGGCGAATAATAAAGAACGGAATAATAAAAGAATTTCACCAAGTATGCGGTACTTAGCATAAACAAAGTTATTCAACATAATAATAAAGAATGGAATAACGAAGAAGATCACCAAGTATTGGGTAAACCGCATATCTGGTCATTCCACCAAGTATAGGTAAATCACAGCATCTGAGTTATTCCGATAGAATAATAAAGAATGGAATAACATAAGGATTTCACCAAGTATAGGGTATATATGTCATGTATACAAAGTTATTCCAATGAATAAATAAAATGGAATAACATAAGGATTTCACCAAGTATAGGTACGCCACGTATCAAAGTCATGTATAGGGTATGCCACTTTTACAAAGTTATTCAATGTAATAAATAAAAATGGAATAACATAAGGATTTCACCAAGTATAGGGTGTATCGCGATATCAGGTTATGTATAGGGTATGCCACTTTTACAAAGTTATTCAATGAATAATAAAGAATGGAATAATGTAAGTTCTCTTCATGAATAAGAAAGAATAACACCCCTTACCGTAAAAAAACACCTTTGGATATCAAAGTAGTGAAGTAGCGAATACTCTTCTTTTTTCTATAATTTCTCTCTCTAGAGTTTCAGTGAATTCGTAAGAAAATAATGAAGGAATGAGCTTCTATTTATAGAAAAATGGAATGAATAGTAACTAATTCATGAACGGTCCAGATAGATTTACTTTTAAACGAACGATCCAGATGGATTTACTATTAAAACTTAAAGCGATGGTTCATACTGATTTACTATTAAAACTTTAAACCAGCGACCCATATTGATTCACTATTATAACTTTCCATCAGCGGTCCATATTGATTCATTCAACCAACGGTCTAAAAAATTAGCACATCTCCTCATGGAATAATATTGTACCCAAATACCCGAATGTACAATAATAGAGTGAATAGTAACTGGGTGAATAGTAACTCGTGAATAGTAACTCATGAATAGTAACTCGTGAATAGTAACTCTGACACAAAAAGTGTCTCAAATGCTCGAGTGAACAATACTAGAGTGAATAGTAATTTCAGTGAATAGTAACCCGTGAATAGTAACTTGTGAATAGTAACTCTGACACAAAAAAAGTGTCCTAAATACTCGAGTGAATAATACTAGAGTGAATAGTAATTTTGGTGAATAAGTAACTCCGTGAATAGTAACTTGTGAATAAGTAACTCAGACACAAAAGTGTCCCAAATACTCGAGTGAACAATACTACCTCCGGACATCAATTACTATCGAAATAAATGTTTAACACAAATAATTTCAACACAATGAAACTATCAAATTAATCTTTAATCAACACGAACTTATCCATCATTAATATCATAACTCACAATATTTAACAACCAGGTTGTTCCCAGGAAAGAGGGGGCTTTTCGATAAGGATTTCTCCCTATTGGCGCGCAATTAGATTATCTAACATCTCCTTGACAGAACTTCTAGACATTGTAAATATTACAATTTAATAATATGGAAAACTTTATCGTCTCAATTATTGATTTAATAAAATAACATATTATGCACATGATACTGTGACAATAATCGAATCAATAATATGAGAGATATGATGCAGCAATAATTGAGTATAACTGAGTAACTTATCATATAAGCATCAATAATCAATACCGTGTGCTACTATGCAACCACGCCAGACATCGCATTTTTTACTACTGGGGTAGTTCAACAAAGATAATAACGGTAAAACCTCCGTAGTTATTTTCATAAAATATTTTTGTCGCTTTTCTAACTACGACAATTCTTCCATTAATGGGTCCACCAATGATTACGTCATCATCGCATTTAATATTCCCCGACAAAAAGAATATTCTCCGACCAATCGAATATTATATAACAACTTGCATACTTTGCAAAATTTTTAAATACTACCCACAACTATAATAATATATCAAATCCACACCATAATATTCAAAAAAATATATTTCGAGAAATTTAAATCTTTATTTATAAAATTTGGGGTCTCACATCAGTAAAGAATATCATGACTAAAGATAATTAAATTATCAATAGCCTTCATCAGTAACAAATCAGATATTTAGAACATATGGTAGATGATAAAACTTTTCAACCATAATTGCAGCGAAACGAGCAATACATTAGAAGAGTCAAATAGACCATAAAGTCTATTATCTTCTCCATGTTAAAAGTCCACCAACAATGTTTTATCCCTGTAACATCAATCAACATTTCCTTTCCATAATCATATGAATAACTCATAATCATAATTGTAGTTCTAAATTCCCCTTCTCATCTAGGACGAAGATAATTTTCATCATATTTCTTTACCTGAAACATCAAAGATCATGGTTATACCAAATCACAGTTCCTGTTCATAATCATACTAATAAGTTCATATTTGCACTACGGGCCAAAGATATTCATTAACAGTTCATCTTTGCACTACATGCCAAAGATATTCAGCAACATGTCATCTTTGCACTACGGGCCAAAGATATTCATCAACACTTCATCTTTGCACTACGGGCCAAAGATATTTAACAACATGTAATCTTTGCACTACGGGCCAAAGATATTAATATCTCAAAGAAATATATAATCATTTCAGAATTTATATAAACAATAATTATAACCATGTTGATCAATTCACCTTTGCACTTAAGCTAAAGATATTCAATTATAAATTCAATGGTCATGATCATACCAGTCAACAATTTATCTTTGCACTACTGGCCAAAGAGAACTCATAGTCACGATCATACCAATAATCTACCCATCTTTACACTCAAGTCAAAGAGAAATTTCTTCACCATGATTATAAAAATGTTATATATGATAATAAAAACAATATGATCAAAACACGAATTTAATTTCAAGAGTAAGATTCATAAATCAACGATAATTTGGTCAGAAAAAAAAAAACCAATTTTGTCATGAATAGTACCCCGTGAACAGTAACTCGTGAATAGTAACTCATGAATAGTAATTCATGAATAGTGGCCCCGACATGAAAAAGGTAGAAATTCTACAATAAAATTCATACCAATATTTCGGTATAATGATATTGAAAGAATAACATTTCTTAAACTTATAAACATTTTATTTTAATTGTTTACACTTTATTAATTAATCATCCTAAAATGCCAAACTCATAAGATTTTATCAATAATAACCAAAACCCTCATCAAAAATCTGCATATACCTCATATAGGATTCTCAAACCATAAAATCCTATTTTCCAATTTTTTTACTTCACATAACATATTTAATTCATTTACTCATAACTAGAACATTTTCAGGAAAAATACCAAATCAGTACCAACAAATTTTCTTTTCTGGGATTTAGCATAATATAATCTCATATTGAACATATATTTTTCTCGGAATTTATAAAATTTATTTACTATTTTTCATATGGCCAAAATTGCTGAATATTTAAACATTTATCATAAATTTTACTTTTATCCAAAAATTTCAAAATTTACAGAGTATACTTCTGTTACATACATGTACTCCCAATAAAAATTTCACCAATTTTAGAGTTAACCACAAGGAGTTATAAAAGTTTACTTTTAAAATAGTTTTTTCTCATAAAATCCATAACTCCTAATCTATCCATCCAAAAATCGTCATTTTTGGACACAATCGAGAAAACTCATCAAATTATCATTTCAAATTTTTTCAAAATTTTTGAAGGTCCGAAAAATCTGGCCGAAAAACATAATAACCCTTAAAAATCTCTTACCTCAAAAGAGAAAATGATATTTACGACCAGGAATGTAAAGTCGAAGGAACCTTGCCTTTGAATAAAGCAACTCTCAAAGTATCTAAATACTCATAAAAATATATCGATAATATATAGAAAAGAAAATTTGTTTACGGTGTGATTTTTAATTCTAACATAAGCACCTATTTATAGGAAAATCTTTAGAAACGTCGAAGGAGACTAAATTAATAAAATATTAATTTTTCATTTCCTTCTTTCTACGCCTACCTTATTAGAAAGCCATCAGTAAGCTAGCCATCTTGCAACAACAATTCAGCCCACATGTTTTGAAAAGTAAAAGTGGGTCCCACCCATAATTTTAATAAAAATTATTTTATTTTCCGAAACTTCAGTAATTCATAAAAAATAGTCCATTTATCAGAAAAATACGAATTTTATGTCCATTCCGCATGAAATCGAATTCTCTACAACTTTGTAGCTTTGAGTTTTTCAAATTCCAAATGAAAAATATCTCAAATCCACAAACGGATGATTTTCAACAATTTTCAACACCTTTTAAAATTCATAACAAATCTTGCGTTAATTTTCAATTCGGTTCAAAATTTGTGGACATATACTCAACTCAGTATATGTATAACATATCCAAAAATCACAACGATCCAACGGTTTGATTAAAATTACAACTCACGCAATAAAGCTTTAAGAACAGATTTGAGTTTTAATACCTCCAATCCGGCAAAATATCGATAAAACACCTCAACATTAATTCCTTCATTTATAACCACATAAATAAATCCATCATTTATATCCACATCAAATAAATATTTCCTTATCATATAAATTAATAATTAATTATTCACAAATAATATTACGTAATCACAATTATGACAACCAGGCGGTTCCTGAGAAGAGAGGCTTTCCATAAGGATTTCTCTCTTCTTGGCGCCGATTAGGTGACCAAACCTCTTCTTAGATGCGAACTTTCTAGACATTACCAATAATGCTATCTAATAATATTATTTAAATAATATGAATTATTGATCCGATAATGGGAAATATCATGCGTTGACAATTATTGAAACAACAATAATATTAAATATCAACGCAACAATTATTGAATCAATAAAATAAAATATTAAACAAGAACTCTCGTAATAATTATTGAGTAGTGCCTTCTTACGTAAGGATCAATAATTCAAAATATCATGCAATACTGGTAATACTGCGTGCAACCACGCATATTACTTGTATTTTTCACCACCGAGTATTCCAACAATGTTAATTCAGTAAATTCACGCTATTATTTATAAAACTCAAACTTGTCGCTTTTCTCTTCATCCCATGCTTATTACATTATGGGGCCAACAAATGATCACTGTATCTTACAAATATTCCCCGACAACAAGAATATTCCACGACCAAATGAATATTCCCCGACAGAAATGAGTATTTTATAACCACTTGCATATTTTGAAAATTTTACATATATCACCCTTAACTTTAAACTTTTATCAATTTAACTATTTACTGAATAATAATTATAAGAAAAATTAAATACTTTTATTTCATAAAATCCGGGGTCTTACAAGATATGTTACAAATGTCCACATTTCGTCGACTTGTTCTATTGTAGAACTTTTTTTTCAATCAATTCCGAGAGTTCTTTCAAATTTTTCTTCAATTCATCTTACCAATGTGGTATTATATATAATGTGGATTGCTTGAAGTTTGTTTGGGATTATTCTCCTCAATATTCTTGGTGTTCCAAATATTTCATTTTTGATTTTATGAAATCCTTTGTGAAATCCTGTAAAAGCTGTTTAGCTAACACTATATGTTTTTATCCACGTTGTCACAATGGATAATATAGTTGCTTCTTATATTTGTACATTGTAATTTGCGTGCTTACCATTGGCATTAAGAAAGCTGGATTAATGTTCTATTTTGTCATTGTGGAATTTATCAACACCTTAAAGAAGAAAGCTCCTAATGCCATAAAGGTAATGCCATAAAGGAAATTAGGAAGTTTGCACAGAAGGCAATGAAAACAAAGGATGTCAGAGTGGATGTTAAGCTAAACAAGCAAGTCTGGAGTAGGGGGACTTGAAGTGTTCCAACGAATATAAAATACATTCAAACATAATCCAACGAATATACAGACTGTATTATATACTTTTTTAATACAGATTGTACAACGAATATTGTATTTTTTTAATACATTCAAACAATATTATATACTTGTTCAACATAGCTTAAAGGGATAAAATAATAACAGACTGTTATTCAAATATTTCAGACGTATCAGTTATCAAACAAATTTTTTCGTTCAGATTAAGACAAACACCCCCTAAGCCAACATGACAAATTCGGAAATAATGCATACCCTAATTCGAAAACAAAACTTGAAAAATAAATTAAAGCACCATCAAAATTTAAAAGAACCGACAACATAACCATAATTTATTATTTTATTATACTGGTAATTTCCTTTTTTCCTTTCCTCCCTACTTTTTCTTCTTTTAACAACTCAACAATGCATCAAGAAAACCTTGATTGAACTTCAACAGTATATGCTGCTGAGATTGGTCACTGGTGTCGAAATTGATATAAAGAAGCTAAAGTTATAATAATGCTAATATATGTAGACCAGGGAAAAAAGAATGATATATAATACTACCTCTGCTCCAAAAACATAAGATCACTCATCTTTGTAAAGCTTGCCTTGTATTTTTTACAAAGGCAACTGATCTCTATATTTCAGCACTCTAGCTAGGGGAACAGGGATCAAATCAATCATCACATCCTTGCCATTTTGCTAGCAAAATCCATTGTTATAGAAGGTTTCATACAAAAGAATCATTTCAGTGTGTACACAACCCAACCACGTTGGTTTTCATTCATAACTAACAAAACAACAAAAATGTGACATACTGTGAAAAGAATGACAGAAGACTGAGCTTCGCTCTAAAGATACAACTATAACAAAAGATAAAGAGCTGAAAACTACTGAGTAACCCAAAATGAACAAGAACTGTTGCTCAATGCATGTGTTACCTCAATTTTGATGATGCTCTAACAGTACTCATCTAGAGGCCAAAATTGCACATCTGCACAAACTCCATCTCATTATCAACATATTTAGTCCAGAGATGCTTAAATTGGTTCATAGCAATGTCAAGCCAAGGTTTCATGTTCCCATTAAAATGGATCACAGCAGCACTATTGATCTCGTCCATGCTAATACTTGGATTATATCCAAGCCCAAGCATATGCCAATATTTGTCCAATGACTTTGTTGTTGAATAGAAGGTAATCAATCCAGGTGGGAGAGTCCCCAATTTCCACAACGTTCTGTCCTCGTTCTGATGACAAAATAGATAATTACATATAAGTTGATAGATCCCACTCTCAAACTTCCTCCTTATCACTACCTATAGCTAGAACAAATCCATGTATAAGAAGTACTTGAAAAGAAAAAAAAAACAAAGCAAAATTACACTTACCAGGGTTTGCCAATAATGGTACTCCTCGGTCAGTTTCTCATGCCTCCAAGCATCAAGATTGAATATATTCATGCCATAAGCCCAGGCACAGGCCTTGGGATTGAACTTCTCCCTAATGAGTGGGTGAGAGAAGTTCAAGTACTGTGCATATCGGTGAAATGGCCCAAAGCATGTCTCAACAGCCCCATTCACCTTTCCATCCATGTCAATTCTCCACAATGGCGTCAAATCCTTCTGCACTACAACATCATCATCCAAAAACAGTATGCGGTGTAGCTTTGGATACATCTCAGGCAAGTAAAAGCGAAGGTGATTCAACATTGACAAGTACTTGGGGTTCTTAAATTTAATGTTGCTCACATCTTTAGTGGTGTTTTCAGCCCTGTTCTCAAAATAAAATTTCTGTAGTTTTGCAGACTCCAGTTGCTTAAGTACCGTGCATTATGATGAATTCAAGAATGTATAGTCCTCCACGGCTTTCACCTCAACATGGGCACCCCCACCCACCGGCCGCATCTTAAACCAAACCTTCATAGCTGCAACATTCATTTTATCTGTAACAACATGGAAAACATGTTTCCATGGCTCATCTGCATTCTTTACAGCAGAATTCACCACAACAGAGACCGCAATCACATTATCTGAAAATATTGCATAATGGAACAAACTCGGGTCCTCAAACTCTGGCTTAGGTTCATCATCTCTATACTTTCCCGGATTTGAAATTTGCTCTCCCATGAGCCGCATAGCAAGACAATGCAAACTCTTGGGAGTTGATTTTGCTGCGATTAGGCTTGCAAATGCACCATTCTTTTTAGCCTTAATAAGCAACTCATTGACTGCAAATATTGTATCTTTCAATTTCTGAATCTTTAACTGATTATCATAAGACTCTTTAGCCTCCCCAACCATTAACCTTGCAATCTTAACTTTATCCTTTATCTCCTTTTCAAACTGCCTCAACAACTCCTCATCCACAGGTGCATCAGACTCAATCAAGGACGTGCGATATTTTGGCTTCAAAGCTACATCTGAGATATTCTGTGCCAAGTCATCAAACAATTTAAGCTGCCTAGATATGTCAAGCTTAAGCTTCCTCGCATAAGCTGCATATGCATTGACAAGCGCCATATGATCATTCGCCTGCTTATGAATTAAATCTAACCTAGTCTTCAATGGATCCGACTTCAATGCTAGAAACGTCCGATGCATGTATGCATTTCCAGTAGTCTGTATCACCTGTTTAAAGTTTAATCAAAACCATCCAACATATACATTTTCGCTTGAAATGTTATAGACATTCAAAATCACATTTTATCTCTTTTGATGCCTTTGCCAAGGGAATCTCGGCAAAAGGAATTAAGTAGCAAAATTTGACATGTTCAGTTCGGACTTTGCATCTCAAATGTAGAGTAGAAAAGGGAAAAGAAGGAAATCAAAATAAACAACAAAGAAAAATAAAACTTATTATTTGGAACTAGGAAAAGGGAAAGAAAAATTAATGTTAAGAATTTTTATCGATAGCTAAATATTCTTAATTTTAGAAGTATACTTGATATTTGATTGTCTATAAGTAGATAAAGTTGGACTCTGTTCATTAAGAGAGCTCACTTTTTCTCTTTTAAAATTTTCGTTTTCCATTCTTTTTCCTCACACTGCAGTACTGCACTAATGAACAAAAGTCCAACAATAAATACACTTAATTAATCAAATACCAACGATAATGCTAAGATCTTCTGTATTAATAGCTTTTTTCTTAAATTACTTGTCAAATGCTTTTCCTTTCTACACGGTTCTCGGAGGGGGAGTCCTCCCTATTTCATTTTTTCAGTTTGGGTTTAGTAATGAATATACTTCCATTGTTGTTCAATATAAAAAGTTACATTCCAAGTTTTTCTTTACCGTGTGAGAAAGTCTATATCTTCATCTAAGTATATACCTTTCTAGAAAGATATGTCATTCCACATGATGAAAACTGTGGTACATGACTAGGGAATCATGTATCTCATCCAATGTTGTGGGTAGAATTTTTTGTAATATAGTTCAAAAATCAAGGAATTTATCCATTTTGCATAAAAGAAGAACCAATACAAGAATTTCATTAGATGCCTTCTAAGAATTCTATTTTAAAGGGTTCTTAGTTACCTAACCACCCTCTTCTTGTACCCTACCATAATGAGCACTGTTTTGCCCACTTCAGCCCCTCCCCATCCCCCAATTAGATATTTAATTAAGGGCCCGTTAAAGACTTAGCATAGTCAGTGGGTAGATAACATATGGAAATATGAACAATATTTTGAAGAATTATCTAAAGAAATTTGATGTTGCTCATTCTGCACAAATAAAGTATTTATATTTTTCCCTGAGATCCAAACAAAGTATCGGTGCATGCACATAAAATCCCATTGTTGTCATAATTAGGTGCAATATTTTTAGAAATTTCAATTTGAAATGCTAGAAGTCCACTTTCACCTAATTCAGAGAGACTAATTAAGTAAAACCTGAGCATAAATGCACACGATAATTTGTAATTATGGCTTAGAATAAAGCATGATCACATTCTAAAACAAAAAATCAAATACTACCACATTTATCTAAGTATGCATATGTGTATTTATAGCGGGAGAAAAAAGGGACTCACGGATTGGTGATAGTAAGGAGGAGGGTGGGAGGAAAAGAGAACAGAGAGAGTAGCGAGGAATAAAAGAGTGAACATGGCGGAGACGAAGATCCTGTAGGAAAAGAAGTTGCGTATACCGGCGGAAAGCGCCGATCCACCACCAGATCCGCCGCCTCCTCTCCCTCCCCGGACAGCAACCGCCATTTCGATTTGGAGTGGACGGATCTAAAACTGTCTCTCTCTATCTCCTATATATAAATATATAACAACAACAACCAAGTAACCAAGTGTTGTAGATGGATTGTACTATAGTTACAAAATCACTTTTGCGAAAAGGGTCCTCACTGTAGGAGATTTTAGTGCGTGTAAAAGTCTGTGAGAGAGAAAGTGAGAAAGAGGAATGAGATCTGAAGCAGCTGTGTCTGTGATGTGAGTGGAAGAAGAAGAAGAAGAAGAAGATGATGATGACTGGTCCGTCCCGCGTCGGTGGGTACTTCCTAAAAAAAAAAAAAAAAAAAATAAAAAAAAAATTCTCTGCCGTGACTTTCACCAATTATTAATTAATGAAAATTCAGGGGTGTATTCAATTAAGATTTTTAAAGACTTTTAAAGATTTTAAAAGTTTAGTTGTATTCAATCAAGATATTTAAAAGTCTAGTGGTATTTAATTATAATTTTTTTAATATCTTTAAAAGTTAGGTGGTATTGAATTAAGATTTTTACAAAATCTATAAAAATATTTTGGTATTCAAAAAGTCATAGATTTTAAAGATTTATATCAAATGGTAGAGTTTGACAAACTTTAGAAGAAGAATTATAACTATCAACCCATATTCAAAGTTTTACCTCATCCCTAAAGATTTTTAAAGACTTCCAAATAAACACAAAGGTGGATAAAACTAATTATTAATTGGATTTTGTTTTTTATTGGGTCAAACTAGTTATTTATTTTATATGGACTAATAAATATTAATATGTGATGGATAAATAATTTGGTAAAATTTGGGCCATAAAATAAAATTGAATTTATTATAATAAGAGAATTAACAAGATATATTAATAAGTAAATATATAACTAGACCTAATCTGAATTGTCATATTATTTTATGAAAAATAAAGTTTGGTATTTCTACTAAAAAGCGTACGCATATACATAAAGTATATATAGCTCAATGAAAAATGAGCTTAATTTTTGTATTGCGTCTGTAGTTTCTAAAGTTTTATTGGTATCCGAGTATCCAAATATATCATGAAATGAGTAGAATAATGTGAACGCTTTCAACATATATAAAATCTCATGCCACAATAATATAATGAGATTTACTCTAGTTCATGAAAAAAGAGGGAGAGGTTGTATGTGACGCCCCCAAAATAGGTATACATCACCCATTCTGAGTTGTCAATACATGGTATAGAAATAACTACAACTTTATTATTACAACAGTAAAACTGTGAGTTTGAATACAAATATTATCTTCTAGACAATATCTATACCCTAATAAATTCTCATCACATTTATTGATACATTATTTTACAAAAATGGTGAGGACTACTAAACAACTCTCTCTAAAACCTTCATTCCATACCCCGACTAAGACTTCGCTACATTCTCGCCTTTCCTCGAGAAGAAAAAATGGAACAAAAGGAAAAGGGTGAATTTCAACTAGCCCAAAGAAAGAATATTATGACTAAGATAATATACAACAAATTATCGTTAGTCTTCAACAGAAAAAAATCGAGAGAATACATTAAACAACAAGTTTTAGAGCAATATTCGCATGATGGAAAATATTAATTCATAGAAGAGTTACGTAAAGGATGAAATCTACTAATATTTATGAATTTAACAAATCCATCATCATTATTTTATCCTCAGAACATCAATCAATATTCATCTTGAATCAAATATTCATCTTTTTGCACTCACCTACCAAAGATATTCATCACCATTCATGTTCATCTAAACACTGCTCATCTTCAGACTACTACCAAAAGATATTCATCAAGAAATCATTCATCTTTGCACTACGTGCCAAAGATATTCATGAATATCATCATTTAGGACCGAGGATGATGAAAATATTTTAAAGAAAACGAATCCAGTGAAACAAAAGAACAAGTATTAAGGATTCGTATTTCAGCTATTTCATGTCCAAAAATACCTCATAAATAATCATAGTTGTGACGCCCCCAAAATAGGTATACATCACCCATTCTGAGTTGTCAATACATGGTACAGAAACAACTACAACTTTATTAATACAACATATAAACTGTGAGTTTAAATACAGATATTGCCATTTAGACAATATTCACACGCAAATAAATCCCCATCATAATTATTGATACATTATTTTACAAAAATAGTGAGGACTACTAAACAACTCTCTCTAAAACCTTCATTCCATACCTCATTGAAGACTTCGCTACATTCTCGCCTCCTAAGAAGAAAAATGGAACAACAAGGAAAAGGGTGAGCTCAACTAGCCCAAGAAGAATATTATGACTAAGATAATATACAACAAATTATCGTTAGTCTTCAACAGGAAAAATCTAATAGAATACAATAGACAACAAGTTTTAAATCAATATTCGCAATGGAAAATAATAATTCATTAAGAGAGTTAAGTAGAGAATGCAAACTACTATCTTCTATGTATGAATTTAAAAGTTCACCGCTCATCTTTTATCCTGTAACATCAATCAATATACATCTGAATCAAATATTCATCTTTTTGCACTGTGCCAAAGATATTCATCACCGTCATGTTCATCTAAACACCTGCTCATCTTTGCACTACGGGCCAAAGATATTCATCAAAATCATTCATCTTTGCACTACAGTGCCAAAGATATTCAATAATATCATCATTTAAGACCGAGGATGATGAAAATATTTTTAAAGAAACGAATCCAAAGAAATAAAATGATGAGGATTAAAGATTGAGGATTCGTACTTTGTTTTATCCATGTCCAAAAATACCTCAAAAATAATCATAGTGGTGTAAAATTCAAGAATGATCAAAACATGGATACAATCAAAGCTAGTATCCGTAATAGATATTTTGGACCGAAAGGAAAATTTTTATTTTTCGATGAATAGTCTTAGATTCGTGAATAAGATCAGATATCGTGAATAAAGGTCGTCGATACGTGAATAAGAACTCCAGATAACTAAAAGTTTCAAATTTAATTAAAAAGTTCAGATCAATACTTGACATCATGATATTAGAATAAATAATATCATTAAAAAAAATATCATTTACCTCGAAAGATCAAGATTTTACTAATTTGAAACACCGAATATAAAGGCGACTTGAACTTGCACCGTATAGCAATACTCAAAGTATACTCAAAATACTCACAAGAATACGCCGATAATATAGAGAGAAAACTTCAGCTTTAAATTGTGATTTTCAATTCTAACCCAAGACCCTATTTATAGGAAAATGTTTAGAACACCAAAGTAGAAAATTTAATATAATAATAATATATATATACAAATTTGTCTACGCACCTAGAACCATCTGAATTCAGCAACTTGCATGTGTTTAATGAGGCTAACCAAACACAAAAACGTTTTTATTAATTAAAACAATTAAAACTTCCAAAAATCAATTATTTCGGAGCTTCAAACTTAAATAATTCATAATAAATAGCTCTTTTATCAGAAAAATTCGAAACTCGCGACTTTCCATAGGAAATTCCATTATGTACAACTTTGTAGAAGGAAGTTTTTTCAAATTCCAAACAGAAATTGACCAAAATCCACAAACGGGCGATTTACAGGCTATAATCAAATTTCAGTCAATAAATGGGGTCCACCGACATGTTTAACATGTTTTAAACATTTATTGCAACAAATATACTCTTCCTCCTCGTATACTCATATATCCCACATTCGTTGTAAAAATATCACCATTATTATATTATTAAAATATAATAATATATTTAAATGAATTATTTTATCAAAAAAGATAAAATTTCAATTTTCAACAATTGTCACATTAAAAATTTCTCCATCTATATCCACATAAAATCAATATTTTTCTCATCATATGAATCAATAATTAATTATTCACAAATAATATTACGTAATCACAATATCGACAACCACCCGGTTCTGCAGGAGAAGGGGCTTTCTAATAAGAATTTCTCCTTATCGGCGCCGCAATTAGGTGACCAAACCTCTCCTTAGATAGAACTTTCTAAACATTGCCAATAATGTTATCTAATAATATTATTCAGATAATATGAATTATTGCTTCGATAATGAAAAATATCGTGTAATGACAATTATCAAACAACAAAGAATATAAAATATCAACGCAAAGAAATTATTAAATCAATAAAATATTTGAATAGTTATTACCATCAGAACCATTATTGAGTTGTGCCTTCTTACGTAAGAATCAATAATTGGTGCAATACCGCAATCTTCTTGTGTTTTAACCACCGAGTATTTTAACAAAGATAACATTGTAATAACTACGCCGTTATTTTTAAACAACTTATATTTGTCATTTTCTTCATCCAATCGCTTTCAGTTATGGGGCCCACAAAAGATCGCTACCGTCGTATGAATATTCCCCCGACAATACGAATATTCCACGACCAAACGAATATTCCCGATAATAATGAATCTCAAGTGGTTGCAATCGGACCTTTTAGGTACTAGATGCTCCTTTTTACACGTTGACAAGTTAAACACATCGAGATAAACTTTGCAATCTCTCTCTTCATATTGTTCCACCAAAATGTATGTCAAGATCACGATACATTTTGGTACTTCCAGATGGATTACAAAAGGTGTATTGTGTGCCTCCATCATAATCTTGTACTTCAAATCGTAGTCGTTAGGCACAAAGTCCGGAGTGGACTCAAGTATTTCTTCTTCATCAATTCTCGCTCGAATAAAGCACCTTCTTGTACTTTCTTCTTATATGCATCATCCCTGCCTTGGGCTCGAATAACCTTAACTTTTTCTATTAAAGTTGGCTCTATGCATATACTTGACATCATCGCACTCATTCCTGTGATATGATCTTCTACTCAACGCATACCACTACGCTCGCTTTTCCGGGATGGTATTGAATAGTGTGGTCATAATCTTCAACAACTCAAGCCAACGTCGTTCTGCCGTATGTTGAGTTCCTTTTATGTGAAGAAATATTTGAGGCTTTTATGGTCTGAATATATCTCCACTTTCTCCCCATATAGATAGTGCCTCCATATCTTTAGTGCAAAAACGACTACTGCCAACTCTAGATCATGAGTAGGATAATTCCTCTCATACTCTTTAAGTTGTTGCGAGGCATAAATATGACTTTCCCACGCTGCATGAGAACACATCCTAACCCTTTGCACAAGCATCATCATTTGAGATAACAAATCCATCCGTACCAGATGGTATTGTTAGAACATGTGCCGAAATGAGTCTCCTCTTGAGCTCTTGGAAACTCTTCTCGCATTCCTCGCTCCATACGAATTTTGTATCCTTCCGAGTTAGCTGGGTTAATGGAGTAGCGATTCGAGAAAACCCTTCCACGAATCTCCGATAATAACCAGCTAAGCCCAAAAAAGCTACGTCTTCATCAACTGACTTCGGTTGCTCCCAACTTTGTATTGCTTCAATCTTCACGGATCCACGGATACTCCATGTTTTGACACCATTGCGCCCAAGAAATGCTACTTCCTCGCCGAACTCGCATTTCTTCAATTTGGCATATAGTTGGTTTTCACGAAGCCTTTGAGTACCAAATTTTCAATGGTGCTCATGATCTTCACGGCTTTTGGAATATATGAGGATGTCACCAATAAAGACAACAACGAATTGATCCAAATATTCCTTGAATACTCGGTTCATCATATCCATGAAAGCCGCAGGAGCATTAGTCAGTCCGAAAGACATGACTAAGAATTCATAATGCCCATACCGAAGTTCTCAAGGCGCTTTGGAATATCCTCGCTTCTAATCTTCAAATGATGATATCCGAGCGAAGATCGATTTTTGAAAAGAATTGTGCTCCTCAGAAATCGGTCAAACAAGTCATCAATACGAGGTAGAGGATACCTATTCTTGATGGTGACATGGTTCAATTCGATAGTCAATACAAAAGTCGCATACTCCGCTCTTTCTTCTTTACTAATAAAACAGAGCACCCCAAGGAGATGTCTTGGGGACGAATGAAACCGATGTCCAACAATTCCTCGTAGTTGGACCTTTAACTCTGAAGTTCAATAGAGCCATTCGATATGGGGTTTTAGAAATGGGCTTTGTACAGTTCAAGATCAATAAAGAATTCAAATTCATGTTCGGGGTAAACCGGAAGTTCTTCAGAAATACGTCGGAAAAGTCAATAACAACAGGAATATTATTCAAATTTGACGTGTCTTTATTCAAATCCATAACATGGGCTAAGAAAGCTTGACATCCGCTTTTCAATAAACGAATAGTTTTATGATTAGATATGATGTTGATTGATTTTAATGGTTTAGTTGCTTGAATTAAATACATAACAGTTGGTTAGGAATATGAAAACTAACAACCTTACGAAAACAATCAATTTTGGCATGATGAGTAGTTAACCAATCAATCCCTAAAATCACATCAAAAGCAAGTATCTTTAAAGAGATAAGGTCAACAATGTAAGTTAATGGTGCCAACTTGAATCAAACAAGATTTATAAACGATGTGGATGTGATGAAAGTTTCTCCCAACGGAGTTTCCACAGATAGGTCAAAGTCTAATTTCTCCTGAGTCAAGTTTAAACGTTGAGCACATGCGGAGAGATAAATGAATGGGTAAAGACCGTGATCAAGTAAGGTATAAACTTCGCAAGAATTTATAAATAAATTACCCGTGATCACCTCGTTTGGGTTCCTTGCATTTGACTAGTCACAACAAACGCCTTCCTAATCGTTGACTTTGACTTTTCTGGGATACTCTTTTGAGTCACCGTCCCATTGAACTAGGTTTCGCTATCGAATAATCTCGAGCGATATGTCCTTCCTTTCCACAATTATAGCATACCTTGAAATTTGTTGTGGCGCTTTGACTGATATGTCCCTCTTTTCCGCATTTGTAGCATACGACCGGTGGTCGTTTTCCTCCCTTCAACCAGATTCTTGTCACGCCAGACCGCTGCCTTCACATGGTCGTTGTTAAATCTCCTCTTTTAAAATCTCCTCCGACTCGCTTCTTCTATTTTCACGGCCATGATTACCACCAGAGTGGTAACCATTTTTGTTTGTCTGCTTTTTTCTTCACCGGGTTATCATTATTCTGCTGACCGCTATCTCAAGTACGATCCATCCTCGTTATGGTCCCTCGGTTGAACATACTCTCGTTATCTCGCCTAACAATTGAGCCCTCATTAACAATATCCGAATAGAGAAAAATTTATGAGAAATGAGATATTGTCGATCTGGGGTTTCAAACCTCTCGAAACATCCGCGTCATACGTTCCTCATTCTCCACCAAATGAGGTGCAAACACGGATAACTCGCAAACTTTGCCTCGTCTTCAAAACACCGCCATGTTGTTTTGTTCTAATCGATGAACTCCACTTCCTTCATATAGATTTAACACTTTCGTGAAAGTATTTGTCATTAAATAGTTTCAAACGCCTCCCAAGACACGCCGAGTGCGGTTGGATGGGTACGCTTCACGACTCCCACCAAGAGTCCGCCTCGCCACTTTTAACATAAAGGTGGCGAATGGAACCTTCTGTTCTCCGCATCCCAAGACATCGAATATCTTGGTAATTTGCTTGACCCATGTTTCCGCCATGATCGGATCCGCTTTCCTTAAATTCGGTGGTCCCAACTCTTTGAATCGCTTGGTTGATAACCCGTGAATTGCTATCATTTCTCCTATATTTTGAACACGAGTCTCCTCGTCTCGATTTTGCATGAACTGCAAAAAGCTTCTAAACATACCCTCGCTCATCATCTCGCCAATTGGTGTTGTTCACGGGAGGAACATTGCCACTGTTGCACGCTCTCCTCGTTGGTGAGTACAAAGCGCTCCACGCCTCATTTCCATTGTTAATATTCTCAAATGACATTCTCAAATCACCGCATCATGAAACAAGGGTTAATTAAGGAAATCAATATATCACATAATATCCCTATATACCGACCAACTAACAAATAAGCTTATGTAGGACACACTAGCGAAGGATTTACTCGCTCTCCCTCCTAATTCTATTCCCCGATCTCCGCCAGAGATCATATCCCTAAGCTCGATACTAACCGTGACGCCCCAAAATAGGTATACATCACCCATTCTCGAGTTGTCAATACATGGTACAGAAACAACTATAACTTTATTATTACAACAGTAAAACTGTGAGTTTGAATACAAATATTATCTTCTAGACAATATCTATACTCAAATAAATCCTCATCACATTTATTGATACATTATTTTATAAAAATGGTGTGGACTACTAAACAACTCTTTCTAAAACCTTCATTCCATACCCCGACTCGTACTCGCTATATTCTCACCTCCTGAGAAGAAAAAATGGAACAAAAAGGAAAAGGGTGAGCTCAACTAGCCCAGTAAAGAATATTTTGACTAAGATAATATACAACAAATTATCGTTAGTCTTCAACAGGGAAAAATCTAATAGAATACAATAGACAACAAGTTTTTAAACCAATATTCATTGCAGAATAAAAATTCATTAGAAGAGTTAAGTAGAAATGCAAACTACTATCTTCTATGTATGAATTTAAAAGTTCGTCGTCTATCTTTATCCTCAGTAACATCAATCAACATACATCCGAATCAAATATTCATCTTTGCACTACAGCCAAAGATATTCATCATTGGTCATGTTCATCTAAACACTGCTCATCTTTTGCACTACGGCCAAAGATATTCTTCAAATCATTCATCTTTGCACTTACACAGCCAAAGATATTCCATAATATCATCATTTAAGACTCAAGATGATGAAAAATATTTTTAAAGAAACGAATCCAAAGGAAACAAAATGACAAGGATTAAGGATTAAGGATTCGTACTTTGTTTTATCCACGTCCAAAAATACCTCAAAAATAATCACAAGGTGGTGTAAAATTCAAGAATGATCAAAACATGGATACAATTAAAGCTAGTATCCAAAATAGTTATTTTAGACTAAAAGAAAATTTTCATTTTCGATGAATAGTGCCAATGATTCGTGAATAAGGTCGATACGTGAATAATGTCGATATCGTGAATAAGAACTCTACACCAAAAGTTCCAAATTTGATAAAAACTTCAGATCAATATTTCAACATAATGATATCAAGAAATAATATCATTACGAAAAAGAAAAAAACTATCCCTTACCTCGAAAGATTAGTACTTCTACCGGAATAATGGGTGTGGCCGCCCCAAAATAGGTATACATCACCCATTCTCGAGTTGTCAAAATACATGGTACGTAAACAACTACAACTTTATTATTACAACAAGAAAAAGCTGAGTTTGAATACAAATATTATCTTCTAGACAATATCCATACTCAAATAAATCCTCATCACATTTATTGATACATTATTTTACAAAAATGGTGAGGACTACTAAACAACTCTCTCTAGAACCTTCATTTCATACCCCACTAAATACTATTTATATTCTCGCCTCCCCGGAAGAAAAAAATGGAACAAAAAGGAAAAGGTGAGCTCAACTAGCTCAAGAAGAGAATATTATGACTAAGATAATATACAACAAATTATCGTTAGTCTTCAACAGAAAAAATCTAATAGAATACAATAGATAACAAATTTTAAATCAATATTCGCAGCTGAAATAATTATTCATTAGAAGAGTTAAGTAGAGAATGCAAACTACTATCTTCTATGTATGAATTTAAAAGTTCATCGCCTCATCTTTTATCCCCGTAACATCAATCAATATACATCCGAATCAAATATTCATCTTTGCACTCACAGCCAAAGATATTCATCACTTATTCATGTTCATTTAAACACTGCTCATCTTTGCACTACGCCAAAAGATATTAATCGATCATCATGTTCATCTCAACACATGTTCATCTTTGCACTACAGAGCCAAAGATATTCTTCAGAAATCATTCATCTTTGCACTACGGGCCAAAGATATTCAATAATATCATCATTTAAGACCGAGGATGATAAAAATATTTTTAAAGAAACGAATCCAAAGGAAACAAAATGACAAGGATTAAGGATTAAGGATTCAGTATTTGGTTTTATCCACGCCCAAAATACCTCAAAAATAATCATAGTGGTGTAAAATTCAAGAATGATCAAAACATGGATACAATCAAAGCTAGTATCCGAATAGATATTTTGGACAAAAAGAAGAAATTTTATTTTTCTATGAATAAATAGTCCAGATATCGTGAATAGTAACTCTACACCAAAAGATAGAAATTCCACAAAAATATCTTCACGCTTACGCTGAATAGTACTTTGAATAAGAACTCTCGTGAATAAGAACTCATGAATAAGAACTCGTGAATAAGAACTCGTGAATAGTAATCTCGACATGAAAAAGTTCCAAATTTGATAAAAAGTTTCAACCAATATTTCAAAGATAAATGATATTGAAGAAATAATATCATTTGAGAAGAAAATAACATCCCTTACCTCGAAAAATTAAGACTTCTAAATTTGGAATAATTTATAAGTCTTTGAAGGAACTTGCACTGCCTAGCAATACTCAAAGTATACTCAAAATACTCACAAGAATACGCTCGATAATATAGAGAGAAAACTTCAGTTTACGGTGTGATTTTCAATTCTAACCTAAAGACCCTATTTATAGAAAATTCGCTTAGAACACCAAAGCGTAGAAAATTTAATAAATTAATAATATAATTATATAAATTTCTTACATGCCTAGAATCTGATTTCAGCCATCAAACACATGCCACCTTCTAGAAAAAGTAAGAAAAACATTTTCTAATTTTTAAATATTTTAAACTTCCAAAATCAATTATTTTGAGCTTCTAACTTCAATAATTCATAATAAATAGCCCTTTCATCAGAAAATTCGAATCTCACGAGTTTTTATAGGAATTTCAATTCTCTACAACTTTGCGTAAGAAAAGTTTTCCAAATTCCAAATAGAAATTGACCAAATCCACAAACGGGCGATTTTATAAAGCTATAATCAAATTTCAATAATAAATGGGGTCCACCAACATGTTTAACATGTATTAAACATTTAGTGCAACAAAATACTCTTCCTCCTCAGTATACTCATAAATCCCATATTCGTTGTAAAAATATCACCATTATTATATTATTAAAATATAATAATACATTATCTTATCGATAAAATTTCAATTTTCAACAATTGTCACATTAAAATTTTTCTCCATCTATATCCACATAAAATCAATATTTTCCTCATCATATAAATCAATAATTAATTATTCACAAATAATATTACGTAATCACAATCATCGACAACCGTGCGCCTCCTGGAAAAGAGGGGCTTCAATAAGAATTTCTTCTTACTACTGCGCGCAATTTAGGTGACCAAACCTCTCCTTGAAGATGTAACTTTCTAGACATTGCCAATAATGTTATCTAATAATATTATTCAGATAATATGAATTATTGTCGATAATGAAAAATACTTTGTAATGACAATTATCAAACAACAACAATATAAAATATCAACGCAGAATTATTAACTCAATAAAATAAAATAATTGAATAAGAATTATCAGAACCATTATCGAGTAGTGCCTTCAATAATTGGTGCAATACCGTGCCATCTTTGCTGGCAACAACGCCAGACATCGTGTTTTTAACCACCGGGTATTCCAATAATGTTAATTGTAACAACTACATACCGTTATTTTTAACCAACTTATATTTGTCGCTTTCTTCATCCAATCGCTTTCAGTTATGGGGCCCACATACATGGTCATACTGTTGCATTTAATATTCTATCACAAAGCATTTAATATTCCACGACCAAACGAATATTCTCCGACAACAATGAATATTTTATAACCACTTGCTTATTTTGAAATATTTGCGATTTAACCCTTTAACTATCCACATTAATCAAATCAACCCTTACTATTTCAAAATAATAAATAAAGGAAATTCTTTTTATTTAAAAATTTCGGGTCTTACAACCCAAAGGTATAAAGGAACTTGCACTGCCTAACAATACTCAAAGTATACTCAAAATACGCACAAGAATACGCCGATAATATAGAGAGAGAAAACTTCAGCCTGTGTGATTTTTAATTCTAACCTAAACACCCTATTTATAGAAATTGCTTGAACACCAAAGCGAAAAATTTAATATAATAATAATATATTATATATATATTCCTACGCCAACCAAGACTCCTGAAATCAGCATGTGTTACAACACATGGGGGGCCAACCAAAACAATAAAAATGTTTTTGTTGATATAAATAATTAAAACTTCTAAAAATCAATTATTTCGAAGCTTCGGAACTTTAATAATTCATAATAAATAGCTATTTTATCAGAAAAATTCGAATCTCGCGTGTTTTTATAGGAAATCCAATTCTCTACAACTTTGCAGAAGAAAGTTTTTCCAAATTCCAAAATGTAAATTAACCAAAATCCACAAACAGACGATTTTACGTGCTATAATCAAATTTCAAATAATAAATGGTGTCCATCGACATGTTTAACATGTTTTAAATATTTATTGCAACAAAAATACTCTTCCTCCTCGTATACTCATATATCCCACATTCGTTATAAAAATATCACCGTTAATATATTATTAAAATAATATATTTAAATGAATTATTTTACCGTAAAAGATAAAATATTAATTTTCAACAATTGTCACATTAAAATTTTTCCATCTATATCCACATAAAATCAATATTTTTCTCATCATATAAATTAATAATTAATTATTCACAAATAATATTACCAAATCACAAGATCGACAACCAACGGTGCCGCTCCTGTGAAAGAGGGGCTTTCCAATAAGAATTTCTCCTCATCTTGCCGCAATTAGGTGACCAAACCTCTCCTAGAGATGTAACTTTCTAGACATTGCCAATAATGTTATCTAATAATATTATTCAGATAATATGAATTATTGCTTCGATAATAAAAAAATACTTTGTAATGACAATTATCAAACAACAAAGAATATAAAAAATATCAACGCAAAGAATTATTAAATCAATAAAATAACGAATAAAGAATTACCGTAACCATTATCGAGTAAGCCTTCTTACGTAAGAATCAATAATTGGTGCAATACCGCAAAGCTACTCGTGTTTTAACCACCTTAGTATTTTAACAAAGATAATTCAGAATAACTACGCCGCTATTTTTAACCAACTTATATTTATGCTGCTTTCTTCATCCAATCGCTTTCAGTTATGGGCCCACATGGTCACTACTGGTCGCATTTAATATTCCCCGATCAGATTTAATATTCCACGACCAAACGAATATTCCCCACAACAATGAATATTTAATAACCACTTGCTTATTTTGAAATATTTATGATTTTACCCATATAACTATCCACATTAATCAAATCAACCCTTACTATTTCAAAATAGAGAAAATTAAATTTCATTAATAATAAGTTGGGGTCTTACACAAAATACTCACAAGAATACGCTCGATAACATAGAGAGAGAAAACTTCAGTTTCTGGTGTATTTTCAATTCTAACCTAAGCACCCTATTTATAGGAAAATGCTTAGAACACCAAAGTAAAAAATTTAATATAATAATAATATATATATATAAATTTGTCTACGCACCTAGAACCATCTGAATTCAGCAACTTGCATGTGTTTAATGAGGCTAACCAAACACAAAAACATTTTTGTTAATTAAAACAATTAAAACTTACAAAAATCAATTATTTTGAGCTTGAACTTAAATAATTCATAATAAATAGCTCTTTTTATCGAAAAATTTGAAACTTACGATTTTCCATAGGAAATTCCATTATCTACAACTTTACGTAAGGAAGTTTTTCCAAATTCCAAACAAAATTGACCAAATCCACAAACCAAGCGATTTTACAAGCTATAATCAAATTTCAAATAATAAATGGGGTCCACCATGTTTAACATGTTTTAAACATTTATTGCAACAAAAATACTCTTCCTCCTCGTATACTCATATATCCCACATTCGTTGTAAAAATATCACCATTATTATATTATTAAAATATAATAATATATTTAAATGAATTATTTTATCGTAAAAGATAAAATTTCAATTTTCAATAATTGTCACATTAAAAATTTTCTCCATCTATATCCACATAAAATCAACATTTTCCTCATCATATGAATCAATAATTAATTATTCACAAATAATATTACAGAATCACAATATCGACAACCACCGGGTTCTTGTGAGAGGGGCTTTCCAATAAGAATTTCTCTCTCTTGCGCCAAGCAATTAGGTGACCAAACCTCTCCTTAGATGTAACTTTCTAGACATTGCCAATAATGTTATCTAATAATATTATTCGTATAATATGAATTATTGCTTCGATAATGAAAAAATACCGTAAAATGACAATTATCAAACAACAAAGAATATAAAAATATCAACGCAAAGCAATTATTAAATCAATAAAATATCGAACAAGAATTATCGTAACCATTATCGAGTTGTGCCTTCTTACGTAAGAATCAATAATTGGTGCAATACTGTAAAGCTATCGTGTTTTAACCACCGAGTATTTTAACAGTATTAACGGTAACAACTACGCCGTTATTTTTAAACAACTTATATTTGTCGTTTTTTTCATCCAATCGCTTTCCGTTATGGGGCCCACAAAAGACTGCGCCGTCGTATGAATATTCCCCGACAATACGAATATTCCACGACCAAACGAATATTCCCAAACACAATAATGAATATTTTATAACCACTGCTTATTCAAATATTTTATGTATTTTACCCATAACTATCCACATTAATCAAATCAACCCTTACTATTTCAAAATAATAAATAGAGGAAAATAAATTTCATTTATTAATAATTTGGGGTCTTACAACCTCCCTCCTTATGAAATTTCGTCCTCGAATCGAATTGACGCGATGCACTAGTATTTCAAAAGGTGAGGATACCTCGCTTTCATTTCCGCTTCCAATTCCTGTGTCATTTCCTCTATAAAGATGATTCCTCCACAAAACTTTAACTTGTGGTATGACCTTTCATGGCGTAGGACATGCTCCTTCCTATCCAAGATCTTGACAGTACCTCTCCTCACACGTGTTAAGTCTTCTATTATCTCGTCCGGTTCTAACTCTATAACGTGATTCGGTCTTTCACATATTTACGGAAGTACAAATATGTGAAACACATTATGAACACGAGACATACTTTGAGGTAACGCGAGTTTATAGGCTACATTTCCTACTCGGTCAATAAGAATTTGAAATGGACCAATAAATCGTGGATTGAGCTTTCCTCTTCCCAAATCTTGTAACTCCTTCCATGGAGCAACTTGCAACAATAATCATGATCCCCTATACTAAATTCTATGTCCTTTCGATGAAGATCCGCATAACTCTTTTTGTCGATCTTGTGCCGCTTTGTATACGTTGTCGAATCATTTGGATCTTTTCCGTAGTCATACGTACTCAACTCGGGTCCCAACAATGTTGCTTCACCCACCTCGTCCCCAACATACCGGAGAACGACATTTTCGTCCCATATAATGCTTCAATGGAGCCACACCTATACTTGCTCGATAATCGTTGTTGTAGGAGAATTCCACCAATGGTAAATACTTATCCCAACCGCCTTGAAGTCTCAGGACACAGTAGTCTTAATAGATCTTCAAGAGTTTGAATAGTCCTCTCTACGATTGTCCGTCTGCTTTGAGGATGGTATCTTTGAATCAATCTTAAATCTGCGTGCTCATAGCTTTTTGCAAGCTAACCCAAAATCTTGAAGTGAATCTTGGGTCACGATCCAAAACTATGGATACAGTGCATGCCATGCGACCTCACAAATCTCATTCACGTTACATACTAGCAAGACGCTCAAGGAATAAGTCTCTCGACGGCAAGAAATAAGCGGACTTGGTTAATCTATCAACAATAACCCAAATAACATTGATGCCTTGAGAAACCGTAGGAAGACCCGTGAATGAAATCCATGGTAATGTGTTCCCACTTCCATTTCGAATCTCAAGTGGTTGCAACGGACCTTTAGGTACTAGATGCTCCGCTTTACACGCTGACAAGTTAAACACATCGAGATAAACTTTGCAATCTCTCTCTTCATATTGTTCCACCAAAATGTATGTCGTCAAGATCACGATACATTTTGGTACTTCCAGATGGATTACAAAAGGTGTATTGTGTGCCTCCATCATAATCTTATACTTCAAATCGTAGTCGTTAGGGACACAAAGTCCGGAGTGGACTCAAGTATTTCTTCTTCATCAATTCTCGCTCGAATAGCACCTTCTTGTACTTTCTTCTTCATATGCATCATCCGGCCTGGTGGCTCGAATAACCTTAACTTTTTCTATTAAAGTTGGCTCTACGATATACTTGACATCATCGCACTCATTCTCGCATATGATCTTCTACTCAACGCGTCAGCTACCACGTTCGCTTTTCCAGGATGGTATTGAATAGTGTGGTCATATAAATCAATAATTAATTATTCATAAATAATATTACAGAATCACATTATTGACAACCGTGCGGCCTCCTGATGGAGGGGGCTTTCCAATAAGGACCTCTCCTTACTTGGCCTTATGATTAGATGACCAAACCTCTTCTTAGATGTAACTTTCTGTACATCACAATAATGTTATCTAATAATATTATTCGGATAATATGAATTATTTCTCCGATAATGGAAAATACCGTGTAATGACAATTATCAAACAACATCAATATAAAATATCAACGCAGAATTATTGAATCAATAAAATAAAATATCGAATAAGAATTATCGTAACCATTATCGAGTAGTGCCTTCAATAATTGGTGCAATACTGCGTGTCTTCTTCGTCTTGACAACAACGCCAGACATCGTGTTTTAACCACCGGGTATTCCAACAAAGTTAATTCGTAAATAACTACGCCAAGTTATTTTTAAACAACTTATATTTGTCGCTTTCTTCATCCAATCGCTTTCGCTTTTGGGCCCACATAAGGTCGCAAGGTCATTGCATTTAATATTCCCCGAAGCGGTAGAAGAATATTCCACGACCAAATGAATATTCCCAACAAAATAAATATTTTATAACCACCGCTTATTTAAAATATTTATGCATTTTACCCATAACTAACCACATTAATCAAATCACTCTTACTAATTAAAAGAAATAATAGAGGAAAATAAATTTTATTTATTAATTTTTGGGGTCTTACATTGTACACAATGGGCTAATTAACAATTAATATAAGTTGCAAGATATATTAGAAGTATACAAAAGTCTATCACACCTTGATAAAAAGTTTATAAAAATCATTATTTATTTCATGGAGTCTATATGTCATTTTAAAAAGTCTTTAAAATCATGTGAAAAGTCATTAAAATCTCACAAATTCTACAAAAAGTCATCACTTAAAAAAATCTTTAAAAATTTTAATTAAATACACCCCCTTAAAGGAGTAGTAGTGACTTTCACTAATTAATAGGATTAGTTTGTGATAATAATCTCAACCTAACGTCAATGTAAATGTTGGAATTTTACATATTCCATAAGTATTAAAAAATAATTATATATTATTAATTATAATATCAATTATCTATATTACTTTTATATTGGAATAAGAGATTGTTATTTATTAAATGTAAAAAATAATGAAAAGAACCAAAGTTAAATTTAATACTTTGGATAATATTGAAAATTAAGTAATTAATGTTTACTTAAAATTCTCAAACGACTTATATATTAAGAAACAAAAATATATTTATAAAACGACTTATATATTAAAAAAAGGAGGTAGTAGTATCTCGTCGTGTTTGATTCTCATTTAATTTGTTATTTTTTTAATGTAATATTTTATTTTATAAATTTTTAATCTTAATTAATATTTTGAAATACACGCGTTCTTTATGTAATTTATTATGTTATTAATTTTTAAAGTTAAGATTTTGAGAAGTAAAAGTAAAATAAACTTAAAAGTTAAATAAGAAAATAAGTAAAGTTGAACTTATAAGGAAAAAATATAAATTACATAAAAGTTGAAATAAGTAAAGTTGAACTTACAAGGAAAAATATAAATTATATAAATTACATAAAAGTTGAAATAAGTAAAGTTGAACTTACAAGGAAAAAATATAAATTATATAAATTACATAAAATTTTCTTAATTTTTAATATGTGTTTAAATATAAATTACATAAAAGTTGAACATTTTAGGAAAAGGCTTCAAAAACTGGCTTGGTTATTAATTACCCTACGTCCTTAAAATGATTAAATGTATAAATTTTTTGATCAGATAAAATATATAAGATAAAAGATAAATATATTATTTAGTAGAGTCCATTAATATAAAAAATAAAATATTTATCATTTTATATAATATTGTGGACCACCTAAGGATAAATTTTAAACTTTTTACTCTCTTTTTCTTTCTTAATTTTTTAATATGTGTTTAAATTATGCTTTGCTCCTTTTAGTTTTGGAGATGGAGGAAGTATAAAAGTTAAGATTTTGAGGACTAAAGAGTAAAATACTCAAACTTAGAAGTTAAATTAGAAAATAAGTAAAATTAAAGTTATTAGGATAAAAATAAAATATATAAAGTTGAAGGGCCGTTCCGGCTTTATATATTAGACGTAAAATTTATTGATATTTATAATTTTTGAATAAAATCACTAACACAAACGACAAACATTCCACAAAGAATCAATTTCGAAGGAAACTTTTTCATCCACAAAATGAAATATTTTATAAAATTGATAAATATTAAAAATTTATTTTATTTTATGTTATATTTAAAAATAATAAAGTTTTAATTAGCAATGATGGTATATATTATGATAAAATTATAATTATCAAGCTAAGAAAAAAATTATATTTACAAAATTTATAAATATTAAAGATATATTCTATTTTGTTTTATCTTTAAAAATTAATATTCTAATTTAACAATAATGATATCATAATTATTAATTTAATAATATTATGTCATGTTATAACTTATTTAGTAAAAAAATTGACTCTTATAATGAAAATAATATAATAATTAATTTAAATTTATATATAGGGTAGCCATACATAAAATATTGTTTAATATAAAATATTTAAAACATTTAGTAGTAAGTAAAAGTGACTATATCTCATTCCATTTAATCTTTGTTCTCAAATATTATTGAAGAAATTTATTATTAAATTTTGTATGTTAATATCATGAGACTTTAGTTTGGTTAATAATAATAATAACAATAACAAATAAAACTAGAATATAATTATTAACGATTTGAATGCATGCATATTATATAGGCATAATATAGTTGTAGTAATTACATTCATCAATCAAATTTACGTTGTTTTAGTGATGTTCACAATTATGTATTAAAAAATAATTTATTTGTTAATTAATTTTTATGACAAATTTAAGATGTAATTGATGTACAATTATAAATTATATAATAAAATGATAATTTATGAGTCTGTTTTTTTATTATCTCATATCTTATGGATTTACATGCGTTCATACAAAAATAAAATTATATTATTTCTTCTATCCCAAAATATGCAATATATATATACGAGATAGTATTTTAAGATAATACCGCGTGTTGGAAGTCAAAGTTAGTCAACATCTCCATCTCAAAAGGCGTCGTTATTTAACTGACATTCTGCTGCTAAAAAACGAAGCCGTGAATCCCCCCACCCTGCCTGAAGACAGGAAGACTCGCGCCAAGGGCTTCCATTTTTGATATTTCAGTGTCTATTGTATCGCTCGGAGGTAAATCCCTCGAATTAAATCCTTCTCAAATTCCCCCCTTAAATGCTTGCATCAAGTATAACCCTTGCGAATGTCTACTTTTGATTCTCACGTTCTTGAATTACAGACCTAATTACTGGATTTGATTCTCACGATCTTGAACTTTCGAATATTTATCCGGAGTTGGTTTGTTAGAACACATTGTAAATTGAATAATTATACGTGTTTCCATGTCATTTGTGCTAAAGTGAAATAATGTTAGTAATATAGGTAAAAAAAATTTGTGAATTACGCATTGCATTATCACAGTAAAATGGTGTGGTTTGATTATATTTTGAAATTCTGAATGGAATGTCTTGCTAATGAGAAATTGTTTGCGGAAAAAGTTTACTTTATCAGTGTTATTTTTTAGTGCAATAGCTTACAATTTCCTACTTACGTTTCTGAAGAATAATTTGATTTTTTTTGAAGTTTTAGGCAATTTATATTCTAAGTGCTCATATTTCAGCGTGATTTGTAGGGAATTACATTTGTGAGCTATTTGAAGCATTTAGTTCAGTCTTAAGGTGATTTTGGAGGTGTTGACCGGTAGATAATGTATCATCAAAGCTCCTCACTCCTAGGGCTATAAGTGTATAACACTTGGATTGATAGGATCATAGGAGCTAGTGCTTGTGACTGAATGTGTTCTACCTTGTAGTGAGCCCCAGAGCTATATACAGATCTAGAATAATCCACTGCTAGCATACCATCAAAAGATGCAAGAAAAGCTTATATATGATGATGTGATCTTAATTTGAGTTGCTTTATATGATGTGATGTATACTAATTAAGCTGGTAAAACATATTGGGCATTTACTGAAGCTGTCAGAGCACAGTGGTGAAGTGTTGGGATGGCATCCAAAGGTAGGGCTGACCGGATGAGGATCAGGATCAATTTCATGGCTGACAATTTGTGAAGAGAAGGAAACTCTTTTTGACGTCTTGTTCACCTCCTTGTCTATCCCAGGAAAGAGTATTGGCCAACTTGTTGCCTTCTGATGGAGCAAACCATTATGGATTAAATGACATACTCTTTTCTGAACCAAGCCAGTGAGGTTACCCAAAAAGCTTGGAACAATAATGCTTGAGAATTTGGATATTAATCAAGGGGTCTTTCACATGTTTTTTCTTTGTTATGGCAATTTTTTTTATTATTATAAACTAATTCAAGCACCTACTATGCTTTTAACTTGATTTCCTGTTTATCTCTTTTGCACATACAACAACCAGTTTATAGTCTCCCTGATATACTTCACCTGAAAGAATTAGTGTGTTCTGTGTTAAGAATAATATAGGAGTATCATATTGTCTTAGCATTTCCTTTTTGATAATATTGGATTTGCATTACAATATTTGGATCTGTTTTGCAAATAATTTCTCTATTATCAGGATTGTGGGGGGTTTTCTACATAAAACCCATGAAACATGGATCTCTTTGGTGCACTCTGATGGTCAGTTTGCATCCTCTGTGTTGTTGCTTTGTGATCCACTTATTATTTGTATATTAAGTCTACTTGTCAAAAAACAAAATGTGAATGAAGTTGAAGAAGTTAGGGCTAGTAGGTGGAAGGAATTTCTTTCAAAGAACTAAAACTACAAACATCTCAAGCTTAAATATCTAACAGCATAAGCTAAGATTGGAATGATATACTCCAAAGATGTTATTGCACTACTTTATCCTGGATCTCGTACAGCTCAAACTGAAGTAAAATCCTAACCGGCTTAAAATACCCAGAAAAACCCATAGTAGACAAAGAAAAACTAAACAAATGCCCTTCTCAACGAAGCAAGCCTGTGGAACTTGTGATGGACTGATTTGAGGATTCTGTCCTGAGATAAGCTGTGTTGCAAAGGACGTCTTCCAGGTCTCTCAATGTATGGTAAGGACTATTGAGCTGCATATCAGTGAGCATTTGACGAAGTTCTGATGTCTCTTCTTTAAGTTGGGCATTCTCTTGAAGGGCCTGATCATGACGCTCAGAAACATCGTTTAGTTTGTCTATGAGTTGGTGATTCTCACTTCTGAGCCAAACTACCTGCGACCAAAGCTCATCCAAGTGCTTTTGCTTACGCATACGTGATCGGCGCGCAGACTCTCTGTTAGATATCATTCTCCTCTGCTTCCTCTCATTGATCAGGCTTAGTTGTTGCTCATCTGCTTCATCAGAAGTTGAATTACTGCTGAAACATGTTTGTTGTGGGTTGAATTCTTGAACTTGAGGATTTATCTGAAGATGATATAATGGGTTAGAGAGTCTGCTAAACTCAAATGTGGGTGTATTGTTCTGGGTGAAGCCAAAATGAGCAGGGTATGAAGTTGGATTAGGGGGAACTAGATAATGAAGTTCAGTGACCTCACTGGACTGCATGGTATTGACCTTCCTTAGTGAATTTGCAGGGACTAGGTTTTTAAGGGAAGGTAGGGTATAAGATGTTAGAATTGGAAGGCGGATGGAAACTTGAGGTGAGGAGGTATTTTATAGGATTGAAAAAGTCTAGTGGTCCCACTTTTGTCTATTCAGATTAACAGTAGGGGGTTCCTTAAAGATGAGACCATTGCAATATGATGTCAGTGTGCATGTACTTATGTAGCATCAGATATATGTACACATGTAAACATTCAACACATAAGTCTATACAGAGATGTCCTAAATGCCCTCTATGGTCATGTAATGGTTACATGCCACATACTGGCAATGAAACATTATTAACAGCATTTGGGCATACATGGAAAAATTAAGTTGGGTTTTCCATGCAAATTTTTGTGTCTCATTACTTTATATCTCACACAATAGTATGTTTGTGTTTATCTTAGTGCGTTTGCGTGACCTTCATTTCTCAACAGTTTACTATTTAATCTTGAGACCAATTAATGGCTGCCATAGAGAGATATGAAAGACAGGGAATTCATATTTGGAATATAGTTATTTAAGTGAGATTAGTTTGGAGAGGAAAAAAAATGGAGATGAGGTTGAAAAAGTCAAATTTTAAAGTAATGTTTGCGGAGTCGAACCAATCTAAGATTGTTTTACTGGTAGATGTTCTTTCCAACAGCGTGTGGTGACATAAAGGAATAGGAGGAAGGAGGTTGGAGAAGGCAAGCCTTTTCTATAAGTGGAAAAGATTATACAAGAAATTGATGACTCCACAACCACTTTGATAAGACCCCATCCAAATAAGCAATAGTATACTTGATCTCTCTTTAAAATATTTTGATAAGTAGGAATCACATCCTTATGACACAATTACACACCAATCAGTGCCACATCATGGTAGGGAAGAGTTTCTTGTCATTGCTGCATTAAAATATGCATAACATGAGCATGGCTGCATTTCCACACCCTTTTAGAAAAATGACTGGCACCTTCCACTGTGATTGGTAAGTGGTAAAGTTAGAGTAAAGTTTAGTAGTCGATGTGATGTGATATTTTAGCAAGATACATCGTCAATTTATTAGGATGTGCTTGAATTCAGCGAAAGAAACTTCTTTCTTCTGGTCTTATGTGGTGAAATCTGAAACTACATCCGTTCATTAGATCCTAAACTATGCCACATATGAAAAGAACATACTTGTTTAGTAATTCTCAGAAGAATGCACCCATAGTAATACAATTAACAAAGAACATACTTGTTTAGTAATTCTCGAAGAATCATTTATTATTCCATGCCTTAATAATTTGTCATTTTTGAGATTCATATAGTGCTCATTAGGTGACGTATATGTTTGTAAAGCTTTATGGATAGCTTGATCAGAGAACAAGTTTTTTAGTTTATATAATAAGATGGATTAGGTACTAACAATATTTTCAGAAATTGAAAAAGTAAATAAAAAGACTTGTTAATATGATGGTGGGGACGAGGAAGGGGGAGATATGGATGTACTTTGAAATGCAGTCTCCCACTAATGAAAAGAACTTTGTAATGCCGCTAGAACTAGGACTCTATGGAGGCAAATTTTCTCTCCCTTCTTCATGTTGGGTCAAGTTGAGTGGACTGGACGGTCAACAATATCATTAGACAGATATTGACTCCTCTTTCTTTTCCTGTCTCCAAATTTTTTATCCTGTGTTCTCATTATTTGTTTTTTCTTTAATTTTAATTTTTCATATTAGTTTTACTTCTTGTAATAAAGTTTTTTGCAAATAAGGTACGAGTATAGAGGTGGCTAATGTAGTTGAATATTTTGGTTGTTTTGTCCTTTTGTTATTAAATTAAATATATTAGATCATTATATAAATTATTTTATTCTTTCCTTTTTGGTTGAAATCCCTCCTAACTCCCATTCTTTATTATTCAGCTAATATGTCAAACATCTGAACTCATCAAACTTAATGTTAAGCTTTCCACATGCCACTGCTGCATGGATCAATCTCAACTCAGAGCAACTTGTGGTTGAGTGAAAGGATCTAACTTATCTTGTGAACCTAAAGTTCCAGGTTTGTTTAATAGGATATTTCTCTCTCTGTCTCTCTTTTGTTTTAGAGGACTTTTTATACAATGTTCATCGTGAACTTGATTACTATTATATGGGATGAGAACAGTTTCCATTTTTTTAGGTGTTTGGGAAAGACTCAACTTTTAAAAGGGATGCAGAGAATGCTATAATTATGTAATGGATCTACATACTGTTAAAGAAAGCCAAGTGTTCCTCTAATTTATGCTTGTAATAGGTTTGGTTTTGAACCACTTTAGGTATGTACGTGTTAAATTAACTTTATTTTTCATCTTAGTAGGTATTGAATAAGACTTTCAGCTTAGTAGTTTATTAAAGCTTGAAAACATGAAAGACCATCTTGAGTCACCGAGAAGGAAGCTATAATTTCTATACAGAACCTACTTTTCTTGAAGCTTTATTTCAGCATACTATTTTTTTCTAAAGGTTTCTTTTCAATTAGAGAAAAGAAGTACTTTAATACTAGGATTTAAATGCCCAAACTCTACAAATATAGGATTACTGCATGATTGTACATTATGTACCAAATGATAGAGGGGAGAGGAAGTTAAAAGTGAGGCATTCAAAAATTAAAACATGGATGTGAATAAATATGATTAAATTTAAAATTCCTTTACCACCCGACCTCCTCAGTCTTTACTTGGCATGTATATCATCAGCCTATCTTATTAGTTTTTGAAAAAGCACTTCCCATATCTCCTGAATTTTACCTATTATACCCTATAAAAAACTTACATCATAACATAGTTATTGAAAATTAGTGCTAAATAATTTATGTTTTAAATCAATTTTGTTATAAAATCTATATTTTTTTCGTAAAGTGGATATTTTTTTAAGTTGGCGCGAAGGCGCCGGGATCGGTGTAGTTTTGCATGTATGAAATATCTCATTTAGTAAAAACTCTTAATTTGTTGGAAGGACATTATGAGTATTTGAGTCATAATGTGAAGTAGGGTTGAAATAAGATTAGTGACTATATATACTATCTATTGTAAAGTCCTATGTAACTGAAATCATCAATAAAACAACAAGCCGCCTGTGGAGTACCCAAATTTGGGAACCACGTAAATCTCTGTGTTAATTCTCTATTGTCGTGTGGGTGTGTATGATCCTATTTCTAACACCTTCATATCATTTAACTCACTCAATTATTAAGGCAGGGATAATCTGGGAAATGAAATGACTTGGAATCTGGGTAGATAAGACACTGCCCTAAACAAGCGGAATGGGTCACGCACGGACGGGTACTTGATTTAACATCTGCCCCATTTTAGTATTAAACATAGCATAATACCCCAAACCCCAAAATATGTATGACAAAATAAGATAAGGCAACCAATAAAAAAGTGGGCGGGCGCATGATATACTGTTTTTCTTGGTGGGGACAGGGCTGCGTGGTGACCGGTGCACCACCCCGTACACCCTACTACTCCACCCATCAGCTCAACCCAAACTCTCTCTCTCTCGAATGGAGTAAAGAGAAGAAGCCTTTTCTCAGGTGCTCCCATTTTATGATGGGGTTCTCAATTTTGTGGTACTCTCATTTGTACCAATATGTGACCCATTGGTGTACCCCATTGAAGAAACCCAAAGTTTCTCTTCAATGGTAATGAGGCTACATAATTTCCATACATCAATCATATGTTTAAACCAATGTAGCTTTGCATTTTTCAACTTTTTGTGTTGGGATTTATACGTTTCTTTCACATCCACACACAATTTTTATTTATTTATTAAGCATTGACATTATTGTTGTGAAATCTGAATTGTGCTTTGCACTCATCTTAACACAAACTATGAAATGGGCTAACCAAAGAAATCATTAATAAATTCTCTTGAAATGTGTTTTCGCCGTGCCACTCTAACTTTATATATGTGGAGTTTACATCTCAATTATACAAACAAGGAAAAATCATCAACCTCTTTACTCTCATGTATACAAGTTTTAAATTTTTTAAGTACACGCATTTGTTCTTTACTGATGATTTTCCTCCTAGTTGATATGGCTTTTGGCCACAGGTGTTCCGTGTTCATTTCCTTGCAACTATGATAACTTTTAGAAACTAATATTAGTCTTTATTTTTTAGACACGAAACAAGTTGAAGTTTATTGGTTACAGAACCCAGGTATCCTCCTCAATTATTTCCTTGTTTTTTCTGTCTTTGATGAGGTCTATATATTTGATCCGGTTCAGAGAGAATTCTCAGTTTTACATACAACTATATAATCTTAGTCTTTTGTTATGTGTAATTAGTGATATTGTTACTTTGGTGTAATCTATATACAATAATATGATTGTGGGTGGTGCATTTTAAAGTAAAATAATGTTGCACGATTAGTGTTACATGACTTACGTACTTGTAATAAGGTTGGTATCCACTAACATTGTGGATAATAAAGGTGCTTGATTATTTATAACAAATGGGAATTCTTTCTAAGTTGATTCGTCATTAACAGAACATCATCTTGGTCCTCCTAATAATTGTTACTGTTGTTGCATGTCGTAATCTTGTTTATGCAGATAATTAATTGCCCATTAGTCTAATTTGATTAATGATAGACATTCTTAAATTATTGATTAGTAGTGGATTAAGAGGTCTTACTTACTTACTACTATTTGGTATCAAATCTTTGGCGACTCCGAAAAGACGTATATTCATTTACCAGCACCCAAAGCCAACCACTGTAAAAAGAGCTTGTCAACTAATTTTTTTTTTTTTTTTTGGTTGGTTGGTTTGTCTGTTTTGCCATAATTTAGGAACTACTAGTATTTTGTTGTATGATTATAATTCAATGATGAACCTAGAAGCTAATTGCACTACTTTCAAACTAGAGAGGGGTGATATGCACCCTCTCCTGCAGACACTGTAATCCTTTGGTGCTTCTATATTGATTTGCAGCTTTTGTTTTCTTGTCAGTCTTCTCCTTTGAGCTCTTCTCTCAATTTACTTGAAGGGGGTGGTCTTCTTTCTCTTTTTCCATATCTTGGCAAATCAAGTACCAGAATATTCTCAATGAGATACTAAAGCTTAAAGCTCTTGCTAGGATAGGAGAGTGAGCTTTGCTCTTTCCACCTTTGAATGAGATTGCAAAACATGTACTTCTTTACATAATAGTAATTTCTCTGGGTACATAATAATTTGTGCAAACTTGTGAATTCACTGAAAGATTTCTTGCTTTTTCTGTAATCAGTTTTTAAATATGGAAAGTTTTGGTTCTCTGTTATGTTCTTTTATTTTTATGTTGTTTTATTTTGTCTTAAAATGTTTGACTATTTTCAAAAGATTTGAAATGATTGAAGAAGCAACAACAACCTCTCTCCAGTTTCCACCCTAGCTCCCAAAATATCCTCTCCCACAAAAATGGACGGTAGAAGATGTTGAAACAAAAGCCACCCATAATTATTATGGTTTCTAGAGGAATGGGATTGAGTGCTTTGCTTGATTTTGCTCTTTGACAACAACTTTGCAATTTCTTAATCATTATTTCCTTTCTATACTACCCACGTATATATAGTTTTTTTTAATCATTATTTCCTTTCTACACATGTATAAGAATAAGAGATTTGAAGTGTATTCACACATTTTGTATTTTATTATTTATCATGGTAAAATTATTGACGTAGTATCCTCCGTATATAATTTATTCTCATACAAGAAACTAACTACCCAATGCAAATTGTAAAGTGCCACACTAAGCAACAGTTAAGACATACTGTACCACAATCGTGAACTTATTCGGTGCAACAACATAATGTTGGTATTGATTTTCGTTTTTTTTTAATCAATGTTGTATTGCATTGTTTAATTGAGGTTAACATTCTCTCATATTTTTTTTTTTAGCTAGGGAGGTTATATAATTCTTCTAAAAAAATTTAATTATGATAAATTAGTTATATTCTTCTATATGACGAGTTTGCTTTATGTCACAACAATTATTTCTAGCTAGCTTTTGTCAGCAATTTTGACGATTTAAAGAGAGGAAATTGAACGGATAACATCAATGTGTCAGATTGTTGCTTTTAAGATTTTGACTGGAAATAATTTAAAAGAGGAAAAAATTCTCTCTCTTAATGAAACGGATAGTGCAGATTCAAGGGTTCATAATCAGAGCTTTTAATCACTATGCACGGTGGTCCTTTCCCATTCCTCCTTAGTTCAGATGGACTGGACTGGACTGGACGATGGAATGAGAATGTTCATTCTCCTCCATATGTTTGGTTGGTCTATTCCTTTAGGAATGGAATAAGCAAATTACCTTCCAACATGAATAAAAAATGAATAAATAAATTTTTTTAGAGAGAGGGTGCTGCGTTTGGTTCCTTGCCATTCCTCCTTAAAAGGGAAGAAAGTAAAAATAAGTTTGAAAGATTGTTAGAGAGGGTGAAAAAAATTTCCACAGACCAAGTAAAAAATTTTAAAGCTAGATAGAGATATAGAGAGAAAGTAAAATAAAAAATAGAGAGAAAAATTGACAAAAGTAAAAAAGCTTTTACGAGAGAAAAAAAAATAGAGAAAAAATAAAAAAAAAAAATTCTAGAGTAAAATTGGAGAGAAAGTAAATATATAAATTTTATTTTAGTCGGAAATGTCATTTGAGTTGGAATGGAATGGCTAAACCTACCTCTCTAGGAAGGAAATGATTGGTGGAAATGGTATGGGTAATGGGTAATGGGTAATGGAATGGACATTCCATTCCTACCGACCAACCAAACTGACTAAAAGTCATTTTAAAGAAATGATCATTCCATTTTCACCTAATTCCATTCCATTCCCTCCGACCAAAAAACATAATTTCTAAGTATTTCATTCCTCATTCTATTCCTATATCTCAGATGTGTCCCTGAATGTATTAGGTACAGTTCAGTGCAATCTTATCTAAAATCTGTTTATATTTTCAGCAGCGACATCACCTGTGATTGAGCTCAGAATAAAGTTGCACTATATAACAAAGATACACCCGTGTTCTCCTACACTTTTCTACTGAGGACCTAAGGTTGCACTTCAAATAGTTGTATTAACATATGAAAGTAGCTCACAACAATTCCAGAATGTGAGAACTTAAAGCTGGTCAGCTAAATCATGCTGCAATTGTATAATAACTTTCTTTATGCAGAAAATTCTGTTTAACAGGAAGCAGAGGGAAGGGAACTAACCTGATCAAGGAATCCAGTCCAGTCGAAGCCGAGCCAATTCGTTAAAATCAAAATGATACCGATCTGAGTTTGAATTCTCATTTTACTAGAATTTTCAAACAAAGGACACATTGTGCAACATATAAACCTGAGATTTGAGAGTTTTAATTCTCATGTAACTAACCACATGAGAATTTTGTGATACTACATTTCCAACAACAGCATCACTGTGTATTAACATTAAAAAACACCAGAGACTGAAAAGGATCCAATTTTTTTAACACGTGAAGGTTTCAACGCAATTCAGATTATTTTGGAAAATAAGAGAGCAAGTTGTTTTTTCTTTCTTTGATAGTGTTAGAATTTGAGCTTAAATGAAGCTTTTAAGCTAGAATTTAAGTGTGTCTCATTAATCATTTGAAATAAGTCCACATATATACAATTAACATGGACTTGGATTTAGGCCCCAAGAGGTACCCTATTTTTATGAACAGGAGATGACCTAACCAAAGCTTGATTTGAGTTCGCCCCGATCGATCGTGGGTTTAAGGTGTACATGTACTAGTCTTGACCTACTGCAATCATTTTTTTACATTTTCTGCATTACTCCTTTTGACCTACTGCAATCATTTTTTAACATTTTCTACATTACTTCAATACTATTGCAATAAATGGCTACAGAATCCGCAACTGTGGTGGGTTCATATCCTGCACCAGTGATGGCTAATGTGCTTGTGAACCATGGAGAAAAGTCAGAACCGAAACAGAATTGAAAAGATGGCAACAAAAAATGTTGTTTTATCCAACTACACAAAATTTGACGAGATTTCTTCATGAAGATCCCCTGTGCTTAGTGAGAATAAAACAGATAAGCAAGTAATTGATGCAATAGATGCATGGAAACAAGAAATTTTTTTGTGCCTAAACTACATCCTCAATGGACTAGACAACACATTATACAATGTGTATAGTCTATCAAGAAAACAAGAGAACTATGAGATTTCTTGGATAAGAAGTATAAAACGGAAGATGCTGCCACGAAAAAGTTCGTAGTTGGAAAATTTCAAAGTTGTCATCAATCAAGTCCAAGAAATAAAGCATTGATAGCACGTATCCAGAATGATTGCCATCCTATTTTCCTCCTTTTAAGTCTTTCTTTTCTAAAAAGAAAAGCATAACAAAATGTATCTGCTGTATAGTTGCAAACCCACTGTATAAGCTATCAACTAAACAATATGAGTTCATGGTCAATTTGAAAACTAATAAAGGTTCATTCACATTGCCGCCTTAGCACTTTTTTTTTTTTTTTTTTTTTGGGGAGAAGAGAACCGGACAAGTATATCTTATCACAAATCATGTGGCTCAATCTCAATTACCAGGCCGAATATGAGTTATTGTTTTGAACTAGAAACGAGCCTATGCATGTCATTAGCCCTCAATCGCTTGACCGTATCTTCTTTATGGATTTTCATATTGAGATGAATTCAGTTGTCTTCCTCTTTATTTGCTTGGATTGCTTCTATTTCTATATTTATGTTGCCAACAGAAACATGTATATATTCTTTTTCTTGCAGCTACAATCACCCCACAACTACGGGGAAAATGAAAACATGAAAAAAAGGAGGTAGAGTAACAGCATACATAAGAAGAGCTAAGCCTGACTTCAGCAAAAGTATATAAATCAATCTTGTCTGCTCAGCTGAGCTCATTCTCAACAGGAGCTGTTCACAACCTAATATAAAGTTGCCCTGTTCAACAACCCAATGCCGCTCTAACCATATTCCATTGCAGCCTAACCAACATAAGAGTTAACAAGGGTAGAGGCTGAAGCGGCTTCCCTGTTTAAAGGCTAACATAAAAAGTAAACCTTTTTTATCAGTGACTAATATCTTATGCAATCACAATATTAGAAAAGGTAACTGACAGCATTACAACAGCTATATCATATTAGAAGAGCTAAGTGCGAAATGTCCCCCAAAAGAACAAAACTTCCACTAATCTTTGAACTTAAGTTTGGTGCGCAAGGACCTCACATCTGAGTTGGCACATATCACTATTTATTAAAATGGAAAATTACATGAAGCACAATCTAGTGTTTACATACGTAGTTGCCACTTCAAACACCAGAGAAAGAACCAACTTATCATCACCACAAAACAAAGATAGAGAGTCTATCTATACGAACACTATTTACATATAGCAAATAACAAATTAGGATATCAAGGTAAAAGTTCAAGATTGTATCTAACCTGCAAATCATCTAACAAGCCAAGACCATCCCTTCTCTGTTTCCTCCGCTCATAATCTGCATCGTCAGTAGGCAACTCAAACCGACAAACTGGACATGTATTACGGATGTTTAACCACGGCATAATGCACTCTCCATGGTAATGGTGGCTGCAAGGGAGTCGTGTTGCTTTATCCTCCACAAAAATATCATCTTTACAAACCGCACAAACTACATTATTCTCCCGCACATATTCCTTTGTCAATATAACCGATGGAAGATTCTCCACAACAGATTTTGCAGCAGGAGGTCTACCCTTCAGAGCACTCTCTGTCTCCACAAATTGCTCAAATAACGTATTGTATTCTGCAGCATATGTATAGCCATCCTCGACAGCTAAATATGTAACACCATCATCATTCTCGAGGGCAAAATCTCTATTGAAATTATTGACAGCCAAAAGAACTTCCCATTCTACATTCCGCACAGCCTCTTCCCCGATTATGACTGAATCATTATCGTCTGAAGAAATTTCTGAGGAAACTGTAATCTCTTCAATCCGATCAATCACTGAACACAAACCTTCTCTATCATCATCCACTTCCTCCCACTCGAATTCTTCATTTCCATCCCCTTGCTCATCAAACAAAATGGAATTCCAAAAAACCGGCAAACCCAAATCACCATCTGTATCATTAGTCCCATCTATCTCGTCCTCGATATCTGAATCCGAGTCAATTCCCGCAACTCGAAGACCATTTAAGCTCGAATCCACTCTACCTATTTCAACCCCAAACCCTATATCCTCCTCAACGTCATCTGAACCACTAACCCTTAACCCAAAGTTCTCATTCACGGAATCAAAAAAGGAATCCGAAACCGAATTTTGATGAAGATCATCATCAGAAACGTAATCTTGGCGAGATTCGAATAAGTTAGTAACATAATTCATATCGGTAAGCGAATCAGAATAATCAGAATCGTACTCAAAATCGGGATAGATGTGGGGAAGGGGTTGGGGAGAGAGAGGAGGATTTAAATAATCGAAGGCGTAGAGGTGGTCGTCGTTGTTGTTATCGTGGAAGGGCCAATCGGTAATGGAGGAATCGATGGATTGAATATATGAATCTTCTTCCACTTCTGGTTGTTGAGATTCATGTTTATGTTCTAGTTCCAGTTCTTGTTGATGATAATGGATAACTTCAAGAATGTTAGAGACCTCCGCCATCTTACCGTTTGATAAAATGATGCAACGAATGAGGAGACCAATTATCTATACGTATCTGGTAATACGTTCCATACAGACCCATTATTACCTATGCAATTGATAATAAATATATATATTTATCTAACAAAATACAATTGATTTTGAATTTCTGTTCACTCTAATAAATCATTTGAACCGTTCAAAATTTAGGATAAATCATACCGTTCATGTAATGTTGAATGCACGAAACACAGCTACTATATATATTTCTTACCTTTAGCAATCTGATAAAATTATCGCTAAATCGATCGTCATAGTAGATTACGTCGTTAAAGGTGATCGATCGACCCACTCGCTATATATATATATATATATATATATATATATATATATATATATATATATATATATATATATATATATATCTGATCAGTCAAGATCATCTTTTTATCTTTACTATTCATCTTTTTTATTTTAGCGACGAATAAAGAAGATTCGGTGGTACATACAATAGCCATACTTTTAGTGACGTTATATGTTGTCAAAAAATCGCTAAAAAAGTATTGATAACGATTGTATGATCGAAATAATCGCCAAATCCGTCGCTAAAAAAAAAAAGGGGTGGCATGAAATAAGATAAGGGTATGTCTTGATCCTCTTCTATATATATATATATTAAGTCACAAAATATATTAATTTTTTAAATTATTTAGTTATAAGACGATATAAATTTTTTTTTTATAAAAAATATCATCACTACAAACTAAAAGTATCTTAAATATATTTTTTTCAATTGCGAAGTTTGGACTAAAATTTAATATGAGCAAATGTGTAGATATTATTCCTATATTATGTGGTTTTTTGTTTAATAATTGTTGTGTCATGATATTTCACCTATATTATGTTGTTTAAATTTTTTTTTTTTTATAAAAAATATCATCACTACAAACTAAAAGTATCTTAAATATATTTTTTTTCAATTGCGAAGTTTGGACTAAATAATTGTTTTTTTGTTGGGCCTACTTGTTTGGTTAGTTTATTGGGTCTCCACTATTGGTGTGACACTCCAAAATTAAGTATTCATCACCCATCTTGAGTCGCCAAATACATGGTACAGAATTCAAATATAACTTAATAATACAGTTGTCGTGTAAAATATGACGAAACATAAACTTAGAGTTTTAATAAGAATATTGTCATCTAGACAATATCCACACCTAATGGAGTCCTCATTACATTTATTGTCACACTATTTAACAGAATAGTGAGGACAACTAATGCTATCATCTGGACCGTCACTCCGTTCCCCAACTAGTCCCGCCACGTTCTCATTTCCAAGAAGAGAATGAAAGAAAGAAAGGGTGAGCTCAGCTAGCCCAGTAAGAAATATTATGACTAAGATAATGCAGAATAAATTATCATTAGTTTTCAATAATATTAAACTGATAAAATACAATAGACATCAAGTTTAACTGCAGCGAAATAAGTAATCCATTAGAAAATCAAGTAGAGAATTAAATCTACTATTTTCTATGATTTAAAAAAGTTTTTCATCAATTTTTATCGCTGAGACTCAGCTTAATAAATGTGGGCAAGGAAATCGTACCTTGCTAGGGTTAGGGTTTTGTGTTGGCTGAGGAGGAGAGAAATCCACGAAAAGTACGGAATTGATTGATTGATTGATTGAAGAGGGGAGAACGACAGGTGGGCGATTACTCCAACGACGCGTGGCAGAACTCCTAGAATCCGGGAACCGTGTTAGGGTAATGAGGATTCCAAGAGCCTTCTTGAGTCCTTGAAGTTGAGAGAATGTCCAAACCCCTTTGGTGCTTTTTAGGTGGAATCTCCGAGCCTTTAAGTCACCAAAAGGGTCCTTTGATCTTCCAAGAGTCCAAGTCTCTGAGTCCGAAGAGAAGTCCCAGGTGAGGTCCCTTCCCAATGGAGTGGAAGGAGTATTTATAGGGTTTTCGGAGAGTGGTCATGTCTTTGGCACATGACCTTGAAAATCCCATTTTACCCTTAGTCATCAGAGTAATGCCCAGATCGTCCTTGTGACGCCCCCAAAATAGGTCCATTCCATCCAACCCATTCTGAGTCGCCAAATACATGGTACAGAAATAACTACAACTTTATTATTACAACATATAAACTGTGAGTTTGAATACAAATATTATCTTCTAGACAATATCTATACTCAAATAAATCCTCATCACATTTATTGATACATTATTTTACAAAAATGGTGAGGACTACTAAACAACTCTCTCTAGAACCTTCATTCCAAACCCCAGGCTGTACTCTCGCTATATTCTCGCTTCACGAGAAGAAAAATGGAACAAAAGGAAAAGGGTGAGCTCAACTAGCTCAAGAAAGAATATTATGACTAAGATAATATACAACAAATTATCGTTAGTCTTCAACAGGAAAAAATCTAATAGAATACAATAGACAACAAATTTTAAATCAATATTCGCAGTTGAAATAATAATTCATTAGAAGAGTTAAGTAGAGAATGCAACTACTATCTTCTATGTATGAATTTAAAAGTTCGTCGTCTCATCTTTTATCCCCTCAGAACATCAATCAACATACATCCGGAATCAAATATTCATCTTTGCACTATGAGCCAAATGTGACGCCCCCAAAATTAGGTATACGTCACCCATCTTGGGTCGCCACTTACATGGTATATAAATTCAAATACAAACTTAATTATACATCCGTGCAGTAACATAAAACAATACATAAACCGAGAGTTCTAATAGAATATTGTCATTTAGACAATATCCATACTCAAGGAGTCCTCATTATATTTATTATCACACTATTTAATGTAATGATGAGGACTACTAATGCTATCTTCGGACCATCACTCTTTTCCCCGACTCGTCCCCATTTATATTCTCATTTCACAGAGAAACGGTGAAAGAAAGGGTGAGCTCAACTAGCCCAAAGAAGAAATATTATGACTAAGATAATATTGCGAGAATAAATTATCAATAGTCTTCAACAATGTTAAACCGATAAAATACAATAGACAACCGGTTTAACTGCAATGGAATATGTAATCCATTAAAAGAGTCAAGTAGAGAATAAAGTCTACTATCTTTTAGGTTTTAAAGGTTTTCATCAATTTTTATCATTTGAGACTCGACAATAAATAAACCACCACATCTAATCATCACCGTATACTACTTGGTCAAGGATTTTCATCAAATTATCAATGGTCATGACTATACCGAATCACCCCGGTCATAATCATACCAAAAACTATCCATCATTTTGCATTACGTGCCACCGAGGACTTTTGTCACATCATTTATATCAAGCCACGATTATCTTAAATGATCCCCGATCATAATCATACAAAGTTCATCTATGCATGTAAGCCAAAGATAACATGAGAATGATGATGATGACATAATAATTCAATAAAACAAGTTCAAGAATTATTTAATCCAGAATTATTAACGTCCCAAATTGTCAACACGATCATCGCTTTTAGAGTAAAATTCAAGAATAATCGGAAGAATATTTTCATGAAAAGATCTTTGGATGAAACGCAAATATCAAGGATATTCTACTAATTTCATGGAGTATGTAAGTCAAAGTTTTAACCAACTGGGTATAATAAAGAATGGAATAACAAAAGAAATCACCATGCATGCGGTATTTAGCATGATGTTATTCCAATAGAATAATAATAACGAAACCAAAGTGTCGTGAAATTCACACCAAGCGGGATGATCCAATGAATAATAAATGCTTGAATAATAAACAATGGAACCGGTCCTGTAAAACACACAGCATGGATATTCCAAATGTAATAATAAATGCGGAATAATAAATAATGGAACCAGTCCTGTAAAACACACGACAGGATATTCCAACAGAATAATAAAGAATGGAATAATGTAAGAAGATCACCAAGTATAGGGGATTCAGCATGATACAAAGTTATTCCAATGAATAAATAAGAATGGAATAATATAAGGATTTCACCAAGTATAGGGTATCTGCCATGCGTATCAAGGTTATGTATAGGGTATGCCACTTTTACGAGTTATTCAACGTAATAATAATGAATGGAATAATGTAAGTTCTCTTCATGAATAAGAAAGAATAACACCCTTTACGGCACAACATAAATAATATCCCTTACCGTAAAAAGACACCGGATATCAAAGTAGTGAAGTGCGAATACTCTTCTTCTTTCTCTCTATAGATTTTCTCTCTATAAACTTCTCTCTATAATTTCTCTCTGAGTTTCAAAGAATTAATAAGAAAATAATGAAGGAATGAGCTTCATTTATAGGAAAATAGAATGCATAGTAATTAATCCATGAATCGGTCAGATTGATTTACTTTAATCGACGGTCCATATTTAAAGCAAAATCTTTTAAATAAAATATAATATATTCTATTTATATAAAACATTTTACTATACAAACACTATGCAACACTATGCAAAAACACTATGCAACACTATGCATAATAAAATATAATATATTCTATTTATAGAATAACTTTAATAAAGTAATTCTGCTTTTATATAAAGATGTTTACGCTTTATTACGTTAATAATAATGAATAAAACAAAACTTCATTATCGCTATAATAATTCATATTATTAATCGACAATAATGGAATCAAACCGAGTGACTTCTCACATAAGCATCAATAATCAATACCGTGTCTGCTCTTATGCAACCACACGATGACATCGTACTTTTTACTACCGTAGTTATTTCAATAAAATATTTTTTGTCGTTTTCTCGATCCGACAATAATTACATTAGGGGTCCATCAATGATTGAGTAGTTATTTAATATTCCCTCGCTAGGCCAAATATTCCCGACCAATCGAATATAATATAACCACTTGCATACTTTGCAAAAATTTATAAATACTACCCACAACTATAATATTATCTCAAATTCACACCATAATATTAAAAATTATTTCGACAAAATTTAAATCTTTATTGATAAAATCAGGGTCTCTCAATCTCCCTCCTTATGGAATTTCACCCTCGAAATTAGGGTGCGTGCACTGTATGATAAAGAGGTGAGGATACCTTGAATACCTTTATCGTTGAAAACATTAAATTCATATTTCCAATCCTACCAAAGATATTCATTAACAATTCATCTTTGCACTACAGGGCCAAAGATATACAATCAGAAAAACCAATAATGCTGAGACGCACAATAATATCACGACCACGAATTATCTATGCACCAATCGGCGAGGATATTCGTGTTTTCAATTACTGATCCATGATTATACCGAATAATCCTCGGTCATAATCATACCGTGTCTATCAATGCACTTCTGACCAAAGATGACTTTTACCACATCCATGAATTAATATTTCATTCTTTGAGACTCAAATTTCAATAATTAATCCATATCATCGAATCATCCCCGCACTACGTGCCAAGGATATTCATTAGTATCACGACAACAAATTATCCATGCACTACTACCAAAGATAATCGTGTATTCATTAGTATCACGACCACAAATTATCCATGCACTACTACCAAATATAATCGTGTATTCATTAGTATCACGACCACAAATTATCCATGCACTACTACCAAAGATAATCGTGTATTCATTAGTATCACGACCACAAATTATCCATGCACTACTACGAAAGATAATCGTGTATTCATTAGTATCACGACCACAATTATCCATGCACTTCGTACAAAGATAATCGTGTTTTCAATTACTGTTATGATTATACCGAACAATCCACAAGTCATAATCATATCAAGTCCATCTATACACTTCTGAGCCATGTAGATGACTTTCAACATAACATAAACACGAGGATAATGATATAAAGAATCAATCAAATGAGATAAAAGATAAATATTAAACATTTATAATATAATTTATCCAGATTCAAGAATATCCCCATGTTATCAATCACTTAATAATCTTATAATCTAATATCATTAATATTATAACAATATTTTAATCACTTCTTAAATTTATAAACAATTTATCTCAATTGTTTACGCTTTACCATATAATGCATTTAATCATTCAAAATGCCATAATCATAAGATATCATCACCAATGATCAAATCCCTCATCAAAAAATATGCATATACTCTATATAGAATTCTCTAGCCATAAAATCCTATTTTCAACTTTGTTACTTCACATAACATATTTAACTCATATGTTCGTAACTAAACTATTTTCATGAAAAATACCAAATTAGTCCCAAAAATATTTCTTTTCTGGGATTTAGCATAATATAGTCCCATGATGAAAATATATTTTTCTCGGAATTTTTAAAATTCATTTACTATTTTTCAAAAATCAATTTCTAATTAATTCCTTAAGAAATTAGCTACCTCAAGTTTAACTCCAAAAATTCCCAAATCTTGGCAGAATCTTACACATGTTAACGTGAGCCTCCAGTTTAAATTTCATGGTCATCGGAGTTGTAGAACTCCGGTTATATCGTTTTTCGTCGGAAAAACCTAAATATTGAAATGGTCATAACTTGCTCATTTTAAGTCAGAATAAGCTCATTTTTGGACAGGAGTTACCTTATACCATATACTTTCATTTCCCAAAAGGATAGAATTTTTCTCATAATTTAAGTGGCCGAAAATGCCCTTTTAAAAATAAAATCAGTAGCTTTTTAAAATTTCCAGCTTTTTCATTCTTTATTAAAATCAGTCCACACGTAAATCTACAACACCTTTTCCAAGATTCCACTTGGAGATGCTACAAAACTCATAGATCTAACTCTAGAACTTGACCACACCTTTGAAAAATTCAAAATATATTAGGAGATATGGTCAATTGAATTTCATATTACGTTTTTCACAAAATCGATTTTCAACTCTTTGTGATTTCTAAGAAACTTTCATGTTTTCACATAATAACCAACATAACTCATCATAACACTTACTAATACTTCATATACCCATGATTTTCATTAGTCCAATGCTTTTATTATGACTTTTATCATAATCCTCGTAAATGCATCCTTTTAGTTGAAGAAATATTTGAGGGTTTAAGAAATGGGTTTTTATCTTTGGGGTCATTACAAAATTCGATTTCACGCTCTAGGGTAGGCTAGAAATCTTCAAGAATACGTCAAGAAATTTATTAATGATAGAGATATCATTCAAAATCATTACTCTCGTCCCAAGACTTGAATAAGACGTCACATTAATACCAACTGTGACTTCTATCCTTAACCCGGATAGCACCTCACAATGATACCTATAAACTTGCCATCTTCATTCACGATGTCGCCTCTGTAGAAAGTCCGGCGGTGCATTCCACACAAGGAGGTCAACAACGAAAGGTTCGGGGCTCTTTACTTATGGCTTGATATGACAATAATTGACTTTAGTAGTTTGGTTACTTGAATTCGCATAACAAAGTTGGTTATGAATATAAAAGCTAACAACCTTACGAAAAGCATGATGAGTAGTTAACCAATTGATTCCTAAAATCACATCAAAGGCAAGTATTTTCAAAAAGATAAGATCGACAATAACGTGAAAGTGTTTATTTGAATCAAACAATATTTAAAAATAGTAAGCGAACGAAGGCTCCTACTAATGAAGTTTCAACCAATAAGTCAAAGTCTAACTTCTCCTGAGTCAAATTTAAACGTTGAACGCAAGCAAGAGAGATAAAATAATGGGTAGAACCCAGATCTTATAAGGTATAGAATTCGCAATTTATAATTAACTAACCCGTATAACCGTTTCGGTTTACTCGCTTTTGAGAAGTCGTCAGAAAAATGCACTTCCTAAAACCAACGACTTTATTTTGTCCACATCAACCTTTGGTGCCACCGTCCCAGCTAGACTTGACTTTGGTGCACAACAAAATTGGGCTAAATGACCTTCTCTTCTTGCAATTTCCACTTCTATTATCTTTGCCATGATTACTATCGAAGTGGTTACCATTCTTGCATGATAATTTCCCCGATGGTTATCATTGTTACGATAGCGCCATTGCCACCAAAGATGATTATTATCGTATTGTTGGTCGTTACCTTTTGTTTGAAATTGAATCAACACTCTCATGTGCTTCATTGCTTATCTCAACATTTTCGATGCCATTCTCAAACACCGCCACAAAACAAGGGTTAATTAACATATCACATATTATCCCTATACTCCGAATGACCAATTAAATACCAAATAAATTTAGGTAGGTCATACTAAGCGAAGGAATTCCCGCCTCTCCTCCTAGTTCTTATCTCACATCTCAAATGGGATCATATCCTACGCCTCGATACCAACTGTGACTGGACACCAACTTGTGGTCAAGACCTCACATTGGTACTGTCGACTTGCCACCGAAAAGACGGCGTCCCCTACGGAGAGTCCGGCTTCGGCATTCCCCATCAACAGAAGTCACCAAAAGGAGAGGCTCGGGGCTCTTCACACTTATGGCTCGATTCCAACCGTGGCGCCCCCAAAATTAGGTATACGTCACCCATCTTGGGTCGCCACTTACATGGTACATAAATTCAAATACAAACTTAATTATACATCCGTCGTGTAACATACGACAATACATAAACCGAGAGTTTTAATAGAATATTGTCATTTAGACAATATTCATACTCAAGAGTCCTCATTACATTTATTGTCACACTATTTAATGAATGATGAGGACTACTAATGCTATCTTCGGACCATCACTCTTTTCCCAGACTCGTCCCAAATATATATTCTCATTTCACAAGAGAAAAGTGAAAGAAAGGGTGAGCTCAACTAGCCCAAGAAGAAATATTATGACTAAGATAATGCGAATAAATTATCAATAGTCTTCAACAATGTTAAACCGATAAAATACAATAGACAACCAGTTTAATCGCAGCAGCGAATATCTGAATCCATTAAAAGAGTCAAATAGAGAATAAAGTCTACTATCTTTTAGGTTTTAAAAGGTTTTCATCAATTTTTATCATTTGAGACTCGAAATTTTATAAATAAACCACCACATCTAATCATCACCGTACCCACCTGTCCAAGATTTTCATCAAATTATCAATGGTCATGACTATACCGAATCACCCCCCACGTCATAATCATACCAAAAACTATCCATCATCGCATTACAAAAGCACCGAGGACTTTTGTCACATCATTTATATCAAGCCATGATTATACCGAATGATCCTCCGGTCATAATCATACTAAGTTCATCTATGCACGTAAGCCAAAGATAACATAAGATAACATGAGAATGATGACAATGACATAATAATTCAATAAAACAAGTTCAAGAATTATTTAATCCGTGAATTATTAACGTCCAAATTGTCAACATGATCTTTGTTTTGTAGAGTAAAATTCAAGAATAATCGAAAAATATTTTCATGAAAAGATCTTTGGATGAAACGCAAATATCAAAGATATTCTACTAATTTCATGGAGTATAGAAGTCAAAGTTTTAACTAACTGGGTATAATAAAGAATGGAATAACAAAAGAAATCACCATGCATGCTTGTATCAGATGAGATGAAAGTTATTCCAATAGAATAATAATAACGGAACCGTGTCGGTGAAATTCACAATCGAGCGGATGATCCAAATGAATAATAAATGCTTGAATAATAAACAATGGAACCGTGTCCTGTGTAAAACACACGCATGGATATTCCAATGTAATAATAAATACGAGAATAATAAACAATGGAACCAGTCCTGTAAAACACACGATAAGATATTCCAATGTAATAATAAAGAATGGAATAACGAAGAAGATCACCAAGTATAGGGGATTCACAGATAAAAGTTATTCCAATGAATAAATAAGAATGGAATAATATAAGGATTTCACCAAGTATAGGGTATCGCCACGATACAAAGTTATGTATAGGGTATGCCACTTTTACAAAGTTATTCTAACGTAATAATAATGAATGGAATAATGTAAGTTCTCTTCATGAATAAGAAAGAATAACACCCCTTACTGATTTACAACAAATAATATCCTTACCGTAAAAAGACACCGGATATCAAAGTAGTGAAGTACCGAATACTCTTTTTCTTTCTCTCTATAGATTTTCTCTCTATAAACTCTCTCTATAATTTCTCTCTCTAGAGTTTCAAAGAATTCGTAAGAAAATAATGAAGGAATGAGCTTCTATTTATAGGAAAATAGAATGCATAGTAATTAATCCATGAGCAGTCCAGATTGATTTACTTTAATCGACGGTCATATTTAAAGCAAAATCTTTTAAATAAAATATAATATATTCTATTTATATAAAAACATTTTACTATATGCAAACACTATGCAACACTATGCAAAAATACTATGCAACACTATGCATAATAAAATATAATATATTCTATTTATAGAATAACTTTAATAAAGTATTCATTTTATATAAAAGATGTTTCGCTTTTATTACGTTAATAATACTGAATAAAACAAAACTTCATTATCGCTATAATAATTCATATTATTAATCGACAATAATGGAATCAAACCGAGTGACTTCTCATATAAGCATCAATAATCAATACTGGTAGTGCTACTACGCAACCACACGTGACATCGCATTTTTTACTACCGAGTAGTAGTTCAACAATATCAACGGTAAAACTTCTGCCGTTATTTCAATAAAATATTTTTTATCGTTTTCTCGATCCGATAATTACATTGTGAGGTCCATCAATGATTGAGTAGTTATCTAATATTCCTGCTGCTAAATCAAATATTCCCAACCAATCGAATATAATATAACCACTTGCATACTTTGCAAAATTTATAAATACTACCCACAACTATAATATTATCTCAAATTCACACCATAATATTAAAAATTATTTCGACAAATTTTAAATCTTTATTCATAAAATCTGGGTCTCACACCAAAGATATTCATCAGTTAGTCGTGTTCATCTAAACACACTGCTCATCTTTGCACTACGGCCAAAGATATTCTTCAGAAATCATTCATCTTTTACACTACTGTGCCAAAGATATTCAATAATATCATCATTTAAGACCGAGGATGATGAAAATATTTTTTAAGAAACGAATCCAAAGAAACAAAATGACAAGGATTAAGGATTCGTACTTTTGTTTTATCCATGTCCAAAATACCTCAAAAATAATCATAGTGGTGTAAAATTCAAGAATGATCAAAACATGGATACAATTAGAGCTAGTATCCGAGAATAGATGTTTTGGACGAAAAGGAAAATTTTCATTTTTCGATGAATAGTCTTGCCGTGATTCGTGAATAATCTCAGATATCGTGAATAGTCTGCCAGATATCGTGAATAAGTAACCCCGACACTAAAAGTTCCAAATTTGATTAAAAGTTCGGATCAATACTTGACGTAATGATATTGAAGAAATAATATCATTTGAGAAGAAAATAACATCCCTTCCTCGAAAGACAAAGCGGTTCTTAATAAACACAGGATATAAAGGCTATGACTTGAACTTTTGCCGTATAGCAATACTCAAAGTATACTCAAAATACTCACAAGAATACGCTTCGATAATATAGAGAGAAAAAACTTGATTTACGGTGTGATTTTCAATTCTAACCTAAGCACCTATTTATAGAAATTGCTTAGAACACCAAAGCGTAAAATTGAATATAATAATATTATATATAAACAAAATTCATACGCCCACATCTTGAATCTGAATTCAGCCACCATGCACATGTTAAATATGCCCACAACATATAAAAAACGTTTTTATTAATAAAAATAAATAAAACTTCCAAAATCAATTATTTGAACTTCGAACTTCAATAATTCATAATAAATAGCCATTTTATCAAAAATTGAATCTCGCGAATTTTTATAGGAAATTAATTCTCTACAACTTTCCGTAAGAAAGTTTTTCCAAATTCAAAATGTAGAAATTGACCAAAATCCACATACGAGACAATTTTACAAGCTTATAATCAAATTTCAGATCCAAGAAATGGGGTCCACCGACATGTTTAACATGTTTTAAACATTTATTGCAACAAAATACTCTTCCTCCTCGTATACTCATATATCCCACATTCGTTGTAAAAATATCACCATTAATATATTATTAAAATAATATATTTAAATGAATTATTTTATCGTAAAAAGATAAAATATTAATTTTCAACAATTGTCATTTTAAAATTTTCTCCATCTATATCCACATAAAATCAATATTTTCTCATCATATAAATTAATAATTAATTATTCACAAATAATATTACGTAATCACATTATTGACAACCAGCAGCCTTCCTGAAAGAGGGCTTTCCAATAAGGATCTCTCTTTCTTTGGCCGCAATTAGGTGACCAAACCTCTCCTTAGACGAACTTTCTAGACATTGCCAATAATGTTTTCTAATAATATTATTCGGATAATATGAATTATTGTCTCGATAATGAAAAATCTTGTGTAATGACAATTATTGAAACAACAACAATATAAAATATCAACGTATCAATTATTAAATCAATAAAATCTTTGAGCGATAATTATCGTAACCATTATTGTGTAGCGCCTTCTTACGTAAGAATCAATAATTGGTGCAATACTGCAGCTACTATTCAACAACGCCAGACAAGTGTGTGTTTTAACCACCGGTATTCCAACAAAGATAACTGGAATAACTACGCCAAGTTATTTATAAATAACTTATATTTGTCGTTTCTTCATCCAATCGCTTTCCGTTATGGGGCCCACAAAAGATCGCTACCATCATACGAATATTCCCCGACAAAGATCTGAATATTCCACGACCAAACGAATATTCCCAACAATAATGAATATTTTATAACCACTTGCTTATTCAAATATTTGCGTATTTTACCCATAACTATCCACATTAATCAAATCGACCCTTACTATTTCAAAATAATAAATAGAGGAAAATAAATTTCATTTATTAATAATTTGGGGTCTTACAACCTCCCCTCCTTATGAAATTTCGTTCTCGAAATTGACGTCGCGTCACTGGTGTTTCAAAAGATGAGAATACCTCGCTTTCATTTCCGTTTCCAACTCCCAGGTCATTTCCTCAATAGCATGGTTTCTCCACAAAACTTTAACTTGTGGTATGACCTTTGTGACGCCCCCAAAATAGGTATACACAACACCCATTCTGAGTCGCCAAATACATGGTACAAGAAACAAACTACAACTTCAATAATACAAATGTCGTGTGAAATACGACAATATATCTTAATGAGTTTAAATATAATATTGTCTTACAGACAATATCCACACGCAAATAAATCCCCATCATAATTATTGATACATTATTTTACAAAATGGTGAGGACTACTAAACAACTCTCTCTAGAACCTTCATTCCATACCCGACTAGTACTCGCTACATTCTCGCCTCCCGAGAGAAGAAAATGGAACAACAAGGAAAAGGGTGAGCTCAACTAGCCCAAAGAAGAATACTATGACTAAGATAATATACAACAAATTATCGTTAGTCTCCAACAGGAAAAATCGATAGAATACAACGCATAACAAGTTTCGGATCAATATTCGCAATGAAATAATAATTCATGAAGAGTTACGTAGAGAATGAAATCTACTATAATCTATGAATTTAACAATCCATCATCAATATTTTATCCTCAGTAACATCAATCAATATTCATCTCAAATCAAATATTCATCTTTGCACTACAGCCAAAGATATTCATCAATCGGTCATGTTCATCTCAACACTGCTCATCTTTGCACTAAAGGCCAAAGATATTCATCGATCGGTCATGTTCATTTAAACACTGCTCATCTTTGCACTACTGGGCCAAAGATATTCTTCAGAAATCATTCATCTTTGCACTACACGAGGCCAAAGATATTCTTCAAATCATTCATCTTTTGCACTACACGTGCCAAAGATATTCAATAATATCATCATTTAAGACCGAGGATGATGAAAAATATTTTTAAAGAAACGAATCCAATGAAACAAAAAATGACAAGGATTAAGGATTAGTACTTTGTTTTATCCATGTCCAACAATACCTCAAAAATAATCATAGTGGTGTAAAATTCAAGAATGATCAAAACATGGATACAATCAAAGCTAGTATCCGAATAGATATTTTGACGAAAAGAAGAAATTTTATTTTTCGATGAATAGTGTCAGATATCGTGAATAGTCTTGATATCGTGAATAAGAACTCGACACCAAAAGATAGAAATTCCACAAAAACATCTTCACGCTTCATGAATAAGACTCGTGAATAAGTAACTCGTGAATAGTAACTCATGAATAGTAACTCATGAATAGTAACCCCCGATATGAAAAAGTTCCAAATTTGATAAAAACTTCAGATCAACATTTCAAAGATAATGATATCAAGAAATAATATCATTACAAAAAAATAATATCCCTTACCTCGAAGAATCGGTTCTTGGCGGAAGGAAAGGCTCGGAGTGATGTTGAATGAAACTTGTTCTCAACAAAGAACTCTCAAAGTATCTAAATACTCACAAAATACGCTCAATAATATAGAGAGAGAGAGAAAACTTTGTTTCGGTGTGATTTTCAATTCTAACTTAGCCCTCTATTTATAGAAAATGTTAAGACGCAAAAGCGCACTTGACCTTGCTACAATATTATGGCTTTACCTCTACTACTTGCCACCCACCACATTAGAAATAAAATTCAAAGACATTTTTTCACCAACCACAAGTGGGGCCCACCAATTCTAGAATTTTCCACCAAAATCATTTATAACCTAATTTACCAATCAATCACCTCTTAAAATTCATAATAAATTATACGCTCATCTTTAATCTGTTCAAAATTTGTGGACATATACTCAACTTATATATGTATAACATATCCAAAAATTACAACGATCCAACGGTTTGATTAAATATTATAACTCACACAATAAAGTCAGTAATAACACCGATTTGATCTTTTAATACCTCCAATCCGGCAAAATACAAATAAAACATCTCAAAAGATTAATTCCTTCATTAATAACCACATAAATAAATCCATCATTTATATTCATATAAATAAATATTTCCTTATCATATGAATCAATAATTAATTATTCACAAATAATATTACGAAATCACATTTATAACATACCAGTTGTTCCCGAAGAAGAGAGGGCTTTCGAATAAGGATCTCTCCTTACCACAAGCAATTGATTAGGTGACCAAACCTCTCCTTGAGACGTAACTTTCTAGACATTGCCAATAATGTTATCTAATAATATTATTCAGATAATATGAATTATTGATCCGATAATGGGAAATCTTGTCGTTGACAATTATTGAAACAATGAATAATATAAAATACCAACGCAAAGAATTATTGAATCAATAAAATAAAATACTAAATAAGAATTATTATCGTAATAATTATTGAGTAGTGCCTTCTTACGTAAGGATCAATAATTGATACAATACCGTGTACTCTTTTCAACAACGCCAGATGCTGTGTGTTTTTAACCACCGGGTATTCCAACAAGATAATTGGTAATAATTACGCCAGTTATTTTTAAACAACTTATATTTGTCGTTTTCCTCATCCAATCGCTTTTCAGTTATGGGGCCCACACATTGTCACTACGTCGCATTTAATATTCCCATAAAGCATTTAATATTCCACGACCAAACGAATATTCCCTCGACAAACAATGAATATTTTATAACCACTTGCTTATTTTGAAATATTTATGTATTTTACCCCTAACTATCCACATTAATCAAATCAACCCTTAATATTTCAAAATAATAAATAGAGAAAATTAAATTTCATTAATAATAAGTTGGGGTCTTACAACCTTCGTACGTAGGACATGCTCCTTCCTATCCAAAATCTTGATAAAATTACCTTCTTCATACGTTAAGTCTTCTCGTATCTCGTCTCGTTTCTAACTCAATGACGTGGTTCGGGTCATCCACATATTTACGTAACATCTATACGTGAAAAACGTTATGAACACGCCATATACTTGGCGGTAAAACGAGTCTATAGGCCACGCTTCCTATTCGATCGAGAATTTCAAATGGATTAATAAATCGAAGGTTTAAGCTTTTCTCACCTCACCGATTCTCGCTTTTGAAATAACAACTTTTGCACCTCCTTCTTTAAATTCATCACCTCGATTGTAGTAGCTGAACAAATTTTAACTTTATCGATTAAAGTCGATTATACTCAGATATCATCACGTGGGTAACTAGAGTTTTCATCTCCATCTCTATTATTTGTAAATTATACGAAATGAGTCTTTGATAATATCGTATCAGTATTTGTATACGATCTTCTACTCAACACGTCACCTACCACGTTCGCTTTTCCGGATGGCACGGTCGTAACATGTCTTTAAATGGGTCTCCTCTTGAGTTCTTCAAGCTCTTTCCAAATTCCTTGCTCCATTCGAATTTTGTATCTCTACGAGTCAATTGCGTTAATGGAATAACGATTCGAGAATATCCTTCAACTAATCTTCGATAATAACCAACTAAGCCTAAAAGCTACGTATTTCGATTCACGACTTAGGTTGTTCTCAATCGCGACTCATATCCCAACCTTGGATAAGACGTTACAATGACACCTATCGCTTTACTATCGCATTTAATATGGTGTCCCCTACGGAGAGTCGGCTTTTGCATTCCACAAAGGAAGTCACCAGATAAAGGCTCGGTACCAAATTCTATAGTTGAATTTTTAACTCCTCAAGTTCAATAGAGCCATTCGATATGAGATTTTAGAAATGAGTTTTGTCATCGGGTTCAAAGTCGATACAAAATTTAATATCGATCTTTGGGAGTAAACCAAGAAATTCTTCAGAAATACGTCGGAAAAAATCAATATCAACAGAAATTATTCAAATCGACGTGTCTTTATTCAAATCCATAACATGGACTAAGAAAACTTGACATCCGTAATAAACGAATGACTTCATGGCTTGATATAAAAATGTTTGACTACAATGGTTTGATTGCTTGAATTTGAATAACAGGGTTGCTTAGAATATGAAAACTAACAACCTTACGAAAGTAATCAATTTCGGCATGATGAGTAGTTAACCTTAAAATCACATCAAAAGCAAATATCTCTATAGAAATAAGGTTAACAAGTAATGTGATAGTGCCAACCTGAATCAAACAAGATTTTTAAACAACGGATGTAATGAAAGTTTCTCTTAATGGAGTCTCCACAGATAGGTCAAAGTTTAATTTCTCCGTAGTCAAGTTCAAACGCGTTGAGCGCAAAGCAAGAGAGATAAAAGAATGGGTAGAACCCAGATTCTAGTAAGGTATAAACTTCAAAGAATTTATAATTAACTAACCCATGCTAACTTCGTTCGGGTTCTCGCATTTTGACCGGCCACGACAAACGCCTTCCAGAACCGCCGACTTTGACTTTTCCGGGACATCCTTTTGAGTCACCATTCCCACTGGATCTGGTTTCGATATCGTATAATCTCGAAAGCGATATGTCCTTCTTTTCCACAATTATAGCATACCTTTAAGCTGTTGTTGGGCGGTTTAATGATATGTCCTCTTTCACGATTTGTAACATATGACCTAAGTGGTCTTTCTCCTCCTCGAACTAGTTGCTCTCGGGCGGCGACGCCTTCAAATGGTCGTTGTTGAATCTCCTCTTTAAAATCTCCTCCCACTCGCTTCTTCTATTTTCATGGCCACGATTACCACCAGTGTGGTTACCGCTTTTGTCTCGTATTCTTCTTTCTCCGCTTAATTATCGTTATTCGATGATCGCTATCTTGGTATGATCCTCGTTATGGTCCCTCGGTTGAACGTATCGTTATCTCGCTTAACAACCGAGCCTCGCTGACAACATCCGGAATAGAGAGAAAATTTATGAGAAATGAGATATTCGACGTATCGCCGGTTTCAAACCTCTCGAAACATCCGCGTCATAATGCTCCTCATTCTCCACCAAATGAGGTGCAAACTCAATAACTCCGCGAACTTCGCCTCGTCTTCGGGACACCGCCATGTTATTCTCGCTCCATTCTAATAAACTCCACTTCCTTCATACGACGTAATACTTTCGTGGAAGTACTTGTCATTGAACTGCTTCAAACGTCTCCCATGACATGCCGAAAAGTAAATGATGGGTACGCTTCACGATTCCCACCAAGAATCACTCGCCATTTTAACATAAAAGTAGCGAATGGAACTTTCGTTCTCTCCGCATCCCAAGACATCGAATATCTTGGTAATTTGTTTGACCCACGCCTCCGCTTTAATCGGATCCGGCTTTCCCCAAAATTCGTGGTCCCAACTCTTTGAACCGCATGGCCGTGACCACCCGTGAATTGCTATCATTTCTCCTCAGATTTTGAACACGAGTCTCCTCGCCCGTTCGATTTTGCATGAATCGCAAAAAGCTTCTAAACATCCCCTCGCTCATCATCTGCTTCTCAAGGGTGTTGTTCATGGAGGTACATTGTCACTCTGTTGCACGCTCTCCTCGTTGGTAAGTCACAGCATCTCCACTAGTCTCATTTACTCCATCATTAATATTCTCATTCGACATTCTCAAATACCGCCATAAAACAAGGGTTAATTAAGGAAATCAATATATCACATAATATCCCTATATACTCGACTAACTAACAAATAAGCTTAGGTAGGACACACTAGCGAAGGATTTACTCGCCTCCCCTCCTAGTTCTATTCCCCGATCTCCGCCAGAGATCATATCCTAAGCTCGATACCAACCGTGACGCCCCAAAATAGGTCCATTCCATCCAACCCATTCTGAGTCGCCAAATACATGGTACAGAAATAACTACAACTTTATTATTACAACATATAAACTGTGAGTTTGAATACAAATATTATCTTCTAGATAATATCTATACTCAAATAAATCCTCATCACATTTATTGATACATTATTTTACAAAATGGTGAGGACTACTAAACAACTCTCTCTAGAACCTTCATTCCAAACCCCGACTAAGTACTCGCTATATTCTATTCTCCCTCCCCGAGAAGAAAAATGGAACAAAAGGAAAAGGGTGAGCTCAACTAGCTCAAGAAGAATATTATGACTAAGATAATATACAACAAATTATCGTTAGTCTTCAACAGGAAAAATCTAATGTAGAATACAATAGACAACAAATTTTAAATCAATATTCGCAGCGAAATAATAATTCATTAGAAGAGTTAAGTAGAGAATGCAACTACTATCTTCTATGTATGAATTTAAAAGTTCATCGCTCATCTTTTATCCCCGTAACATCAATTAACATACATCCGAATCAAATATTCATCTTTGCACTACAGCCAAAGATATTCATCACTTAATCATGTTCATCTAAACACTGCTCATCTTTGCACTACTACGCCAAAGATATTCTTCAGAAATCATTCATCTTTGCACTACAGTGCCAAAGATATTCAATAATATCATCATTTAAGACCGAGGATGATGAAAAATATTTTAAAAGAAACGAATCCAAAGGAAACAAAATGACAAGGATTAAGGATTCGTACTTTGTTTTATCCATGTCCAAAAATACCTCAAAAATAATCATAGTGGTGTAAAATTCAAGAATGATCAAAACATGGATACAATTAGAGCTAGTATCCGAATAGATGTTTTGGACGAAAAAGAAAATTTTCATTTTTGATGAATAGTCAGATACGTGATTCGTGAATAAATCTTATCAAAAGATATCGTGAATAAACATCTTCACGCTTCACGTATACGTGAATAAGAAACTCCCGAATAAGCACTAAAAAGTTCCAAATTTGATTAAAAGTTCAGATCAATACTTGAAAAATAATGATATTGAAGAAATAATATCATTTGAGAAGAAAATAACATCCCTTACCTCGAAAGACAAGATTCTAAATAAAACACCTGATATAAAGCTATGACTTGAACTTGCACCGATAGCAATACTCAAAGTATACTCAAAATACTCACAAGAATACGCTCGATAATATAGAGAGAGAAAACTTCAGCCGTGTAATTTTCAATTCTAACCTAAGACCCTATTTATAGAAATTCGCTAACACCAAAGCGTAAAATTGAATATAATAATATTATATATAAACAAAATTCATACGCCCACATCTTGAATCTGAATTCAGCCACCATGCATATGTTAAATATGCCCACAACATATAAAAAACGTTTTATTAATAAAATAAATAAAACTTCCAAAAATCAATTATTTTAACTTCGAACTTCAATAATTCATAATAAATAGCCATTTTATCGTAAAATTCAATCTCGCAATTTTTATAGGAAATTCAATTCTCTACAACTTTCCGTAAGAAAGTTTTTCCAAATTCAAATGTAAATTGACCAAAATTCACATACGCATACAATTTACAAGCTATAATCAAATTTCAACCAAGAAATGGGGTCCACCGACATGTTTAACATGTTTTAAAATATTTATTGCAACAAAAATACTCTTCCTCCTCATATACTCATATATCCCACATTCGTTATAAAAATATCACCGTTAATATATTATTAAAATAATATATTTAAATGAATTATTTTATCGTAAAAAGATAAAATATTAATTTTCAACAATTGTCATTTTAAAATTTTTCCATCTATATCCACATAAAATCAATATTTTTCTCATCATATAAATCAATAATTAATTATTCACAAATAATATTATAGAATCACATTATTGATGACAACCGCAGCTTCCTCAGAAAGAGGGGCTTTCCAATAAGGATCTCTCCTCATCTTGGCGCCGCAATTAGGTGACCAAACCTCTCCTGTATGTAACTTTCTAGACATTGCCAATAATGTTATCTAATAATATTATTCAGATAATATGAATTATTGTCTCCGATAATGAAAAATACCGTGTAATGACAATTATCAAACAACAATGATATAAAAAATATCAACGCAAAGAATTATTAAATCAATAAAATAAAATAAATAATTACCGTAACCATTATTGAGTAGCGCCTTCACGTAAGAATCAATAATTGGTGCAATAAAGCATGTCTACTATTCAACAACGCCAGACATTAGTGTGTTTTAACCACCGGGTATTCCAACAAGATAATTCAGTGAATAACTACGCCGTTATTTATAAACAACTTATATTTGTTGTTTTCTTCATCCAATCGCTTTCAGTTATGGGGCCCACAAAAGACTCATACCAATCATACGAATATTCCCCGACAAAGATTTAATATTCCACGACCAAACGAATATTCCCCAACAATAATGAATATTTTATAACCACTTGCTTATTCGAAATATTTGCGTATTTTACGCATAACTATCCACATTAATCAAATCGACCCTTACTATTTCAAAATAATAAATAGAGGAAAATAAATTTCATTTATTAATAATTTGGGGTCTTACAACCTCCCTCCTTATGAAATTTTGTCCTCGAAATTGACGACGTATTCGTGTTTTTCAAAAGATGAGAATACCTCGCTTTCATTTCCGCTTTCCAACTCCCAGTGTCATTTCCTCAATAAAGATGGTTTCTCCACAAAACTTTAACTTGTGGTATAACCTTCAGACGTAGGACATGCTCCTTCCTATCCAAAATCTTGACAGTACCTCTCATAAGTTAAGTCTTCTATTATCTCGTCCTGGCTTCTAACTCAATGACGTGGTTCGGTCATCCACATATTTACGTAACATCTATACGTGAAAAACGCGTTATGAACACGCCATATATACTTGGTGGTAAAACGAGTCTATAGGCCACGCCTCTATTCGATCGAGAATTTCAAATGGATTAATAAATCGAAGGTTTAAGCTTTCCTCACCTCACCGATTCTCGCTTTTGAAATAACAACTTTTTGCACCTCCTTCTTCAAATTCATCATCTCCCATTGTGTAGCTTGAATAAACTTTAACTTTATCGATTAAAGTCGATTATACTCAGATATCATCACGCAGTAACTAGAGTTTTCATCTCCATCTCTATTATTTGTAAATTATACTGAAATGAGTCTTTGACAATATCGTACTCAGATTGTATACGATCTTCTACTCAACACGCCGCCTACCACGCTCGCTTTTCCGTGATGGCATGGTCGTAACACGTGCTTTGAAATGAGTCTCCTCTCGAGTTCTTCAAGCTCTTCCCACATTCCTTGCTCCATTCGAATTTTGTATCTCTACGAGTCACCGTTAATGGAATAGCGATTCGAGAATATCCTTCAACGAATCTCCGATAATAACCAACTAAGCCTGTAAAGCTACGATTTCGATTACCGACTTAGGTTGTTCTCAATCGTGACTCATATCCCAACCTTGATAAGACGTTACAATGACACCTATCGCTTTACTATCGCATCGAATATGGTGTCCCCACGGAGAGTCTCGCTTCAGCAGCATTCCACAAAGGAAGTCACCAGATAAAGGCTCAGTACCAAATTTATAGTTGAATTTTTAACCTCAAGTTCAATAGAGCCATTCGATATGAGATTTTAGAAATGAGTTTTGTACCGGTTCAAAGTCGATACAAAATTTAATATCGATCTTTGGGAGTAAGCCAAGAAATTCTTCAGAAATACATCAGAAAAATCAATAACAACAGAATATTATTCAAATCGACGTGTCTTTATTCAAATCCATAACATGGACTAAGAAAAATCGACATCCGTAATAAACGAATGACTTCATGGCTTGATATGAAAATGTTTGACTACAATGGTTTGATTGCTTGAATTCAATAACAACAGTTGCTTAGAATATGAAAACTAACAACCTTACGAAAAGTAATCAATTTCGGTATGATGAGTAGTTAACCTTAAAATCACATCAAAAGCAAGTATCTTTAAAGAAATAAGGTTAACAGTAAATGCGATGGTGCCAACCCTAAATCAAGCAAGATTTCTAAACAACTGGATGTAATGAAAGTTTCTCCTAACGAGTCTCCATAAATAGGTCAAAGTCTAATTTCTCCGTAGTCAAGTTCAAACGCTGAGCGCAAACAAGAGAGATAAAAGAATGGGTAGAACCCAGATATCTAGTATGGTATAAACTTCGCAAGAATTTATAATTAACTAACCTGCATAACTTCGTCGTTTCCTCGATTTTTGACCGGCCACGACAAACGCTTCTTCCAAGAACCGCTGACTTTGACTTTTCTCGACATCCTTTTCGAGTCACCATTCTCGCCGGATCGGTTTCGATATCGCATAATCTCGAGCGATATGTCCTTCTTTTCCACAATTATAGCATACATTAAACTGCTGTGGGCGCTTTGGGTGATATGTCCCTCTTCCCGCATTTGTAACATACAACCGGTGGTCGTTCTCTCCTCCTTAGAACCATTCTTCACCACAAGACCGCCGCTTTCATACGGTCGTTGTTAAATCTCCTCTTTTAAAATCTCATCCCGACTCACTTCTTCTATTTTCATGGCTACGATTACCACCGTAGTGGTTACCGCTTTTGTCCGTATTCTTCTTTCTCCGCCGATTATCGTTATTCGATGATCGCTATTCTTGGTATGATCCTCGATTATTGTCCCCTGTTAAACGTATTTCGTTATCTCGCCTAACAATCGAGCCCCGCTGACAACATCCTGAATAGAGAGAAAATTTACGAGAAATGAGATACCGACGTATGCCGGGTTTCAAACCTCTCGTAAACATCCGCGCCATACGCTCCTCATTCTCCACCAAATGAGGTGCAACCGGATAACTCCGCGAACTTCGCCTCGTCTTCGGGACACCGCCATGTTATTCTCGCTTCAGCCTAATAAACTCCACTTCCTTCATACGATTTAATACTTTCGTGGAAGTACTTGTCATTGAACTGCTTTCAAACGCTCTCCTACGCGACATGCCGAAAGTGCAAATGGATGGGTACGCCTTCACGATTCCCACCAAAGAATCTGCCGCCTCACCACGGAACATAAAGGTGGCGAATGGAACCTTCGTTCTCCGCGCATCCCAAGACATCGAATATCTTGGTAATTTGTTTGACCCATGTTTCCGCCATGATCGAATCCGCTTTCCTTAAATTCGTGGTCCCAACTTTTTTGGCCGCTTGGGTGACAACCCGTGAATTGCTATCATTTCTCCTCAGATTTTGAACACGAGTCTCCTCGCCTCGATTTTGCATGAATCGCAAAAAGCTTCTAAACATCCCCTCGCTCATCATCTCTGCTCAAAGGGTGTTGTTCACATGGAGGTACATTGTCACCGGTCTGTTGCATCGCTCTCCTCGTTGGTAAAGACATGCATCTCCACTGGTCTCATTTACTCCATCATTAATATTCTCATTCGACATTCTCAAATACCGCCATAAAACAAGGGTTAATTAAGGAAATCAATATATCACATAATATCTCTATATACCGACCAACTAACAAATAAGCTTAGTAGACACACTAGCGAAGGATTTACTCGCTCTCCCTCCTAGTTCTATTCCCCCATCTCCGCCAGAGATCATATCCCTAAGCTCGATACTAAACCGTGACGCCCCCAAAATAGGTCCATTCCATCCAACCCATTCTCGAGTCGCCAAATACATGGTACGTAAATAACTACAACTTTATTATTACAACATATAAACTGTGAGTTTAAATACAGATATTGCCATCTACACAATATCCACACGCAAATAAATCCCCATCATAATTATTGATACATTATTTTACAAAAATGGTGAGGACTACTAAACAACTCTCTCTAGAACCTTCATTCCATACCCCGACTAGTACTCGCTACATTCTCGCCTCCTGAGAAGAAAAATGGAACAAAAAGGAAAAGGGTGAGCTCAACTAGCCCAGTAAAGAATATTATGACTAAGATAATATACAACAAATTATCATTAGTCTTCAACAGGGAAAAAAAACTAATAGAATACAATAGACAACAAGTTTTTAAACCAATATTCGCAGCGAAAATAATAATTCATTAGAAGAGTTAAGTAGAGAATGCAAACTACTATCTTCTATGTATGAATTTAAAAGTTCATCGCTCATCGCTTATCCCCAGTAACATCAATCAACATACATCCGAATCAAATATTCATCTTTGCACTACAGCCAAAGATATTCATCACCGGGTCATGTTCATCTAAACACTGCTCATCTTTGCACTACGGCCAAAGATATTAATCAAGAAAGTCAATCTCAACACTGCTCATCTTTGCACTACGGGCCAAAGATATTCATCAAGAAATCATTCATCTTCGCACTACAGCCCAAAGATATTCAAAGAATATCATCATTTAGACCGAGGATGATGAAAAATATTTTAAAGAAAACGAATCCAAAGGAAACAAAAGAATAAATATTAAGGATTAAGATTTTAAACAATCCAAGTTCAAAAATACTTAATAAGTAATCATAGTGAGTAAAATTCAAGAATGATCAAAACATGGATACAATCAAAGCTAGTATCCATAATAGATATTTTGGACGAAAAGAAAAATTTTCATTTTTCTATGAATAGTGCCGATTCGTGAATAGTCAGATACGTGAATAAAGGCTTGATATCGTGAATAAGAACTCGACACCAAAAGATAGAAATTCCATAAAAAACATCTTCACGCTTCATGAATAGTACTTTCGTGAATAGTAACTCGTGAATAAGAACTCATGAATAAGAACTCGTGAATAAGAACTCATGAATAAGAATCGTGAATAAGAACTCAGCTTAATAAGAACTCCCATACGAAAAAAGTTCCAAATTTGATAAAAGTTCCAACCAATATTTCAAAGATAATGATATTGAAGAAATAATATCATTTGAGAAGAAAATAACATCCCTTACCTCGAAAGACAAGATTTTTAAATAAACACCTGATATAAAGCTATGACTTGAACTTGCACCGTATAGCAGCAATACTCAAAGTATACTCAAAATACTCACAAGAATATCGATAATAATATAGAGAGAAAACTTCAGCTTAAATGTGATTTTTAATTCTAACCCAAGACCCTATTTATAGAAATTGCTTAGAACACCAAAGCGTAAAATTGAATATAATAATATTATATATAAACAAAATTCATACGCCCACATCTTGAATCTTAATTCAGCCACCATGCACATGTTAAATATGCCCACAACATATAAAAAACGTTTTTATTAATAAAATAAATAAAACTTCCAAAATCAATTATTTTAACTTCGAACTTCAATAATTCATAATAAATAGCCATTTTATCAGAAAATTCAAATCTCGCGACTTTTTATAGGAAATTCAATTCTCTACAACTTTGCAGAAGAAATTTTTTCCAAATTCCAAATGTAAATTAACCAAAATCCACAAACCAGACGATTTTACAAAAGCTATAATCAAATTTCAACCAATAAATGGGGTTCACACCACACACAAAATGTGTGTTAATCATTTAATCCCACAAAAATACTCTTCCTCCTCATATACTCATATATCCCACATTCATTATAAAATATCACCAATTAATATATTATTAAAATAATATATTTAAATGAATTATTTTATCGTAAAAAGATAAAATATTAATTTTCAACAATTGACACATTAAAAATTTTCTCCATCTATATCCACATAAAATCAATATTTTCCTCATCATATAAATCAATAATTAATTATTCACAAATAATATTACAGAATCACATTATTGACAACCAGCAGCTCCTCAGAAAGAGGGGCTTCAATAAGGATCTCTCTTCATCGCAAGCAATTAGGTGACCAAACCTCTCCTTAGTATGTAACTTTCTAGACATCGCCAATAATGTTATCTAATAATATTATTCAGATAATATGAATTATTGCTTCGATAATGAAAAATACCGTGTAATGACAATTATCAAAACAACAAAGAATATAAAATATCAATGCAAAGAATTATTAAATCAATAAAATAAAATAATCAATAAGAATTATCGTAACCATTATCGAGTAGTTCCTTCACGTAAGAATCAATAATTGGTGCAATACCGCAGCTACCGCTCAACAACGCCAGATAGTGTGTTTTTTAACCAATCGGGTATTCCAACAAGATTAATTCAGAATAACTACGCCGTTATTTATAAACAACTTATATTTGTCATTTTCTTCATCCAATCGCTTTTCAAGTTATGGGGCCCACAAAAGATCAAGCTACCGTCAGCATTTAATATTCCCTTGACAAGCATTTAATATTCCACGACCAAACGAATATTCCCCGACAATAATGAATATTTTATAACCACTTGCTTATTCAAATATTTATGTATTTTACCTATAACTATCCACATTAATCAAATCAACCCTTACTATTTCAAAATAATAAATAGAGGAAAATAAATTTCATTTATTAATAATTTGGGGTCTTACATGTGGAGAATTTGGTGCATGATATGCCACTACCACCATTTATTCAATTTGCTCGATTAGATATTGCCGATGAGGTGTTTCCATTTAGCAAAGATGTTTACTATGTCACAAAAAGCATAAATCAAGACTAAATTTGAAGTTAGTAAAATTGGACTAAAAAACTTATATGGCATGAATAGCAACATAGTATTTGTTACTAATTATATCAAATATGATATTTATTATGGTAAGATTTTAGCATTTGAATTAAATTGGGGTGCCAATCTTCATGAATCACAACAGATTCCTTACATCTATGCAATAATCCCGCACACGGTAATACCACACATCCCTCCTTATATCTTGAAAACAAGATTAAAGCATTCTATTAGAAAATAGAATATTTGTTTCCATTTTTTTAATATCCATAAAATATGAATCCAATTATCCTTTCATAAATTTTTTGCAAATCCAAAGACATCATTACTAAGTAAATAAAATCTTATTTTATTTTGGAAAATAAAATAAAATCTTTCTTTATATGAAATCAAATCATTCATAAAAAATCAAATCATTTCTATTTATAAAATTAGGAAGGAATTTGAAAAATATTTTTGGAAATTGAGAAATATTTTTTTAAATAGCAATAATTTAATATTGTAAAATAATTATATCATTATTAACAAAATATTATTATTTTTAATTGGTGATACTGCCAGTAGTATTCATTCACTTCAGAATTGAAAGGAATGATTTTACTAGAAAAGTAAATCAATTGATTTCACTCTACTAGTATTTTAGATAAAATTTGATAAAAAGTTCTAACCAATATTTCAAAGATAATGATATTGAAGAAATAATATCATTTGAGAAGAAAATAACATCCTTACCTCGAAAGACAAGATTTTTTAGTTGAAACAATCAATATAGGCTATGACTTGAACTTGCACCGTATATAGCAATACTCAAAGTATACTCAAAATACTCACAAGAATACGCCGATAATATAGAGAGAAAAACTTCAGCCACAGGTGTGATTTTAATTCTAACCTAAGCACCCTATTTATAGAAATCGCTGAACACCAAAGCGAAAATTGAATATAATAATATTATATATAAACAAAATTCATACGCCCACATCTTGAATCTTAATTCAGCCACCATGCACATGTTAAATATGCCCACAACATATAAAAAACGTTTTTATTAATAAAAATAAATAAAACTTCCAAAAATCAATTATTTCGGAACTTCAGAACTTCAATAATTCATAATAAATAGCCATTTTATCAGAAAATTCGAATCTCGCGACTTTTTATAGGAAATTCAATTCTCTACAACTTTGCAGAAGAAATTTTTTCCAAATTCCAAACAGAAATTAACCAAAATCCACAAACGGACGATTTTACAGGCTATAATCAAATTTCAGTCAATAAATGGGGTTCACCGACACACAAAACATGTGTTAATCATTTAATCCCACAAAAATACTCTTCCTCCTCATATACTCATATATCCCACATTCATTATAAAAATATCACCGTTAATATATTATTAAAATAATATATTTAAATGAATTATTTTATCGTAAAAAAGATAAAATATTAATTTTCAACAATTGACACATTAAAATTTTTCCATCTATATCCACATAAAATCAATATTTTCCTCATCATATAAATCAATAATTAATTATTCACAAATAATATTACAGAATCACATTATTGACAACCGTGCGCCTCAGAAAGAGGGGCTTTCCAATAAGGATCTCTCCTCATCTGGCAAGTATTGATTAGGTGACCAAACCTCTCCTTGATGTAACTTTCTAGACATTGCCAATAATGTTATCTAATAATATTATTCAGATAATATGAATTATTGCTTCGATAATGAAAAATACCGTAAATGACAATTATTGAAACAACAAAGAATATAAAATATCAATGCAAAGAATTATTAAATCAATAAAATCTTTGAATAATAATTACCGTAACCATTATCGAGTAAAGCCTTCTTACGTAAGAATCAATAATTGGTGCAATACTGCAGTGCTACCGCTCAACAACGCCAGATTAGTGTGTTTTAACCACCGTATTCCAACAAGATAATTGTGAATAACAACTACGCTATTTATAAACAACTTATATTTGTCATTTTCTTCATCCAATCGCTTTCCAGTTATGGGGCCCATAAAAGATCGCTGGCTATTGCATTTAATATTCCCCACAGCATTTAATATTCCACGACCAAACGAATATTCCCAACAATAATGAATATTTTATAACCACTTGCTTATTCAAATATTTGCGTATTTTACCTATAACTATCCACATTAATCAAATCAACCCTTACTATTTCAAAATAATAAATAGAGGAAAATAAATTTCATTTATTAATAATTTGGGGTCTTACATAGGTGGAGAATTTGGTGCATGATATGCCACTACCACCATTTATTCAATTTGCTCAGTTAGGATATTGCCAGATGAGGTGTTTCCATTTAGCGATATGTTTACTATGTCACAAAAGCATAAATCAAGCACTAAATGAAGTTAGTAAACTGGACTAAAAAAACTTATATGGCATGAATAAAGCAACATAGTATTTGTTACTAATTATATCAAATATGATATTTATTATGGTAAGACCAAGAATTTGAATTAAATTGGGGTGCCAATCTTCATGAATCACAATGATTCCTTACATCTATGCAATAATCCTCGCACTTTTAATACCACACATCCCTCCTTATATCTTGAAAACAAGATTAAAGCATTCTATTAGAAAATAGAATATTTGTTTCCATTTTTTTTAATATCCATAAAATATGAATCCAATTATCCTTTCATAAATTTTTTGCAAATCCAAAGACATCATTACTAAGTAAATAAAATCTTATTTTATTTTGGAAAATAAAATAAAATCTTTCTTTATATGAAATCAAATCATTCATAAAAAATCAAATCATTTCTATTTATAAAATTAGGAAGGAATTTGAAAAATATTTTTTGGAAATTGAGAAATATTTTTTTTTAAATAGCAATAATTTAATATTGTAAAATAATTATATCATTATTAACAAAATATTATTATTTTTTAATTGGTGATACCGCGTAGTATTCATTCACGGTAATTGAAAGGAATGATTTTACTAGAAAAGTAAATCAATTGATTTCACTCTACTAGTATTTTAGATAAAATTTGATAAAAAGTTCCAACCAATATTTCAGCATAATGATATTGAAGAAATAATATCATTTGAGAAGAAAATAACATCCCTTACCTCGAAAGACAGTACTTTTAGTTGAAACACCGAATATAGGCTATGACTTGAACTTGCACCGTATAGCAATACTCAAAGTATACTCAAAATACTCACAAGAATACGCTCGATAATATAGAGAGAGAAAACTTCATTTCTCATTGTGTGATTTTAATTCTAACCTAAGCACCTTATTTATAGAAATTGCTTAGAACACCAGCGTAAAATTGAATATAATAATATTATATATAAACAAAATTCATACGCCCACATCTTGAATCTTAATTCAGCCACCATGCACATGTTAAATATGCCCACAACATATAAAAAACGTTTTATTAATAAAATAAATAAAACTTCCAAAATCAATTATTTGAACTTCGAACTTCAATAATTCATAATAAATAGCCATTTTATCAGAAAATTCGAATCTCGAGAATTTTTATAGGAAATTCAATTCTCTACAACTTTGCGTAAGAAATTTTTCCAAATTCCAAACAGTAAATTAACCAAAATCCACAAACGGACTATTTTACAAAAGCTATAATCAAATTTCTACCAATAAATGGGGTCCACCGACACACAAAACATGTGTTAATCATTTAATCCCACAAAATACTCTTCCTCCTCATATACTCATATATCCCACATTCATTATAAAATATCACCGTTAATATATTATTAAAATAATATATTTAAATGAATTATTTTATCGTAAAAAAGATAAAATATTAATTTTCAACAATTGTCACATTAAAAATTTTCTCCATCTATATCCACATAAAATCAATATTTTCCTCATCATATAAATCAATAATTAATTATTCACAAATAATATTACGAGAATCACATTATTGACAACCGTGAGCGGTTCAGAAAGAGGGGGCTTTCAATAAGGATCTCTCCTTCTTGCGCCGCAATTAGGTGACCAAACCTCTCCTTAGATGAACTTTCTAGACATTGCCAATAATGTTATCTAATAATATTATTCAGATAATATGAATTATTGCTTCGATAATGAAAAATCATCGTGTAATGACAATTATTGAAACAACAAAGAATATAAAATATCAATCGCAAGAATTATTAAATCAATAAAATATCGAATAAAGAATTATCGTAACCATTATTGAGTAGTGCCTTCTTCACGTAAGAATCAATAATTGGTGCAATACCGTGTCTACCGCTTCAACAACGCGTATTAGTGTGTTTTAACCACGGGTATTCCAACAAGATAATAGCTGAATAACTACGCCAAGTTATTTATAAACAACTTATATTTGTCATTTTCTTCATCCAATCGCTTTTTCACATGGGGCCCACAAAAGATCTGGCCGTCGCATTTAATATTCCCCGACGATTTAATATTCCACGACCAAACGAATATTCCCCGACAATAATGAATATTTTATAACCACTTGCTTATTCGAAATATTTGCGTATTTTACCTATAACTATCCACATTAATCAAATCAACCCTTACTATTTCAAAATAATAAATAGAGGAAAATAAATTTCATTTATTAATAATTTGGGGTCTTACACAGGTTGAGAATTTGGTGCATGATATGCCACTACCACCATTTATTCAATTTGCTCAGTTAGGATATTGCCAGATGAGGTGTTTCCATTTAGCAGTATGTTTACGGTGTCACAAAAGCATAAATCTGCACTAGCTGAAGTTAGTAAACTGGACTAAAAAAAAACTTATATGGCATGAATAGCAACATAGTATTTGTTACTAATTATATCAAATATGATATTTATTATGGTAAAGACGGGGAAGCATTTGAATTAAATTGGGGTGCCAATCTTCATGAATCACAACAGATTCCTTACATCTATCAATAATCCTCGCATTTGCATACCACACATCCCTCCTTATATCTTGAAAACAAGATTAAAGCATTCTATTAGAAAATAGAATATTTGTTTCCATTTTTTTAATATCCATAAAATATGAATCCAATTATCCTTTCATAAATTTTTTTGCAAATCCAATTACATCATTACTAAGTAAATAAAATCTTATTTTATTTTGGAAAATAAAATAAAATCTTTCTTTATATGAAATCAAATCATTCATAAAAAATCAAATCATTTCTATTTATAAAATTAGGAAGGAATTTGAAAAATATTTTTGGAAATTGAGAAATATTTTTTTTAAATAGCAATAATTTAATATTGTAAAATAATTATATCATTATTAACAAAATATTATTATTTTTTAATTGGTGATACTGCGTAGTATTCATTCACGGTAATTGAAAGGAATGATTTTACTAGAAAAGTAAATCAATTGATTTCACTCTACTAGTATTTTAGATAAAATTTGATAAAAAGTTCCAACTAATATTTCAAAGATAATGATATTGAAGAAATAATATCATTTGAGAAGAAAATAACATCCCTTACCTCGAAAAGACAAGACTTTTAGTTGAAACAATCAATATAAAGCTATGACTTGAACTTGCACCAGATAGCAATACTCAAAGTATACTCAAAATACTCACAAGAATACGCTCGATAATATAGAGAGAAAACTTCAGCTTTACGGTGTGATTTTTAATTCTAACCTAAAGACCCTATTTATAGAAAATTGCTTAAAACACCAAAGCGAAAATTGAATATAATAATATTATATATAAACAAAATTCATACGCCCACATCTTGAATCTTAATTCAGCCACCATGCACATGTTAAATATGCCCACAACATATAAAAAACGTTTTTATTAATAAAAATAAATAAAACTTCCAAAAATCAATTATTTGAACTTGAACTTCAATAATTCATAATAAATAGCCATTTTATCGAAAATTGAATCTCAAGAATTTTTATAGGAAATTCAATTCTCTACAACTTTGCGAGAAGAAATTTTTTCCAAATTCCAAATGAAATTAACCAAAATCCACAAACGGACGATTTTACAAAAGTTATAATCAAATTTCATTGATAAATGGGGTCCACCGACACACAAAACATGTGTTAATCATTTAATGCCACAAAATACTCTTCCTCCTCATATACTCATATATCCCACATTCATTATAAAATATCACCGTTAATATATTATTAAAATAATATATTTAAATGAATTATTTTATCGTAAAAAGATAAAATATTAATTTTCAACAATTGTCACATTAAAATTTTCTCCATCTATATCCACATAAAATCAATATTTTCCTCATCATATAAATCAATAATTAATTATTCACAAATAATATTATAGAATCACATTATTGACAACCAGCGGTTCCTGTGAAGAGGGGCTTTCCAATAAGGATCTCTCTCTTTACTGGCAAGCAATTAGGTGACCAAACCTCTCCTTAGATGAACTTTCTAGACATTGCCAATAATGTTATCTAATAATATTATTCAGATAATATGAATTATTGCTTCGATAATGAAAAATACTTGTGTAAAATGACAATTATTGAAACAATGATGATATAAAATATCAATGCAAAGAATTATTAAATCAATAAAATCTTTGAATAATAATTATCAGTAACCATTATTGAGTAAAGTGCCTTCTTACGTAAGAATCAATAATTGGTGCAATACCGGTAAAGTACTGCTTCGACAACGCGTATTAGTGTGTTTTAACCAAAAATTATTCCAACAAGATAATTGTGAATAACTACGCCAATTATTTATAAACAACTTATATTTGTCATTTTCTTCATCCAATCGCTTTTATGGGGCCCATAAAAAGATCCCACAAAAGTCATTGCATTTAATATTCCCCATTCACAATTCAATATTCCACCACCAAACGAATATTCCCTAAATAATAATGAATATTTTATAACCACTTCTGCTTATTCAAATATTTGCATATTTTACCTATAACTATCCACATTAATCAAATCAACCCTTACTATTTCAAAATAATAAATAGAGGAAAATAAATTTCATTTATTAATAATTTGGGGTCTTACACAGGTGGAGAATTTGGTGCATGATATGCCACTACCACCATTTATTCAATTTGCTCAGTTAGGATATTGCGAGATGAGGTGTTTCCATTTAGCAGTATGTTTACGGTGTCACAAAAGCATAAATCACAGACTTAAGTGAAGTTAATAAACCGGACTAAAAAAAAACTTATATGGCATGAATAGCAACATAGTATTTGTTACTAATTATATCAAATATGATATTTATTATGGTAAGACGGGAAGCATTTGAATTAAATTGGGGTGCCAATCTTCATGAATCACAACAGATTCCTTACATCTATGCAATAATCCTGCATGGTAATACCACACATCCCTCCTTATATCTTGAAAACAAGATTAAAGCATTCCTATTAGAAAATAGAATATTTGTTTCCATTTTTTTTAATATCCATAAAATATGAATCCAATTATCCTTTCATAAATTTTTTGCAAATCCAGTACATCATTACTAAGTAAATAAAATCTTATTTTATTTTGGAAAATAAAATAAAATCTTTCTTTATATGAAATCAAATCATTCATAAAAAATCAAATCATTTCTATTTATAAAATTAGGAAGGAATTTGAAAAATATTTTTTGGAAATTGAGAAATATTTTTTTTTAAATAGCAATAATTTAATATTGTAAAATAATTATATCATTATTAACAAAATATTATTATTTTTAATTGGTGATACCGCTGTAGTATTCATTCACCAGAATTGAAAGGAATGATTTTACTAGAAAAGTAAATCAATTGATTTCACTCTACTAGTATTTTAGATAAAATTTGATAAAAAGTTCCAACTAATATTTCAAAGATAATGATATTGAAGAAATAATATCATTTGAGAAGAAAATAACATCCTTACCTCGAAAAAGACAAGATTTTTAGTTGAAACAATCAATATAGGCTATGACTTGAACTTGCAATCAGTATAGCAATACTCAAAGTATACTCAAAATACTCACAAGAATACGCCGATAATATAGAGAGAAAACTTGAGCTTACGGTGTGATTTTAATTCTAACCTAAGACCCTATTTATAGAAATTGCTTAGAACACCAAAGCGAAAAATTGAATATAATAATATTATATATAAACAAAATTCATACGCCCACATCTTGAATCTTAATTCAGCCACCATGCACATGTTAAATATGCCCACAACATATAAAAAACGTTTTATTAATAAAATAAATAAAACTTCCAAAAATCAATTATTTCGGAACTTCAGAACTTCAATAATTCATAATAAATAGCCATTTTATCAGAAAATTCGAATCTCGAGACTTTTTATAGGAAATTCAATTCTCTACAACTTTGCAGAAGAAATTTTTTCCAAATTCCAAACAGAAATTAACCAAAATCCACAAACGGACGATTTTACAGGCTATAATCAAATTTCAGTCAATAAATGGGGTTCACCGACACACAAAACATGTGTTAATCATTTAATCCCACAAAAATACTCTTCCTCCTCATATACTCATATATCCCACATTCATTATAAAAATATCACCGTTAATATATTATTAAAATAATATATTTAAATGAATTATTTTATCAGAAAAAGATAAAATATTAATTTTCAACAATTGTCACATTAAAAATTTTCTCCATCTATATCCACATAAAATCAATATTTTCCTCATCATATAAATCAATAATTAATTATTCACAAATAATATTATGAATCACATTATCGACAACCGTGCGCTTCCTGAGAAAGAGGGGGCTTCCAATAAGGATCTCTCCTTCTTGGTAGCGCAATTAGGTGACCAAACCTCTCCTTAGATGTAACTTTCTAGACATTGCCAATAATGTTATCTAATAATATTATTCAGATAATATGAATTATTGCTTCGATAATGAAAAATACCGTAAATGACAATTATCAAACAACAAAGAATATAAAATATCAATGCAAAGAATTATTAAATCAATAAAATATTTGAATAAAGAATTACATCGTAACCATTATTGAGTAGTGCCTTCTTACGTAAGAATCAATAATTGGTGCAATACCGTGTCTACCGCTCAACAACGCAGCGATATTAGTGTTTTTAACCAATTTAGTATTCCAACAAGATAATTCTGTGAATAACTACGCTCATTATTTATAAACAACTTATATTTGTCATTTTCTTCATCCAATCGCTTTCAGCATGGGGGGCCATAAAAGATCTGCTACCGTCGCATTTAATATTCCCACAAAAGATTTAATATTCCACGACCAAACGAATATTCCCCGACAATAATGAATATTTTATAACCACTTGCTTATTCAAATATTTGCGTATTTTACCTATAACTATCCACATTAATCAAATCAACCCTTACTATTTCAAAATAATAAATAGAGGAAAATAAATTTCATTTATTAATAATTTGGGGTCTTACATGGTGGAGAAATTGGGTGCGTGATATGCCACTACCACCATTTATTCAATTTGCTCGATTAGGATATTGCGGATGAGGTGTTTCCATTTAGCAAAGATGTTTACGGTGTCACAAAAGCATAAATCACACTAAGTTGAAGTTAGTAAACCGGACTAAAAAAACTTATATGGCATGAATAAAGAACATAGTATTTGTTACTAATTATATCAAATATGATATTTATTATGGTAAGACGGAAGCATTTGAATTAAATTGGGGTGCCAATCTTCATGAATCACAACAGATTCCTTACATCTATGCAATAATCACGCATTTGCAGTAATACCACACATCCTCCTTATATCTTGAAAACAAGATTAAAGCATTCTATTAGAAAATAGAATATTTGTTTCCATTTTTTTTAATATCCATAAAATATGAATCCAATTATCCTTTCATAAATTTTTGCAAATCCAATTACATCATTACTAAGTAAATAAAATCTTATTTTATTTTGGAAAATAAAATAAAATCTTTCTTTATATGAAATCAAATCATTCATAAAAAATCAAATCATTTCTATTTATAAAATTAGGAAGGAATTTGAAAAATATTTTTGGAAATTGAGAATATTTTTTTTAAATAGCAATAATTTAATATTGTAAAATAATTATATCATTATTAACAAAATATTATTATTTTTTAATTGGTGATACTGCGTAGTATTCATTCATTCACAGAATTGAAAGGAATGATTTTACTAGAAAAGTAAATCAATTGATTTCACTCTACTAGTATTTTAGATAAAATTTGATAAAAAGTTCCAACTAATATTTCAAAGATAATGATATTGAAGAAATAATATCATTTGAGAAGAAAATAACATCCCTTACCTCGAAAGACAAGATTTTTAGTTGAAACAATCAATATAGGCTATGACTTGAACTTGCACCGTCAGAGTATAGCAATACTCAAAGTATACTCAAAATACTCACAAGAATACGCTCGATAATATAGAGAGAAAAAACTTGAGCTACGGTGTGATTTTTAATTCTAACCCAAGACCCTATTTATAGAAATTGCTTAGAACACCAAAGCAGAAAATTGAATATAATAATATTATATATAAACAAAATTCATACGCCCACATCTTGAATCTTAATTCAGCCACCATGCACATGTTAAATATGCCCACAACATATAAAAAACGTTTTTATTAATAAAATAAATAAAACTTCCAAAATCAATTATTTGAACTTCGTAACTTCAATAATTCATAATAAATAGCCATTTTATCGTAAAATTCAATCTCGCTGATTTTTATAGGAAATTCAATTCTCTACAACTTTGCGAAGAAATTTTTTCCAAATTCTAAATGTAAATTAACCAAAATCCACAAACGGACGATTTTACAAAGCTATAATCAAATTTCGATCAATAAATGGGGTCCACCAGCACACAAAACATGTGTTAATCATTTAATGCCACAAAATACTCTTCCTCCTCATATACTCATATATCCCACATTCATTATAAAATATCACCGTTAATATATTATTAAAATAATATATTTAAATGAATTATTTTATCGAAAAAGATAAAATATTAATTTTCAACAATTGTCACATTAAAAATTTTCTCCATCTATATCCACATAAAATCAATATTTTCCTCATCATATAAATCAATAATTAATTATTCACAAATAATATTATGAATCACATTATTGACAACCGTGCGCTTCTCAGAAAGAGGGGCTTTCCAATAAGGATCTCTCCTTCTTGCGGCCTTAATTAGGTGACCAAACCTCTCCTTAGATGTAACTTTCTAGACATTGCCAATAATGTTATCTAATAATATTATTCGAGATAATATGAATTATTGCTTCGATAATGAAAAATACTTGTAAATGACAATTATTGAAACAACAATGAATATAAAATATCAATGCAAAGAATTATTAAATCAATAAAATTCGAACAAGCGATAATCAGTAACCATTATTGAGTAGTGCCTTCTTACGTAAGAATCAATAATTGGTGCAATACTGTATGCTTCTGGACCGCTCAACAACGCTGTATTAGTGTGTTTTAACCACCGGTATTCCAACAAAGATTAATTCAGTATAAATTCACGCCAATTATTTATAAACAACTTATATTTGTCATTTTCTTCATCCAATCGCTTTCCGTTATGGGGCCCATAAAAGATCACATACTGTCAAATTTAATATTCCCCGACAAGCATTTAATATTCCACGACCAAACGAATATTCCCCGACAATAATGAATATTTTATAACCACTTGCTTATTCGAAATATTTGCGTATTTTACCTATAACTATCCACATTAATCAAATCAACCCTTACTATTTCAAAATAATAAATAGAGGAAAATAAATTTCATTTATTAATAATTTGGGGTCTTACATAGGTGGAGAATTTGGTGCATGATATGCCACTACCACCATTTATTCAATTTGCTCAGTTAGGATATTGCGAGATGAGGTGTTTCCATTTAGCGAGATGTTTACGATTGTCACAAAAGCATAAATCTGCCTTTAAATGAAGTTAGTAAACCGGACTAAAAAAAACTTATATGGCATGAATAAAGAACATAGTATTTGTTACTAATTATATCAAATATGATATTTATTATGGTAAGGCACGGGAAGCATTTGAATTAAATTGGGGTGCCAATCTTCATGAATCACAAATGATTCCTTACATCTATGCAATAATCCCTTGCGGTAATACCACACATCCCTCCTTATATCTTGAAAACAAGATTAAAGCATTCTATTAGAAAATAGAATATTTGTTTCCATTTTTTTTAATATCCATAAAATATGAATCCAATTATCCTTTCATAAATTTTTGCAAATCCAAAGACATCATTACTAAGTAAATAAAATCTTATTTTATTTTGGAAAATAAAATAAAATCTTTCTTTATATGAAATCAAATCATTCATAAAAAATCAAATCATTTCTATTTATAAAATTAGGAAGGAATTTGAAAAATATTTTTGGAAATTGAGAAATATTTTTTTAAATAGCAATAATTTAATATTGTAAAATAATTATATCATTATTAACAAAATATTATTATTTTTAATTGGTGATACTGCGTAGTATTCATTCACGGTAATTGAAAGGAATGATTTTACTAGAAAAGTAAATCAATTGATTTCACTCTACTAGTATTTTAGATAAAATTTGATAAAAAGTTCCAACCAATATTTCAGCATAATGATATTGAAGAAATAATATCATTTGAGAAGAAAATAACATCCCTTACCTCGAAAGACAAAGACTTTTTTAGTTGAAACACCAATATATAGGCTATGACTTGAACTTGCACCAGTATAGCAATACTCAAAGTATACTCAAAATACTCACAAGAATACGCCGATAATATAGAGAGAAACTTGATTTACAATTGTGATTTTAATTCTAACCCAAGCACCCTATTTATAGGAAATTGCTTAGAACACCAAAGCAGAAAATTGAATATAATAATATTATATATAAACAAAATTCATACGCCCACATCTTGAATCTTAATTCAGCCACCATGCACATGTTAAATATGCCCACAACATATAAAAAACGTTTTTATTAATAAAATAAATAAAACTTCCAAAAATCAATTATTTTAACTTCAAAACTTCAATAATTCATAATAAATAGCCATTTTATCAGAAAATTCGAATCTCGCGAATTTTTATAGGAAATTCAATTCTCTACAACTTTGCGTAAGAAATTTTTCCAAATTCCAAACGTAAATTAACCAAAATCCACAAACTAGACGATTTTACAAAGCTATAATCAAATTTCAATCAATAAATGGGGTCCACCGACACACAAAACATGTGTTAATCATTTAATGCCACAAAATACTCTTCCTCCTCATATACTCATATATCCCACATTCATTATAAAAAATATCACCGTTAAGTAATATATTATTAAAATAATATATTTAAATGAATTATTTTATCGAGAAAAAGATAAAATATTAATTTTCAACAATTGTCACATTAAAAATTTTCTCCATCTATATCCACATAAAATCAATATTTTCCTCATCATATAAATCAATAATTAATTATTCACAAATAATATTATCGAATCACATTATTGACAACCGAGCGGTTCCTGGAAAGAGGGGCTTTCCAATAAGGATCTCTCCTCACTGGGCCAATTAGGTGACCAAACCTCTCCTGTAGATGTAACTTTCTAGACATTGCCAATAATGTTATCTAATAATATTATTCAGATAATATGAATTATTGCTTGATAATGAAAATACTGTAATGACAATTATTGAAACAACAAAGAATATAAAATATCAATGCAAAGAATTATTAAATCAATAAAATATCGAATAAAGAATTACCATAACCATTATTGAGTAGTGCCTTCTTACGTAAGAATCAATAATTGGTGCAATACCGCAGTCTACCGCTTCAACAACGCGTATTAGTGTGTTTTAACCTCCGGTATTCCAATGATTAATTGGTAATAACTACGCCGTTATTTATAAACAACTTATATTTGTCATTTTCTTCATCCAATCGCTTTCAGTTATGGGGCCCATTAAAAGATCGCTACTGTTGCATTTAATATTCCCGACAGCGATCCAATATTCCGACTGACGAATATTCCCTAACAATAATGAATATTTTATAACCACTTGCTTATTCAAATATTTGCGTATTTTACCTATAACTATCCACATTAATCAAATCAACCCTTACTATTTCAAAATAATAAATAGAGGAAAATAAATTTCATTTATTAATAATTTGGGGTCTTACTATTGTGGAGAATTTGGTGCATGATATGCCACTACCACCATTTATTCAATTTGCTCGATTAGGATATTGCGGATGAGGTGTTTCCATTTAGCGAGATGTTTACTTGTCACAAAAGCATAAATCACACTAGTTTGAAGTTAGTAACCGGACTAAAAAAAAACTTATATGGCATGAATAAAGCAACATAGTATTTGTTACTAATTATATCAAATATGATATTTATTATGGTAAAGACGGAAGCATTTGAATTAAATTGGGGTGCCAATCTTCATGAATCACAATGATTCCTTTACATCTATGCAATAATCCTCGCATTTGTAATACCACATCCTCCTCCTTATATCTTGAAAACAAGATTAAAGCATTCCTATTAGAAAATAGAATATTTGTTTCCATTTTTTTAATATCCATAAAATATGAATCCAATTATCCTTTCATAAATTTTTTGCAAATCCAAAGACATCATTACTAAGTAAATAAAATCTTATTTTATTTTGGAAAATAAAATAAAATCTTTCTTTATATGAAATCAAATCATTCATAAAAAATCAAATCATTTCTATTTATAAAATTAGGAAGGAATTTGAAAAATATTTTTGGAAATTGAGAAATATTTTTTTTAAATAGCAATAATTTAATATTGTAAAATAATTATATCATTATTAACAAAATATTATTATTTTTTAATTGGTGATACTGCGTAGTATTCATTCACGGTAATTGAAAGGAATGATTTTACTAGAAAAGTAAATCAATTGATTTCACTCTACTAGTATTTTAGATAAAATTTGATAAAAGTTCCAACCAATATTTCAAAGATAATGATATTGAAGAAATAATATCATTTGAGAAGAAAATAACATCCCTTACCTCGAAAGACAAGACTTTTAGTTGAAACAATCAATATAAAGCTATGACTTGAACTTGCACCGATATAGCAATACTCAAAGTATACTCAAAATACTCACAAGAATACGCTCGATAATATAGAGAGAAAACTTGAGTTTACGGTGTGATTTTAATTCTAACCCAAGCACCTATTTATAGAAATTGCTTAGAAACACCAAAGCGTAAAATTGAATATAATAATATTATATATAAACAAAATTCATACGCCCACATCTTGAATCTTAATTCAGCCACCATGCACATGTTAAATATGCCCACAACATATAAAAAACGTTTTATTAATAAAATAAATAAAACTTCCAAAAATCAATTATTTGAACTTCAAAACTTCAATAATTCATAATAAATAGCCATTTTATCGTAAAAATTCAATCTCGCGACTTTTTATAGGAAATTCAATTCTCTACAACTTTGCAGAAGAAATTTTTCCAAATTCCAAACAGAAATTAACCAAAATCCACAAACAGACGATTTTACGGTATAATCAAATTTCGATCAATAAATGGGGTCCACTGACACACAAAACATGTGTTAATCATTTAATGCCACAAAAATACTCTTCCTCCTCATATACTCATATATCCCACATTCATTATAAAATATCACCGTTAATATATTATTAAAATAATATATTTAAATGAATTATTTTATCGAAAAAAGATAAAATATTAATTTTCAACAATTGTCACATTAAAATTTTTCTCCATCTATATCCACATAAAATCAATATTTTCCTCATCATATAAATCAATAATTAATTATTCACAAATAATATTACGAAATCACATTATTGACAACCGTGCGGTTCCTGAAAGAGGGGCTTTCGATAAGGATCTCTCTCTATCTTGGCCTTGATTAGGTGACCAAACCTCTCCTTAGATGTAAACTTTCTAGACATTGCCAATAATGTTATCTAATAATATTATTCAGATAATATGAATTATTGCTTCGATAATGAAAAATATCGTGTAATGACAATTATTGAAACAACAAAGAATATAAAATATCAATGCAACAATTATTAAATCAATAAAATCTTTGAGCGATAATTCTGTAACCATTATTGAGTAGTGCCTTCTTACGTAAGAATCAATAATTGGTGCAATACTGGTATCTTCTGCTTCAACAACGCGTATTAGTGTGTTTTAACCACGGGTATTCCAACAAAGATATTACTTGGTAACAACTACGCCTGTTATTTATAAACAACTTATATTTGTCATTTTCTTCATCCAATCGCTTTTTTAGTTATGGGGCCCATAAAAGATGGCAAGTAAATGCGATTTAATATTCCCGACAAGATGCGAATATTCCACGACCAAACGAATATTCCCGACAATAATGAATATTTTATAACCACTTGCTTATTCAAATATTTGTGTATTTTACCTATAACTATCCACATTAATCAAATCAACCCTTACTATTTCAAAATAATAAATAGAGGAAAATAAATTTCATTTATTAATAATTTGGGGTCTTACAATTGGAGGAGAATTTGGTGCATGATATGCCACTACCACCATTTATTCAATTTGCTCGGTTAGGATATTGCGGATGAGGTGTTTCCATTTAGCGGTATGTTTACTGTTGTCACAAAAGCATAAATCACGCACTAAATTGAAGTTAGTAAACCGGACTAAAAAAAACTTATATGGCATGAATAAAGAACATAGTATTTGTTACTAATTATATCAAATATGATATTTATTATGGTAAGGCGGGAAGCATTTGAATTAAATTGGGGTGCCAATCTTCATGAATCACAACAGATTCCTTTACATCTATCTGATAATCTGCACTTGCAGTAATACCACACATCCCTCCTTATATCTTGAAAACAAGATTAAAGCATTCTATTAGAAAATAGAATATTTGTTTCCATTTTTTTTTAATATCCATAAAATATGAATCCAATTATCCTTTCATAAATTTTTTGCAAATCCAATTACATCATTACTAAGTAAATAAAATCTTATTTTATTTTGGAAAATAAAATAAAATCTTTCTTTATATGAAATCAAATCATTCATAAAAATCAAATCATTTCTATTTATAAAATTAGGAAGGAATTTGAAAAATATTTTTGGAAATTGAAAAATATTTTTTTTAAATAGCAATAATTTAATATTGTAAAATAATTATATCATTATTAACAAAATATTATTATTTTTTAATTGGTGATACTGCGTAGTATTCATTCACGGTAATTGAAAGGAATGATTTTACTAGAAAAGTAAATCAATTGATTTCACTCTACTAGTATTTTAGATAAAATTTGATAAAAGTTCCAACCAATATTTCAAAGATAATGATATTGAAGAAATAATATCATTTGAGAAGAAAATAACATCCCTTACCTCGAAAAGACAAGATACTTTTAGTTGAAACACCGAATATAGGCTATGACTTGAACTTGCAGACGTATATAGCAATACTCAAAGTATACTCAAAATACTCACAAGAATACGCTTCGATAATATAGAGAGAAAACTTCAGATTTACGGTGTGATTTTTAATTCTAACCTAAGCACCTATTTATAGGAAATTCTTGTAACACCAAAGCGAAAATTGAATATAATAATATTATATATAAACAAAATTCATACGCCCACATCTTGAATCTTAATTCAGCCACCATGCACATGTTAAATATGCCCACAACATATAAAAAACGTTTTTATTAATAAAAATAAATAAAACTTCCAAAAATCAATTATTTCGGAACTTCAAAACTTCAATAATTCATAATAAATAGCCATTTTATCAGAAAATTCGAATCTCGCGAATTTTTATAGGAAATTCAATTCTCTACAACTTTGCAGAAGAAATTTTTTTCAAAATTCAAAACAGAAATTAACCAAAATCCACAAACAGACGATTTTACGTGTATAATCAAATTTCGATCGATAAATGGGGTCCACCGACACACAAAACATGTGTTAATCATTTAATGCCACAAAAATACTCTTCCTCCTCATATACTCATATATCCCACATTCATTATAAAAATATCACCGTTAATATATTATTAAAATAATATATTTAAATGAATTATTTTATCGAGAAAAAGATAAAATATTAATTTTCAACAATTGTCACATTAAAATTTTCTCCATCTATATCCACATAAAATCAATATTTTCCTCATCATATAAATCAATAATTAATTATTCACAAATAATATTACGAATCACATTATTGACAACGTGCGGTTCAAGGAAAGGGGGCTTTCCATAAGGATCTCTCATTCTTTGGCGTACAAGCAATTAGGTGACCAAACCTCTCCTTAGAGCGTAACTTTCTAGACATTGCCAATAATGTTATCTAATAATATTATTCGGATAATATGAATTATTGCTTCGATAATGAAAAATCTTGTGTAATGACAATTATTGAAACAACAATGAATATAAAATATCAATGCAACAATTATTAAATCAATAAAATCTTTGAGCGAATTATCATAACCATTATTGAGTAGTGCCTTCTTACGTAAGAATCAATAATTGGTGCAATCTTTGGTGCTACCGCTCTGGATTCGATAGACAGCGTATTAGTGTGTTTTAACCACCGGGTATTCCAACGATAATTCTGAATAACAACTACGCCGCAGTTATTTATAAACAACTTATATTTGTCATTTTCTTCATCCAATCGCTTTTCAGTTATGGGGCCCACAAAAGATCAAGCGTCAGTAAATAATATTCCCAAACAGATCTAATATTCCACGACCAAACGAATATTCCCAAGCAATAATGAATATTTTATAACCACTTGCTTATTCAAATATTTGCGTATTTTACCTATAACTATCCACATTAATCAAATCAACCCTTACTATTTCAAAATAATAAATAGAGGAAAATAAATTTCATTTATTAATAATTTGGGGTCTTACATGTGTGGAGAATTTGGTGCATGATGATATACCCACTACCACCATTTATTCAATTTGCTCGATTAGGATATTGCGGATGAGGTGTTTCCATTTAGCGAGATATGTTTACGGTGTCACAAAAGCATAAATCTGCACTAAATGAAGTTAATAAAGCGGACTAAAAAAAACTTATATGGCATGAATAAAGAACATAGTATTTGTTACTAATTATATCAAATATGATATTTATTATGGTAAGACGGGAAGCATTTGAATTAAATTGGGGTGCCAATCTTCATGAATCACAACAGATTCCTTACATCTATGCAATAATCACCTTGCGGTAATACCACATCCCTCCTTATATCTTGAAAACAAGATTAAAGCATTCTATTAGAAAATAGAATATTTGTTTCCATTTTTTTTTAATATCCATAAAATATGAATCCAATTATCCTTTCATAAATTTTTTGCAAATCCAGTACATCATTACTAAGTAAATAAAATCTTATTTTATTTTGGAAAATAAAATAAAATCTTTCTTTATATGAAATCAAATCATTCATAAAAAATCAAATCATTTCTATTTATAAAATTAGGAAGGAATTTGAAAAATATTTTTTGGAAATTGAGAAATATTTTTTTTTAAATAGCAATAATTTAATATTGTAAAATAATTATATCATTATTAACAAAATATTATTATTTTTTAATTGGTGATACCGCGTAGTATTCATTCACGGTAATTGAAAGGAATGATTTTACTAGAAAAGTAAATCAATTGATTTCACTCTACTAGTATTTTAGATAAAATTTGATAAAAAGTTCCAACCAATATTTCAGCATAATGATATTGAAGAAATAATATCATTTGAGAAGAAAATAACATCCCTTACCTCGAAAGACAGTACTTTTAGTTGAAACACCGAATATAGGCTATGACTTGAACTTGCACCGTGATATAGCAATACTCAAAGTATACTCAAAATACTCACAAGAATACGCTCGATAATATAGAGAGAAAACTTGATTTACGGTGTGATTTTTAATTCTAACCTAAGCACCCTATTTATAGGAAATTGCTTAGAACACCAAAGCAGAAAATTGAATATAATAATATTATATATAAACAAAATTCATACGCCCACATCTTGAATCTTAATTCAGCCACCATCCACATGTTAAATATGCCCACAACATATAAAAAACGTTTTAATTAATAAAAATAAATAAAACTTCCAAAAATCAATTATTTCGGAACTTCAAAACTTCAATAATTCATAATAAATAGCCATTTTATCAGAAAATTCGAATCTCACGACTTTTTATAGGAAATTCAATTCTCTACAACTTTGCGGAGAAGAAATTTTTTCCAAATTCCAAATGAAATTAACCAAAATCCACAAACGGACGATTTTACAGTTATAATCAAATTTCGATCGAATAAATGGGGTCCACCGACACACAAAACATGTGTTAATCATTTAATGCCACAAAAATACTCTTCCTCCTCATATACTCATATATCCCACATTCATTATAAAAATATCACCGTTAATATATTATTAAAATTTTATCAGAAAAAGATAAAATATTAATTTTCAACAATTGTCACATTAAAAATTTTCTCCATCTATATCCACATAAAATCAATATTTTCCTCATCATATAAATCAATAATTAATTATTCACAAATAATATTACGAGAATCACATTATTAACAACCGTGCGGTTCCTCAGGAAGAGGGGCTTTCCAATAAGGATCTCTCACTCTTTGGTAGCCGCAATTAGGTGACCAAACCTCTCCTTAGATGTAACTTTCTAGACATTGCCAATAATGTTATCTAATAATATTATTCAGATAATATGAATTATTGCTTCGATAATGAAAAATCTTGTGTAAATGACAATTATTGAAACAACAATGATATAAAATATCAATGCGTGAATTATTAAATCAATAAAATCTTTGAGCGATAATTCATCGTAACCATTATTGAGTAGTGCCTTCTTACGTAAGAATCAATAATTGGTGCAATACTGGTATCTTCAACAACGACAGCGTATTAGTGTGTTTTAACCACAAGGTATTCCAACAAGTATTAATTGGTAACAACTACGCCTGCGTTATTTATAAACAACTTATATTTGTCATTTTCTTCATCCAATCGCTTTTCCGTTATGGGGCCCACAAAAAGATGGCAAGTAAATGCGAATATTCCCAACGATGCAGATATTCCACGACCAAACGAATATTCCCCGACAATAATGAATATTTTATAACCACTTGCTTATTCGAAATATTTGCGTATTTTACCTATAACTATCCACATTAATCAAATCAACCCTTACTATTTCAAAATAATAAATAGAGGAAAATAAATTTCATTTATTAATAATTTGGGGTCTTACACAGGTGGAGAATTTGGTGCATGATATGCCACTACCACCATTTATTCAATTTGCTCAGTTAGGATATTGCCAGATGAGGTGTTTCCATTTAGCAGTATGTTTACGGTGTCACAAAAGCATAAATCTGCACTAGCTGAAGTTAGTAAACTGGACTAAAAAAAAACTTATATGGCATGAATAGCAACATAGTATTTGTTACTAATTATATCAAATATGATATTTATTATGGTAAGACGGGAAGCATTTGAATTAAATTGGGGTGCCAATCTTCATGAATCACAACAGATTCCTTACATCTATGCAATAATCCTGCACGGTAATACCACACATCCCTCCTTATATCTTGAAAACAAGATTAAAGCATTCCTATTAGAAAATAGAATATTTGTTTCCATTTTTTTTTAATATCCATAAAATATGAATCCAATTATCCTTTCATAAATTTTTTGCAAATCCAGTACATCATTACTAAGTAAATAAAATCTTATTTTATTTTGGAAAATAAAATAAAATCTTTCTTTATATGAAATCAAATCATTCATAAAAAATCAAATCATTTCTATTTATAAAATTAGGAAGGAATTTGAAAAATATTTTTGAAATTGAGAAATATTTTTTTTAAATAGCAATAATTTAATATTGTAAAATAATTATATCATTATTAACAAAATATTATTATTTTTAATTGGTGATACTGCGTAGTATTCATTCACGGTAATTGAAAGGAATGATTTTACTAGAAAAGTAAATCAATTGATTTCACTCTACTAGTATTTTAGATAAAATTTGATAAAAGTTCCAACTAATATTTCAAAGATAATGATATTGAAGAAATAATATCATTTGAGAAGAAAATAACATCCTTACCTCGAAAGACAAGATACTTTTTAGTTGAAACACCAATATAAAGGCTATGACTTGAACTTGCAAGACGTATATATAGCAATACTCAAAGTATACTCAAAATACTCACAAGAATACGCTCGATAATATAGAGAGAAAACTTCAGATTTACAAGTGTGATTTTAATTCTAACCTAAGCACCCTATTTATAGGAAATTGCTTAGAACACCAAAGCAGAAAATTGAATATAATAATATTATATATAAACAAAATTCATACGCCCACATCTTGAATCTTAATTCAGCCACCATGCACATGTTAAATATGCCCACAACATATAAAAAACGTTTTTATTAATAAAAATAAATAAAACTTCCAAAAATCAATTATTTCGGAACTTCAAAACTTCAATAATTCATAATAAATAGCCATTTTATCAGAAAATTCGAATCTCGCGACTTTTTATAGGAAATTCAATTCTCTACAACTTTGCAGAAGAAATTTTTTCCAAATTCCAAACAGAAATTAACCAAAATCCACAAACGGACGATTTTACAGGCTATAATCAAATTTCGATTCGATAAATGGGGTCCACCACACACAAAAACATGTGTTAATCATTTAATGCCACAAAAATACTTTCCTCCTCATATACTCATATATCCCACATTCATTATAAAAATATCACCGTTAATATATTATTAAAATAATATATTTAAATGAATTATTTTATCAGAAAAAGATAAAATATTAATTTTCAACAATTGTCACATTAAAAATTTTCTCCATCTATATCCACATAAAATCAATATTTTCCTCATCATATAAATCAATAATTAATTATTCACAAATAATATTACGAATCACATTATTGACAACCGTGCGCTCCTCAGAAAGCAGGGGCTTTCCAATAAGGATCTCTCCTTCTTGGTAAGTTGATTAGGTGACCAAACCTCTCCTTAGGCGAACTTTCTAGACATTGCCAATAATGTTATCTAATAATATTATTCAGATAATATGAATTATTGCTTCGATAATGAAAAATACCGTAATGACAATTATTGAAACAACAATGAATATAAAATATCAATGCAATTATTAAATCAATAAAATATTGAGCGAATAATTATCGTAACCATTATTGAGTAAAGGCTTTCACGTAAGAATCAATAATTGGTGCAATACCGTGTCTTCTGCTCAACAACGCGTATTAGTGTGTTTTAACCACCGGTATTCCAACAAGATTATTCAGAATAACTACGCCAAGTATTTATAAACAACTTATATTTGTCATTTTCTTCATCCAATCGCTTTCCGTTATGGGGCCCACAAAAGACCGCTACTGTCAGCATTTAATATTCCCCGACAAAGACGAATATTCCACGACCAAACGAATATTCCCTAATAATAATGAATATTTTATAACCACTTGCTTATTCGAAATATTTGCGTATTTTACCTATAACTATCCACATTAATCAAATCAACCCTTACTATTTCAAAATAATAAATAGAGGAAAATAAATTTCATTTATTAATAATTTGGGGTCTTACATAGGTGGAGAATTTGGTGCATGATATGCCACTACCACCATTTATTCAATTTGCTTTCGATTAGGATATTGCGGATGAGGTGTTTCCATTTAGCGGTATGTTTACTATGTCACAAAAGCATAAATCAGACTAGTTGAAGTTAGTAAAACCGGACTAAAAAAAACTTATATGGCATGAATAGCAACATAGTATTTGTTACTAATTATATCAAATATGATATTTATTATGGTAAAGAAGGCAGGAAGCATTTGAATTAAATTGGGGTGCCAATCTTCATGAATCACAATGATTCCTTACATCTATGCAATAATCCTCGCATGCGGTAATACCACACATCCTCCTTATATCTTGAAAACAAGATTAAAGCATTCTATTAGAAAATAGAATATTTGTTTCCATTTTTTTTAATATCCATAAAATATGAATCCAATTATCCTTTCATAAATTTTTTGCAAATCCAAAGACATCATTACTTAAGTAAATAAAATCTTATTTTATTTTGGAAAATAAAATAAAATCTTTCTTTATATGAAATCAAATCATTCATAAAAAATCAAATCATTTCTATTTATAAAATTAGGAAGGAATTTGAAAAATATTTTTGGAAATTGAGAAATATTTTTTTTTAAATAGCAATAATTTAATATTGTAAAATAATTATATCATTATTAAAAAATATTATTATTTTTAATTGGTGATACTGCCGTAGTATTCATTCACGGTAATTGAAAGGAATGATTTTACTAGAAAAGTAAATCAATTGATTTCACTCTACTAGTATTTTAGATAAAATTTGATAAAAGTTCCAACTAATATTTCAAAGATAATGATATTGAAGAAATAATATCATTTGAGAAGAAAATAACATCCCTTACCTCGAAAGACAGTACTTTTAGTTGAAACACCGAATATAGGCTATGACTTGAACTTGCACCGTATAGCAATACTCAAAGTATACTCAAAATACTCACAAGAATACGCTCGATAATATAGAGAGAAAAACTTGAGCTTACGTGTGATTTTTAATTCTAACCTAAGCACCCTATTTATAGGAAATTGCTTAGAACACCAAAGCAGAAAATTGAATATAATAATATTATATATAAACAAAATTCATACGCCCACATCTTGAATCTTAATTCAGCCACCATGCACATGTTAAATATGCCCACAACATATAAAAAACGTTTTTATTAATAAAAATAAATAAAACTTCCAAAAATCAATTATTTCGGAACTTCAAAACTTCAATAATTCATAATAAATAGCCATTTTATCAGAAAATTCGAATCTCGCGACTTTTTATAGGAAATTCAATTCTCTACAACTTTGCAGAAGAAATTTTTTCCAAATTCCAAACAGAAATTAACCAAAATCCACAAACGGACGATTTTACAAAGTTATAATCAAATTTCACCAATAAATGGGGTCCACCGACACACAAAACATGTGTTAATCATTTAATGCCACAAAAATACTCTTCCTCCTCATATACTCATATATCCCACATTCATTATAAAAATATCACCGTTAATATATTATTAAAATAATATATTTAAATGAATTATTTTATCGAGAAAAGATAAAATATTAATTTTCAACAATTGTCACATTAAAATTTTCTCCATCTATATCCACATAAAATCAATATTTTCCTCATCATATAAATCAATAATTAATTATTCACAAATAATATTACGAATCACATTATCGACATGGAGAATTTGGTGCATGATATGCCACTACCACCATTTATTCAATTTGCTCAGTTAGGATATTGCCAGATGAGGTGTTTCCATTTAGCAGTATGTTTACGGTGTCACAAAAGCATAAATCTGCACTAGCTGAAGTTAGTAAACTGGACTAAAAAAAAACTTATATGGCATGAATAGCAACATAGTATTTGTTACCAATTATATCAAATATGATATTTATTATGGTAAGACGGGAAGCATTTGAATTAAATTGGGGTGCCAATCTTCATGAATCACAACAGATTCCTTACATCTATGCAATAATCCTGCATGGTAATACCACACATCCCTCTTTATATCTTGAAAACAAGATTAAAGCATTCCTATTAGAAAATAGAATATTTGTTTCCATTTTTTTTTAATATCCATAAAATATGAATCCAATTATCCTTTCATAAATTTTTTGCAAATCCAGTACATCATTACTAAGTAAATAAAATCTTATTTTATTTTGGAAAATAAAATAAAATCTTTCTTTATATGAAATCAAATCATTCATAAAAAATCAAATCATTTCTATTTATAAAATTAGGAAGGAATTTGAAAAATATTTTCTGGAAGTTGAGAAATATTTTTTTTTAAATAGCAATAATTTAATATTGTAAAATAATTATATCATTATTAACAAAATATTATTATTTTTTAATTGGTGATACCGCGTAGTATTCATTCACGGTAATTGAAAGGAATGATTTTACTAGAAAAGTAAATCAATTGATTTCACTATACTAGTATTTTAGAGAAGGAGGAAAAGATGAAACTGGAGAAAAAACAAGTAATTGCATAACAGTAGTAATCGCTGAAGGAGAATAGAGACAACCAAGGTCCACTCATCTTTTTTGATTGAGAGGTCAGCAACACTTTTTTTTTTATGCTTGCATGTTCACTGCATATTGACTCACATATATGAATATATATACATATAGTATAGATCCGTAAAATAACCATATATGGCTCACTGCCTATTGACTCTTTGGATTCACACCACGAAAATTTTATATATATATATATATATATATTTTCTTTTGATTGAATGATTAGGAAGGTATCGGAATTTGGAATTTGGAATTTGGAATTTGATTAGAGCAACAAAGATTTTTGATTGTCGAGACATTGGCCAGAAACCAATAAAATATCAATGCCTAGCAAGATTTGGAACAAGGGTATCAAGAAAAAACCACGAAAAAGTTGAATTATCATTGGTGACTATTTTGAGACTGAAACATAAACACCAAGTCTTGGATTTTCATGAAGCATAACTGGGTGACCAAAACTCATGTGCTAATCTTTGTATAGTTAGGGATCAAAATTCCCGAAGGAAACTTCAATACGTTGTAGTCACGAATCAAAACTCTTCTTCAGGCGGCTCAAACTTCAGTTCAATTTTTTTTAATATTTGAATTCTTTCTAATTGCTTCATCGATTTCTCTTTTCAGGTGATTGTAGTTGTTTTTTTTTTCTTTTCCAGGCCATTTCACCTTAACAGGATCTTGGCTAGGATATTCTGAAAGAAAGGACAACACCGCATGAGGAAGAGAAGGATCTATTAGAGCCATTTCACCTTAACAAGGTCATTGGCTCGGATATTCTGGAAGAAAGGAACACCGCAAGGAGGAAGGATTTATTCCGAGCCATTTCACCTTAACAAGGTCATTGGCTCGGATCTTCCACAAGGTCATTGGCTCGGATATTCTGGAAGAAAGGAACACCATGAGGAGGAAGGATCTATTCCAGAGCCATTTCACCTTAACAAGGTCATTGGCTCGGATATTACGGAAGAAAGGAACACCGCAAGAGGAAGGATTTATTCCGAGCCATTTCACCTTAATAAGGTCATTGGCTCGGATATTACGGAAGAAAGGAACACCGCAGGAGAAGAATTTATTAAGAGCCATTTCACCTTAACAAGGTCCTTGGCTCGGATATTACGAAAGAAAGGACAACCCGCGCAGGAGGAAGAATTTATTAAAGAGCCATTTCACCTTAACAAGGTCATTGGCTCGGATATTTTAAAAGAAAGGACAACACCGCAAGGAGGAAGAATTTATTCCGAGCCATTTCACCTTAATAAGGATCTTGGCTCGGATATTTCGGTGAAGTAGCATTCATTCCAATCAGTTGATTCAACGAGTAAGGAGAAGTTAAATGTAAGAGAGGAGAGCTCCTTAGGTGGCTAAATCCTACGGGTCAACCCTTAGGGGAACCGACCTAATGGCCTCCTCTTTCAGATTTCGCCATTCTTCTTTTACCCTTTTTATTTGAATGGCTCCTAATGCTTGTGCTCTTTTTCTTCTTTTACAGGTGTTCGTGATCTTCCTTTCCGAATCCAAGGTGTCCGTGATCTTCCTTTCCCAAATCCAATCTTCTTATTTAAGTTTCATACCTTCTTCTCTTGTTATGGTAAGCACTTAATTTCAAATGCTCATTCACTTTCTTTCCTTGTTTCTAGAATTCTCATGTTATGTTTTCTTGTTGCGAGCCACTCCGGTGAGCGTTCCACGGACCCGAAAACTACTAAGGAGGTTCCTTTCATCGTTGGACGGGAAAGGCTCCCTTTTATGGGTCTTCGACGTTTTTAGGGAAGCAAGTGAAGAATTATGATCGTCTGACCTTTCCTCCTCTTGAGAAAGCGAGGCTTATTTCTATATCTTCTGGCTTTGCAAGTTTAGACAGACTTTCCTGTTACGCTCGCATTCCTCGTATGTGTATAGAAAATAGGAATACCCCTACGGTCCCATTCATTTCATATCCAGAGCTCATCCAATCGTCTTGAGGGGTGGCAACATTGGACCAAGCGAGGTTCTCATGAAATTCGATTATGTGGATATCTTTGAGAGGCCGACATTTTGCGTTGCATTCAATTATCGCGAGGATCTTCGTGTCCATGAAGACCAAGATGCTCTTACCATCTTGATTTCACGCCGGGTGTTCTTCCATATGTACATTTGTCACCGCTTGGGGAGTTTACCCCACTTTAGAAAGCGTTTATGCCATTTACCAGTAATCTTTTTTTTTTTTATTATTATTTCGTTCATTTTTTTTAGAGTATGAACTCATTCTAGATTATATCTTGTAGCCTTCCTGCTGTTGCATCGGCTTCCTGTAGCATATCTAGCTTGTCTCCTAGAGATGTTGAGTGCATTGCTTATTTAACAGAAGCTTCCAAGCGAGCTCCCAATTATATCTCGCGATTCCAGGGTGACATGCTCCTCCCAAACTTTGAGACTTCTAACCGGCAAAAGAATTCCTGGTTATCTTGGGTGCGCTACTTCTTCAGGGATTACCGACCCGGACACGGAAATAGTTCTAACTATAACAAGTCTGTCCTCACTTTCCATGAAGAGCCTTGCCCTTTTCCCTTAGCTGCTTACTTGGCTATGTGGTTATCCCGCTTCATTTTTCACAGGTCTCCTGAGATGGTCCTTCGACTTCGCATGTTTGGTTTAGCTTCTATGTTATCTCGAGGTCTAAATGTTCCTCTTGCTCCTCTCTTCTTAGGAACATTGTATCGTCGTTTGGACGAAACTATTCTCGCTATGAAGGAATCTGTTGGGAGGTATCCATTTTTCGTATTTTTATTAAGCTTGTCTTTCACACTTGCATTTTTTCTTATCAATCTTTTGTTTCTTTACTCGGGTATGGCGTAAATTGCTTCGCTCCCTGCTCCTTTCTTCAAATCTTTCTCTTGAGCACTTTTTGAGATATTCTACTCTGCACATTTTCTAAGAAGAAAAAAGCGATATTCAGATCCTTCTTCATTCTGAACATTGTTGTCCTCGCTGCACATTTCATTTGGATTGATCACCGATCTAGTTCAGATTTACGATATTTTATCGATGATTCTTCATGCTTTACAGCTCGTCCATACACTATTGTTTCAGAAAGTGGCGGTCGTCTGCCCCACTTCTATAGGCATCACTTTCGCTCCTACTCAGATATCAATGAATTGAGTGGTTCTTCGTTGTCTTGGTTCGTCTTCCTTCGGGCTTCGGAGCTTCCTTACTTCGTCGAAGATAATGGTTTTGGCACTGTGCTTTATTCTCCTCACAGGGTCATGAGGCAGTTTGGATTTGACCAGGAGCGTCCCTTTGGCCACACTTGTCAGGAGACTTATGAGACTGCGACCCTTCTCAACTTTGTCTCTACCTCTCCCTCTTTTACGTGGGTATTTCCAAGGCCTCCAAATGCTCCTCATAAATCCCTTCCTTTTGTCATCTTAAATGATTCTCGGCTTGGGCGATATACTACCGGTGAGCGTAATTATTGGCGGTCGATCTTAAAAGATGGGAGGATGATACTTGATTTGTTCTCTACCGGTTTCTATTCGAACGCGTCTCGATGGGCGAGTTGCTATGTTCTCCTAAGACCACTATCCGATTCGAGCGTTGGTCAACCAATGGTCGGCTCATTGAGTGCGAGGAGGCTTTGATGTTAAGTCTTCTCATCCTCGGTCGATGGCATTCATCCTCGAAGTGACCCAACTATTCTTCCAAAGACACGTGTCCCTACTACCTCCGAGTCTTCCACCACGGGCTTCGTCTCATGCATCTCTATCACGAGATACCTCCTTGATTCCTCCCCAAGGATCCTCTGGTCTTTGAGGAAATGAGAATCACCCGTTCTAAAGCGAAAGCATCTACCACTCTTGATTACGAGGTGGATCCTCCTATTACTTCTATCGTGGTTCCGGTTAGTCGTCCCGTTATTAAGGCTTTGCTTAAAGCCATCATCGAAACGTCCTCTCTTGATGATCTTTGGTTCTAGTATCTCTTACGGCGGTAGGATCCGGTCGAAAGCAACGTAGAAATTTGGTAAATTTTTTATGATATTTCCATTTTTTTTATCCCTCGTATAGTTGCTTTCGTGTTTCCTTATGTATTTATTTTCTTGATTTTCAGATTGCGGTGGTCAATGAAGAGGATGATGATGTTCCTCTTGGGTTTATTTCTGGTACTACACATGAGGTAGCTGCAGCGGTTTCTGCCAGTCGTGAGCCTTCTCAACCTATCTTTATTGGTGTCGAGTCGTCTTCTTCGCATAATGATTGTGTTAGCCTTGATGCTTAAAGACACTTTATCCGATGTAAGCCCAAGTCTGCTTGTGGGTGGTACAATCGATTTCTTCAATCCTTCTATGACTTCTCCATATGATGGGCCTAAAGATGCTAATAAGGCTCCTACCTCCTCGAGGGGAGTCCTTCGAGACTATTAGCGATGTCCATCCTCCCGGAAGGAGTTTCCACCTGCACCAAAGGGTTTGTGATTCTCTCAACTTGAAGGACTCGAGAGGCTCTTGGAATCCTATTGATAACACGGTTCCGGATTCTGGAGTTCTGGGTTAGTGATTGATCGGGAGGGCATTATTGATAGTACTTTGGGTGGGTTAAATGACATTCCGTTTTTGTGGCATCTCCTTTTCCATTGGCTATATTGTGAGTATCTTTCTTTAGTCAATATATAATTCATCTTGAATTTCCTTTCTTTTCCATAATATATTATGCTTTGACATTTTTGTTTTTAGGTGAGAAGATGAAAGACTTGCCTTTGCTGTTTGAGGCCCTTGCTTTGTTTGATGTTCTCCATCCGGATGTCTCCCACTCGCCTTATAGTGACCTTGGTTATCCTCCGGTGGCGAGGCTTGAGAATCATCGACCATCTGACATCTTTACGATCCTCCATCTCTTGTCTTGTCAAATTCTATGGTGGCGTCTAAAGTGGCTTCGCGCGAGCTTCCTTCAATCCAAGTGGGGATCTTATTCCGTGGAGGGGTTTTCAGATATCATCTCCTAGTCAGGAAAATCTGGAGCGTCTCCCAGCTCGGTTCCCGTAGATACTTGACCGATTGATTATTAAGACAGCTTCCACCCAAACCTTCTTCCTAGACCAGCTTGCAAGCCTTGTTCTTGGGTTGCACACTCTGTCTTTATATTCCTTGCGAGTCGAGGACTTGAAGAAGTTTAGTGATGATGTGAGCGACCTTGAAGCTGTGGGTGTTGACATGTCTCCTTTTCGTGTTAGGATGGATCTTCTCAAATTAAGTTTTAATCTTGTTTCACTACGTTTGGAGGTTCTTTGCGTAAGTGTGAAGATGATTCCTTTTCGATCAACTTTACGAGCTTGATGAAGCCATGAAACAATCCGAAGATCCGATCTCAAGATTTAGAGGACCCGACTTGGGATCTAAATGCTAAATTTCGGGATGTGGAGTGCAATGACGGGACTTAAAGCAACTACCCAACAAGTTAGGGAGGTGAAAATTTGCAAATCTTAAGGTTCGAGATCGCGGCCATTCTTGACTTGGAAGCTTTAGCTATGCCTCCTCTTCGATTTGATATGTCTTGGCCTTTAGATCATAACTTGTTGTAGTAGTTTTTTTTCGATTTCCGATTTCCGCTTGAAACTCATTTACACATGTTTCATTTATCAAAATTTAGTTTCTTCAACCTTGTTGATTGCTTTTAATTTGAATGATTCCTTAAAATTCAATATTTATCATTGAATCTCAAGTTATTCAAATTAATATTACAAGACAACCACAAGTAAATATGAATTTTATCAAAAACATGTATATATAGTTTTCACAAACCAAAACTTGACTTTATACTCTTTTTTTTCTTAAGAAATTTAAAAATAACATTCAAGTATAAGTGAAAGTTTGTAAATTTATTGATAATAAAATTGCTTTTAACGAAAAGCATAACGTTTCATTAGTAAATCTTGCTTTTGTCGAAGAAAGCATAACGATTGCCACTTTTAGAGGTAAAGTGTAACTTTCTTGCTTTTGTCGAATAAAGCATAACGTTTGTCACTTTTAAAGATAAAGTGTAACTTTTGGGGTTGAGGGCTTAAACTTCGGGTGCCTCGATCACTTTTGAAGTTGAAAGTGTAAAGATTCCTCGATCACTTTTGAAGTTTGAAAGTGTAACTTCCAAGGGTCATCTTAGTTCTGCCTCGATTACTTTTGAAGTTGAAAGTATAACTTTTGTGATGCTCTTCTCATGTGTAATATTTCTTTACCCACTTCAAGTTCAATGGGCTGAGACGACATCTCGATCCCACACGAGATATCTTGCAATACCCACTTTTAGAGATCTCTCGTACCTATCTGAGCCTTCCCATTTGGGGTAAAATTTGGTGGTTGGGGTCCCCTCATGACTTGAGTTGCCGTTTTGAGTACCAAGTCCCCCACGAGTCGTCGTTAGTGTACTCTTCTTGCGGTATTGTATTGTCGTCATGATCTTTCATGGTACTGATTCAAGCTTTTCTTTAGCCTTATCTCGAAAGTCAACTAAGGCCTCCGAGGCTGGCTTGGTCGGTTTTTTCTTCCTCGACCAAGCTTCGAAGTCTCATTCGAGCCGAAGGTATTTCTATTTCAGCGGGCAAAACAGCTTCTTCACCATAAACCAAAGCATATGGGGTCTCGCCTGTAGGCTTCCTTTTTGAAGTTCGATATGCCCATAACGCTATTAGTAATTGTTCTGCCCATGTCTTTGGATGATCGTCTAGGGTTTTTGATAAAATTTTTATCAAGGTTTTGTTTGTAGCCTCTGCTTGTCCGTTGCCTTTCGGGTAATATGGTGATGACTTGTAATGTTTCACCCTGTATCTTTCCATCAGATTTTTGACATCCCTATTGATGTAGGGAGTTCCATTATCCGATAAAATTATCTTGAGGATTAGAAAAGGCAAATGATGTGCTCCTTGATAAAATTGGCCCTTCTTTGGTCCGTGGCCTTCTTCAGGTATTGCCTCCACCCACTTTATGTACATCTCGGTGGCGGTTAAAATCCATATGTTACCCTTGGAATTAGGGTGAATAGACCTATAAGATCCATTCCCCATGTATGAAAGGGCCATGGTGTTGCCAAGGTTCGCAAATCCACGGCGGGAGCATGGATCAAGTTTCCATGTATTTGACAAATGTGGCACTTTTTAACAAATTCTAGACTATCTCCCTCCATCTTTGGCGATGGTAACCATGATCGATAAGTTGTTTGTACAACTTGGCTCCCCACTGTGTTCATCCTTGTGCATTTGGTAAACCAAATCTTTGGCTTCACCTAGTTCCAGACACCGTAGGGCTTGCCATTGAATCCCTTCTAAACAATTCTCCATTCTGCAAGAAGAAACGCGTTGTGACTTCCTCTTGATTATAATTGCGTCCTTCTTTTCGGTTGGGAAGAGTCCCTGCTGCAAGAACTCCACATAAAGGGATTCGCCCGATCCACTATATCTTCAATGAAGGCGCATTCATCCTCCCGGTAGTATTCTTGGCATGAAACACATTGGCGTTGTAGGGCATCTTCTTTCTTCTTCATTTCGGGCCAATAATACCCTTGACAACTGCGACCCTGATACTGAAGCTTATGTCTACTTGATCCGCGGTTCTCGTCATGCACACTGTTGCAAGACTCTATCTCGCTTCCTGCCTCCCCCAAGCATCGTGTCAACACACCATCCGCTTCTTTGTGATATAAGACACCTTTGATGATGTTGTATTTCTGTAACTTTATGGTAGGTATTGTTCCCTCCTTTGTTTGCAATTGATTGGAGATGTCGTATCGCCAATCATCTATCATGTCTTTGGGGAACAAATTTAGCACTGTGGTTGGGAGGGTTCTCTTCATTACCTTTACTTCCAAATCCTCACCTGGACATAGACTCGAGATCTTCTTTTGCTGCTAGTGCATCGGGTTGTTTATTCATCCTCTTGCACATATTCAATCACCACCTTCTTGAAAGCCTCCATCACCTTTTGTGCTTTCTGATTCGATATGGCGCCAAGATAGGTTCCTTCACTCCAAATTGGCCTCTTATCATTTGCCTTATGAGGTTTGAATCTCCCTTTACTTTAAGATATTTGGCTCCCAATTCTTGAGTACGCCAACAATCCTAGTATGAACGCCTCGTATTACGCTTCATTGTTTGTGCGAGGAAATCCAATTTGTATGACAAGGCCACTTCATTTCCTTCTTTAGTGGTCAACACCACTCCTGCTCCGCCTTTACCTTATGTGGATGATCCATCAAAAGCCAAACTCCACCATTCTGGGTCCTCATTTCTCAACTCGATTGATTCTACTTCTTCACCCTAAGATCCTCGGAAGGGGTTCATATTCTCCATTTGGAAATTGAGCGGCCAGTGCGCCAGCTTGACATCGGATTGCCTTGGTTGTTACACACATTGATGTCGTACTCTGAAAGAATCATCATCCATCTGGCAGGTCTTCCTACTAATGCTGGCTTAGTTAATAGGTATCTGATTGGATCAGTTTTTGTTGCAAGCTTTATTTCATGTGCTAAAAAATAATGCCGCATTTTCTGCGCAATGAATACCAATGCTAGACAATGCCTCTCCACTTGTGAATACCTGGTTTCCGGTCCTCGGATTATCCGGCTAATGTAATATCTGAGTTTTCTCTTCTCCATCCACCTCTGCGTGATCAATCCACCTATGGACTTCTTGGTAGATGTGATGTACAAGCTATGACGGTATTCCTCTTTGTGGCACTACCATTGTTTGTCTTTGAAGCCAAAATTCTTTTCACCTTCTCAAACGCTTTGTTGTTGGTCTTGCCCCAGTCCCATTGTGCCTTTCCTTTTAGCAATTTGCCAAAAGGTTCTGTGACTTCGGCTAATGTTTGGCATGAATCTTCTCATGTATGAAACTTTCCTAGAAAGCTCTTCAACTGTTTCTGCGTTTTTGGTGGGGGCATCTCTGTGATTGCTTTCGCCTTGCTTGGGTCCACCTCTAAGCCTCTATCGTGCACCAAGAAGCCCAAGAATTTTCCAGCCGTCATCCCAAAGGCGCACTTCTTCGGATTCATCCTCAATTTATACCTTCGGCACCGCTCGAACACTTTCCTCAGGTCCTCCACATGAGTTATCGCCTTCTTGGATTTCACTACTATGTCATCTACGTAGTCCTCCACTATATCATGAATCATGTCATGAAATATGGCGTGCATTGCCCTTTGATAAGTTGCCCCCATTTCTTCAACCCGAATGGCATTACTACATAGTAGAAATTCCCAAACGCAGTATGCGAAAAGGTCATCGACTCTGCATCTTCTACGGACATCTTTATCTGATTGTAACCCACAAACCCGTCCATGAATGACATCATCTCATGATTAGCCGTTGCATCTACCAAAGTGTCTATGTTGGGTAATGGGTACATGTCCTTTGGGCATGCCTTGTTCAAATCTCTGAAATCCACACATATTCGTAGCTGTCCATTTGACTTCTTTACCGGTACAATGCTGGATAGCCATATTGGATGTTGAATTGGCTTGATGAACCCTACTTCCAGCAACTTCTTGATTTCTTCCTTTATTTGAGTTTCTACTTCGGGTGCATAGTTGCGAGGTGCTTGCTTTACTGGCTTCATTCCCGGACTTATGTTTAGATTGTGCTCCACAAGATCCTTGTCAATTCCGGGCATCTCGTCGTAATTCCAAGCAAAGACATCCCTATATTCTCGCAATAATTGTACAAGCTTCTCCTTCTGTTTAGCATCCAACTCCTTGTTGACATAAGTCGGTCTTGGCGTTCCTTCCTCTGTTGCCAAATTAACTTCCTCTAATTCATTTTGTTGAGGTTTTGGCCTATCCTCGAAGCATTCTGGAGCTGGTTCTACCTTCTGTTGTATAGCGACTTTTCTTCTTCTTCATTATTGCTGGAGTGGGGGACACCTCCCGAGCCGTTGGTTCACACACGCTTCCAAGGGCTCTTCCCCTTGCATCGTCCTGATCGAACACCACCTTTCCGTTGGGTTTAACAACCCTCTCCCATTTTGTCTTTTGGCCTCTCCTCAGATTGTGCCATCCGCTTGACATTTATTATATTTCTGGCATCTTCAGGGTCTGCTGGCCTTTTCTTTTCTTCTCTTCCTTCTTTCTCTAAGTCTACTACCACCGGCTTCTTGTTTTTAGAACATTCTCCGCGTTCCAGGGTCTTCTTCTTTTCTTTTTCTCGCAGTACGAACTTATCTTCCTGCACTTCCTCCCCACTTGCTAGTCTTAGGGAATCGGTCTTGTAATCTGGTTCTCTCCTCTTCAAATGACATCATCAAAGAAAGTTGCTTGATGATGTGTGCCTCCTCTGAGTCAAAGGGATTCCGAGTTGCTGGAACCTTCACTTCTCTCCCTTTCTAAATAGCTTTAAGGCATTGATGAAAGACCGAGGGTACCACCTCGTAGTCGTTTTGCCAAACCCTTCCCAGCAAGACATGATATGATGCATCCACCTCGGCAACATGGAACATTACAGGCCCTAGAATCTTCCCAACTTTCATGTCCACCTTAACGTGTCCTAGGGTTCTCGTGCTTTGATTAGCGAATCCGGTAATGTTCATTTGTTCCTTCACAATCTTCTTCTCCGGTAGGCCTAACCGTTTGAACACGGTGTAGGGCATAATATTCTGAGGCGCTCCATTGTCAATGAATGCCCTCCGCACCTCAATGCCGCTTGATTATTCTGTCACATACAACGGCCTGTTATGCGGGTATCTTATCTCTCTATCAGCTTTAGAGAAAGATATCTTATTTTCTTCTTCCTCCATCGTCTTCATAAATCCTTTGCTTATGGCCATGCAAGTCTCCTGCGTTTCGGCAGCCTTGATAATTGCCCTGGTTGCCTCAATCCTTGCTTCCTTGCCAATCTGTATCGATCAAAAAAAATTTGAACTTGGCTCCGTTCATCAATGTCGTCACCTGCAGGCCTGGATCACACTCCTCATTTTCTTCCATCATCATCTCCACTTCTGGGCCTGTGTTGTGAATAACAGTGTTGCACGTTTCCTTCCCTTTGTGGTTTGGCAGCGGCTTGTCATGAACACTACTTTCTTTTCCAAGTTCAATCTCCCCATTTGCCAGCTTCTCGTGGAATATCCTCCGCAGGCTATAACAATCCATCGTTGAGTGTCCCGCGTATTGGTGGAATACACAGAAGTCTGGTCTTCTCTTTATTTCTTCCGTCACTGCAAATCTAGGCCTTGGGGGTTTCACCACTCCATATTCAACCCATTATTCATACAAACCCCTGAATGCTTTCTCACTACATGTGATAGCCTCCAGGACTGGCTTTCTTGCATATTTGTCTCCAGGCTTTCCTCTGCTTCGGTCAAAATTTTTCTCGTGTTTCTCCTTCTTGCCCCCTTGTGGTTTTGACTGAGAGTCAGCCAAAGCCACAGTTGTTGTCCTCTTGCCCTTCCATATAACCATCACATGGTTAGTGGGCAATGTCATGATTCCTCCCAAGTCTTGTGCAAAAGATGAGAGGGTCGCGAAGGAATCACAAGCCTTGGTGATGAGGTGGGGCTTGAAAGAATCCAAGGCACCATTGTTGCAAATGCTGACTAAGTTCTTTTCTTCAATCGGTTCTGCGCACTTCTGTGCCTGGGCCCTGAACCTGTCAACATAATCTGACAACTCCTCATTCGGTTTTTGCTTGAACCGCATAAGCTCCACAATGGTTACCTGTTTCTGCACATAGAAAAATTTCTTGAAAAATTATAATTTTAAGTCATCCCAATCATGGACTGACCCCTTCTCCAAATTGTAGTACCAACTAAAGGCACTATCCGTCAAAGTCTTGTTGAATTCCCGCATCAACAAGTTGTGGTTGTTCACTTCGTCATATCCGAGCCACGGAGACATTGACTCTACAAACCTGGCAATATGTTCCCTAGCATTTCCTTTCTCCCCGTTGTATTTTGGAAATGCGGGGGTGTCAATATACCCTGTTTGGTAAGGTTGCCTCCGAATGTGTGCGTGGTAGGAGGAGGAGAAGTCCAACTCGAGGGTCGAGATGTGCATCTGCGAAGTTGATTGATCACGTCAATCATATCATCCTTCGTCACATACGGGCTTGTAGCGTGAACTCTCTGGGGTGTTGTGATATATTGCTGCATCGGCGGTGTGTATGGTAGAGAAATTGGTTGATGAACACTTGCATCATGAACATCTGGCACTGGTGGAAGTTGCTGGCTCATTCGCTGGACATTGCTTGGAATGGTTGGCATTTGCACCTGTGAAAATGATGGAATAGTAGATGAGATGATGTTTGCCTGAGGTTGGCTTGCTTCCATCCTAGGTTGTGGCACGTCACCACTGTTCTGGGCTTCCAAGTTGATTATCGGAACCAATTGACTTTCCGTTAATGGAGGTACAATCTGGTTCTCTTTGTTGTTGCTACCATTATTGTTGTCTTCCACACCTGCTTGTTCCCCATCTAACTTCCTGGGAACATGACCTTGAAAGTGGGAATCTGCATCAACTCCTGGCGGAAATTCCCCATCTCCTCTTGCTTCCTCTGCATTTCCAGCATCATGGCCATCATCATTCCTTGCCCTTCTCGTGCTTCCTTTAATGCCTTGAGCATCTCCAATTGCACATCATTCGTCGGGTCTCCACCTGCATCCTCGCCTTGCCTTCCTGCGTTGGTTTGTTGTTGATTGGCTATATGTGGTGATGTCGAACTTCCTTCTGAAGCGTCTTCAATAAGTGGTTGGTCAAAATCCAGGTTTGCGCCTTGGAAAGCTTGAGTGGCTTGCCTTGGAACTGGATCCGGTGAGGTAATGCTGTTTGTTGGTGAAACAGCTCTTCCTGTAGTTCTCCCACTTCGAGTTGTGGGCATACCCTTCACGAATTCTACACCTCCCCAGCAGAGTCGCCAAAGAAATGTGGGCAAGGAAATCGTACCTTGCTAGGGTTAGGGTTTTGTGTTGGCTGAGGAGGAGAGAAATCCACAAAAGTACGGAATTGATTGATTGATTGATTGATTGAAGAGGGGAGAACGACAGGTGGGCGATTACTCCAACGACGCGTGGCAGAACTCCTAGAATCCGGGAACCGTGTTAGGGTAACAGGGATTCCAAGAGCCTTCTTGAGTCCTTCAAGTTGAGAGAATGTCCAAACCCCTTTGGTGCTTTTAGGTGGAATCTCCGAGCCTTTAAGTCACCAAAAGGGTCCCTTTGATCTTCCAAGAGTCCAAGTCTTGAGTCTGAAGAGAAGTCCCCAGTGAGGTCCCCTTCCCAATGGAGTGGAAGGAGTATTTATAGGGTTTTCTGGAGAGTGGTCATGTGCTAGGCACATGACCTTGGGGAAATCCCAATTTTACCCTTAGTCATCAGAGTAATGCCCAGATCGTCTCCGTCCTTCTAGTCAATCCAATCCTCAATCAATTCCCAAATGAGTCGCCCAGCCACGTGGAAGATTCTCTTGGGTCTATCCTCAATCAATTCCCAAAATGAACCATATCTTCAATCCTCCCATCAATGTCTTACGCCTATCAATAATCGTGGACCAAGTCCATCTCCGAAAAAGATATACAACACTTGCTCATTTTAAGTCGGAATGAGCTCATTTTTTTGACAGGATGTTCTTTATACAATATACTTTCATGTCCCAAAAGGCCAGAATTTTTTCTCATAATTTAAGTGGTCAAATAGCCCCTTTAAGTTTCGAAGCAAAGAGCATTTTCCTCTTTTATGCCTTTGGACTCCTTTGCTAAAAAACAGTCCACACTTAAAATCTACAACACCTTTTCCAAAGATTCCACTTGGATAAGTTATAAAACTCATACATCTAACTCTAGGACTTGACCACACTCAAAAATTCAAAATATAATAGAGATATGGTCAATTGAATTTCATGTCTGCTTTTACCAAAATCGATTTTTCAACCCTTTGTGATTTCTAAGAAACTTTCATGTTTTCACATAATAACCAACATAACTCATCATAACACTTACTAATACCACATATACCTATGATTTTCATCAGTCAAATGCTTTTATTATGACTCTCATCATAATCAACGTAAACAGATCATTTCCACAATTTAATAAGGAATTAATACAAAGGATCATTCATCATGCATGTGGTAATTCATATGCATGTGTTATTCCAATAGAATAATAAAGAATGGAATAATGTAAGGATTCACCATGCATGCGATAGAGACCGCATGTATATGTTATTCCCAATGTAATAATAAAGAATGTAATCGTGTCAAAGCGTAATCCGCAGACCGGCGGTGATATTCCAAATGTAATAATAAAGAAAGGAACCAGTCGTGCAAAATTAAGACCGATACGATATTCTAACAGAATAATAAATAATGGAACCAGTCCGACGTAAACGCATTGCATGTGATATTCCGGCTGTAATAGTAAAGAATGGAATAATAGAAGAATTTCACCATGCATACAGTACTTTGTATATATAGGTTATTCTAACATAATAATAAAGAATGGAATAACAGAAGAAGTTCACCATGTATGCGGTACTTCGCATAAATATGTTATTCCAACATAATAATAAAGAATGGAATAACAGAAGAAGTTCACCATGTATGCGGTACTTCTCATAAACAGGTTATTCCAACATAATAATAAAGAATGGAATAACAAAATTTCTCTTCATAAATAAGAAAGAAATAATACCCTTTACAGGTACAACAAATAATATCCCTTACCTTAGAATAAAGCTGGATACTGGAATAGAAATGTAGCAGACTTCTCTTCTTCTTTCTCTCTATAATTTCTCTCTATAATAATTGCTCTATAGCTTTTGTGAATTGGTGAGAAATGAAGGAAGAATGACCTTCTATTTATAGGAAAATATAGTTTCGATAATTGCACGTTTTGGGGCTCGAAATATTACAGTACAATACCTCCAACTTTTCTTTCATTTTTAATTCAGTCATCCAAGTATTATCAAACTTGCACCACCTCTCTTAATAGTAAATCATGTGAATCAATAGTAAATCATGTGACTCAATAGTTCTAAACATATGAAAAATTAATTACAGTATAGTACCTCCATCTATACCTCTATTTTTAACTTAGTCATGCAAGTATCATCAATCTTGCACCAACTCCCCTAATAGTATAAGAATGTGATTCAATAGTACACACATGCGAACAAATAGTTATATGAGCATGTGAATTAGTAGCAATTAATTGCTCATTTACCCGATTAATTACTCGGTTGGTCAATATAACTTCCAGACATCAATTACTATCGAACTAAATGTCGATTTCCACTAACACTAACAATCCCAACCCAATGGAAATATTTTTCTCAAAAATTTTATTTTTGAAATTTCGAAGTTTGACTTTTTCCAAAAAAAGTCAACTGTTGACTTTTTCTTGGACCAAAAAGTCAACTTTGGAAAATTTTGTGTTTATAGTCTATTTCTACTAATTTCATCGTTTCGGACACAAATATCACGTCTGCGTCTCCAAATTCAACTCTGAACTCAAATTCGATTATAATAACATTCATCATTAATATCATAACTCACAATATTTAACAACCAGGTCGTTCCCAGGAAAGAGGGGGCTTTTCAATAAGGATTTCACCCTATCAAGCGCCGCAATTAGGGAGTGACCAAACCTCTCCTCGATGTAACTTCTAGACATTGTAAATATTGCAATTTAATAATATAAATAAATTTGTCGTCTCAATTATTGATTTAATAATATATCATATAATGCAGATGATACTGTGACAATAATCGAATCAATAATATGAGAGATATGATGCAGCAATTACTATAGTAATAATTGAGTATAACCGAGTGACTTCTCACATAAGATCAATAATTAATACCGTGCTACTACGCAACCACGCCAGACATCGTATTTCTTTACTACCAGGTAGTTCAACAGTTTTAACGGTAAAAATTTCGCCGTTATTTTCATAAAAATATTTTTGTCGTTTTCTCAATCCGACAATAATTCCGTTTTGGGGTCCACTAATGATTGTGTCATCATACGAATATTCCCTGTTAAAACGAATATTCTCCGACCAATCGAATATTATATAACAACTTGCGTACTTTGTAAAATTTATAAATATTACCCACAACTATAACGTTATCTAAAATCCACACCAAAATTTTGAAAAAATATTTCAAGAAAATTAAATCTTTATTCATAAAATCTGGGGTCTCACAATTGGGTCTTAAAGTTATTGAGCCTAGTCACCATCTTATTCATGTTGAGTCCTTATAAGACCGGGTCGGATCAGTGGATTGACCCATGAGATATTTTAATATCTCCATCTTTGACAGGTAATGATGAAAAAGCATGACAATTGATCGTCAGATTCTTATACATTTATGCGGATGGGATCCGGGACTACCGACCAGTAGAAAACAAAGACCACCACAGTAGTGGGTGGGGTAATTTGTGCGATCGGCAGGAACCACCAAATCAGGGGGCTATGTTAGATAGTAGTGGGTGGCACGGTAAACCGGGCTAAAGGGTATAACATAGCAAGGAAGTCTTCAAGCTAAAGGTAACTAATATTCTATCTCTCTCAATACACTAGATATTTTATTCCTCCATTGTTAACCCTTGTGATCGCCTGTACTGACTCTCACGCCTGAGCTATCCTCCGACGGTCAAAGCCGTCAAGTTTTTGGTGTTGAGTGTGTTTAGTGTGCAAGATCAGGACGTCTTACGTGATTGGGACGTGGTAGAAGATCTTGGCGTTAACATTGACGCTAGAAGGAGGGTTGTGTTCTAGTGTCATTGTGTTTTCAATCACAACTTTCATTTGTTCTACGTCGAAAAGGATGGTGAGGAGTAGAGCAGATACACCGGAAGGACAGCCAAAGGCTGTGAGCTCGTCTGTCCAATATATTTCTGTTAAAGATCATCTGGGTCTTTCAAAGAGTGCTCATGAGAGTGAGAGCACTGCTTCCAAATGAGTTTCCAAGGGTTCTCGTTCGAGAGCTCATGGTGGAGCCAGACGGAGGTTGGTGTTTGCTGATGATTAAGGCCGGGACCAAGACCGAAGGCAGGTGGAGGGTTCACAACCTAGAAGTCATCACCAAGGTGGTCGAGACGACAAAGCTGCCAAGTTGGCGAGGATGGCCGAAGAAGCCGATAAAGCTTTAGAGGTTCTTCTAAAGTAGAGGGAGGATATAGCTGTGCAGATGCTTCGGATGGCCGATCTGAAGGACGAGGCGTCCACCTATATTCAGTCCGAAAGGCATAGTAGGCATAAGGATGTACAACATCGGGATGGGAAGGAGCCGGAACATTCCGTGCACGAGTCTCGGGGTCGACCTCAGGAGAGAAAGAGATCAAGAAGCAGAACTCATGAGTTATCAAAGAAAGCACTTGTTATCGTTGGTTCTCAGGGTCGAGATGGTGGCGTATTTTAGGAGCCGGGCCAAGAGAGCATGTACCGAGAATGAAGAAGAGAGCACCAAGATGAATATTCTCGTCGTGATGACATGGCCACATCGCCAAGTAGATCCAGAAGTCCATCAAGGGTCGTGGATTCTGGTGGAATGGGTCGATCTGCCTGAAGCGAAGGTTGTTCGGAGAAAGAAGTCTCTTCACAACCGTAAGGTGTGGATTTCTTGGTGAAAGAGTCAAGGAGCTCCCAAGCAGCGAAATTTGAGGTTCAACAGTGAAGGATACTCCTTGAAAGAAGGCATCCCCATTTTCCTCGGATATTCTTAAGGAGAAGCATAATACCACCAAGAAGTTGCCCCACACGGAGAGTTACGATGGGTCCGAGACCTTTATGACCATAGCCAGCGCTCGACCCATGGATGGATTACTATGATTTCACCGATGCTGCCAAGTGCCACACGTTTGTTACAACGTTGAGGAAGGATGCGAGGTAGTGGATAGGGACTTTGCCTGCAGATTCAGTATCTTCATGGTTTGAGTTTTCTGAAAAGTTCCATGCTCGTTTTGGGAGCAATCGAAGGAGGGGAAAGCCTACGGGTTCTTTGGCTCAAGTCCGACAGTTTTTCAATGAGTCTTTGGGCCTGTACGTGAAGCGATTCAGAGAAGCCGTTGGCCAAGTGTCTGACCTCAATGATCTTCAAGTTGTGGGGTTATTTCAGAATGGGTTAGACCTGGTGAAGTCGGAGAAGTTGGTGAAGAAGTTGATGTTTCACCATCCGAAGAGTTTGGCCGAAGCTTTTGATAAAGCTGAAGGCTATATTGTAGTGGAGGAGGCTATGAATAGCCTGAAACGTCCTTCTTCGGACCAAATGAAGGAGGCAGATACTTTTAAGGCTGAAGGCAATCAGAAGAAGGTGGGAGGGTATAATGATTGGCCAGAGGGCAGATCGAAGAAGTACAACAACACATGGCGACAGGGAAGTAATCGCCCACTTGCTCCTGACAAGAAGGTGAATAAGGTTTACACCAAACTGAACACGGATAGGTCGGTGATATTGGATCATATCAGGAACCAGCCGTTCTTTGAACCACCTCGCGACGCTCTCAAGCCGGGACAGAGAAATACTCGAAAATATTGTGGCTATCATCAAGCTGCAGGTCACGACACTAATGAGTGTTGCAATTTGAAGGACTTTGTGGAGAGGAAAGTTCAAAGCGGTTTGTTAGTTCAATATATGGCCGGGAGGGACCAACAACAAGATCAGCAGAATGTTGACCATACTATTCAGACAGTTCAAATGGTTCCACCCGTACAGCCTACTCCAGATCAACCACCAAGGCACGTCATTGATGTGATAACCGGTGGGACAACAGGGAAGTTAGTAGGGAAGAAGAGGAGGGGATTTCTCGATTCAGTCATATCCGTGGTGGGTGTTCCCCCGAAGACTGACAGACCATTTTCAGGGATAGTTATATCTTTCAGTGATGCAAATTATCCTTCGGAGCCCAACGAACCCCATGATGTAGCATTGGTGATCACAACACAAGTGGGATCGGTGGACATGAAGCGGATGATGATCGACAACGGGTCTTCTGTTGACATTCTTTATGCCCACGCTTATCAGATGATGCATCTTGATGAGTGAAAGATGGAGGTCGGGCAAGAAGCCCCCTTATATGGCTTCAACAACGATCCGGTCAAAGTGGCAGGAACTATTGAGCTACCAGTCATTTTCGGTACTGCCCCACAACAGGTACAATTAACATGTAAATTCTATGTTGTGCATGTAGATTCGGCCTACAACGCCATACTGGGTAGACCTACTCTGACAGCTCTCCAAGCTGTGACTTCCATTCCTCACTTCAAGATCAAGTTCCCAACAACATATGGAGTTGGAGAGGTAGCAGGGGACTTGGATCTGGCCAGACGACGCTACAGGAATGCTGTGATTGCCTCGGGAGTAGGGGTCAGCAAGCAGAAGCAAACCATGGCGATTGAGATCGAGCCCTTCACTGAAAGCAGTTCGGAGCCATTGGTTATTCTTGCAGGGGAGACGGAGGAGATCGAGCTAATTCTGGGGAAGAAAGACAAAACAGTGAAGATAGGTTCGGGTTTGCCAGAACCTCTCCGAACAAACCTTATGGAACTTCTTCGCTGCTATGCGGACTTCTTTGCATGGGAGCTACAAGATATTCCTGGAATCAGTCGAAAGGTTGCCGAGCACCGATTGGATGTAGATCCATCAAAGAAGCCAGTTCGGCAGAAGAGGCGGATCTTTGCACCTGAGCGACAGAGGATCATTGATGAGGAGATTGCGAAGCTGATAGCTGCTGACTTCATCTTTGAGATTGACTATCCGGAGTGGATGGCAAACGTGGTATTGGTCCAGAAGCAGAACGGGAAACAGAGAGTTTGCATCGACTACACAGACCTGAATAAAGCTTGTCTGAAGGAATTCTATCCCCTGCCCCACATCGATCAACTCATTGATGCCACTTCGGGGTATGCATTACTAAGCTTTATGGATGCTTTTTCAGGTTATCATTAAATTTCTATGTGTAAAGAAGACATCCCAAAGACAACATTCATCACACACCGTTCGGTGTATGCCTACAAGAAGATGACCTCTGGCTTGATAAATGCTGGAGCCACTTATCAGAGAATGATGAACTTCATTTTCCAGAAGCAGCTAGGAAGGAACATGGAGGTATATGTGGATGACATGATAGTGAAGAGCATGATTATTCAGAAACACTTAGACAATCTAGAGAAATGCTTTCACAATTTGTCATCACAAGTTGAGGCTCAATCTTGCAAAGTGCATCTTAGGGCTCGGTGCAGGGAAGTTCCTGGGTTATTTGGTCAATCAAAAGGGCATCGAGGTCGATCCAGAGAAGATCCAGGCTATTCTAAACATGAAGACTCCTCAGTCATTCAAGGACGTTCAGCGTCTGACCGGGAGGATTACAGATTTGAGGAGATTCATGTCCAAATCGGCAGAGAGATGTTTGCCGTTCTTTGACACGTTGAAGGGACCGAAGAATGCGAAGACGTTCCAGTGGACTTCAGAGTGTGAAGACGCCTTTCAAGGCATAAAGACGTATTTGTCTTCGGCTCCTTTATTGGTAAAACTTGCTCTGGTCAGACTTTGTACTTATATCTAGCGGCTAGTTCGTTGGTAGTGGGAGTTATTTTGGTTTGAGAAGCTGGGGGGAAAACAGCATCCGGTTTATTATATTAGTCACGTCCTAAGAGATGCTGAAACCAGGTACCCGAACATTGAAAAATTTGCCTTTGCTTTGATAATTGCTAGTCAAAAGCTCAGACAATATTTTCAAGGTCGGCTCCTGGTCGTCTACACGGATCAACCATTGAAGAAGGTGATGAGCAAGCCAGAAGTTTCGGGGAGATTAGCAGCATGGACAATGGAATTATCTCAATTTTTTATTGAATATCATCCCCGAACTGCTATCAAATGTCAAGCCTTGGCCGATTTCATGGTGGAATGTTCATTCTTCAAGCGGATCTGAGTCGCCAGTGTCAAACGTCCGATCGAATATTGCAGCTTCTTGAAAGACAATCGTAACTCATGGACGCTGTATGTGGATGGGTCTTCTACTAAGGATGTCAGTGGAGCAAGGATTATTTTGACAAGTCCAGAGGGATTCAAAGTGCAGCAGACCGTCAGATTTGGGTTCAGAGCGACGAACAACGAGGCCGAGTATGAAGCAGTGTTGGAAGGGGTCCGATTAGCAATGAGTCTAAAAGTTCAAAAATTGATTATTTATAGTGACTCTCAGCTGGTTGTCAAGCAAGTGTCCGGGGGTTATGAAGCTCGGGGGGCGAGAATGATCAAGTATTTGGCAGAGTTGAAAGATCGGCTTCAGTATTTCGTCTCCTATGAGTTTCAGGGTATAGAACGTAACGATAATTCTATTGCCGATGCATTGTCGAAGCTGGCCACTACGGATGCTGACATTTTTAATGGGTCAGTTTATTTGGAGGTTCTACAGCAGCCGAGTATCCAGCATGAAGCAGTGATGTGTATTGAACGTTCTAACTATTGGATGACTCCTTACATTGAATATCTGGTAGATGGCGTCCTTCCTTCGGATCAGATGCTTGCAAAGAAGATTAAGTATAAGAGTGTCAACTTCGTTCTTATTGATGGGGATCTTTATCGAAGGGCATTTTCGTCACCATTGTTGAAGTGTTTGATCCCGTTCGAAGCTGAATATGTTATTCGGGAGTTTCACGAGGGTATTTATGGCGACCATATGGTTGCTAAGTCATTAGCTTACAAAGTGCTTCGGCAGGGGTTCTACTGGCCTACGATCTTCAAGGAAGCTACGGAGTATGTGAAAAAGTGTGAGAAGTGTCAACTCAACAGTCCGATCCCACATCAGCCACCAGAAGAGCTATACTCGATCTTATCTCCTATACCCTTTGCTGTCTGGGGGGTAGATATACTGGGTCCATTGCCGAAAGCTAAAGGTCAAGTCAGTTTTGTTATAGTTGTCATCGATTATATGACCAAATGGATAGAAGCAAAGCCACTTAGGTTGATAACGGAACAAGAATGCTTGAAGTTCATAAAGGAGTCAGTAGTGTTTCGTTTTGGAATTGCTAAGGTGGTGATATCGGACAACGGACGCCAGTTCGTGGGATCGAAGTTCGAAGGATTTCTGAAGGAGCTGGGGGTTCAACACAAAAAGACTTCAGTGGCTCATCCACGAATAAATGGGCGTCGAGGTGACCAATGAAACGTCATTGAATGGGATCAAGCACAGACTGGATGAAGCTAAGGGAAGATGTCCTGAAGAGCTTCTCAGGGTATTATGGGCTTATCGGACTACGCCGAGGACTACTACGGGGGACTCACCTTTCAGATTGGCTTATGGCACTGATGCCTTAGTCCCTATTGAGATTGGATCCACCAGCCTTCTGGTCAATCAGTTCAGAGAGATCTACAATGATGAAGGGCTAAGGGCCAACTTGGATCTGTTGGAAGAAGTCAGAGAAGTGGCTTTGATCAAATTGGCAGCCTATCAACAGAGAGTAGCCAAGCATTACAATAAAGGGGTAAAGCTTCGGAGATTTGAAGTAGGGGACTTCGTCCTCAGGGAAGTCTAAACATCTACACCTCAAAACTTGGGAAAGCTGATGCCGAACTGGGAAGGACCTTATGAAGTAATTGAAGTACCGAAGCCAGGAACTTATCGGTTAAAGGCATTAGACGGATCTGAGATCAAGAACACTTGGCATGCTGGTAGGCTTCAAAAGTATTTTCAGTAAAGATCGAGTCACCTCCTAAAGTCTCAGAAATATTTGGTCATCATCAATAAAAGATTCACTTTTTCACAATTGATCTTCTTCCTATCGTCCTAAATTCATACCAAGTAAGGAGGATTTGGTGGACTCACGACCATTCGATGGTAGCCTTATCGGTAGGAGTATCCTTATGAATTTGTCTTACCGCGAGTGGTAAACAAATTTTATAGTCCTTTTAATATTGTTTTACCGCTAGTGGTAAACAATATGCACCGAAGTAAGGAGGTCGGGGTGGACTCGCTGACCATTCGATGGTAGCCTTATCGGTATGAGTGTCCTTATGAATTTATCTTACCGCGAGTGGTAAACAAATTCCATAGTCCTTTTAATATTGTTTTATCGCGAGTGGTAAACAATATGCACCGAAGTAAGGAGGACGGGGTGGACTTGCTGACCATTCGATGGTAGCCTTATCGGTAGGAGTGTCTTTATGAATTTGTCACCGCGAGTGGTAAACAAATTCCATAGTCCTTTTAATATTGTTTTACCGTGAGTGGTAAACAATATGCACCGAAGTAAGGAGGTTGGGGTGGACTCGCTGACCATTCGATGGTAGCCTTATCGGTAGGAGTGTCCTTATGAATTTGTCTTACCGCGAATGGTAAACAAATTCCATAGTCCTTTTAATATTGTTTTATCGCGAGTGGTAAACAATATGCACCGAAGTAAGGGGGTTTGGTCGGACTCGCTGACCATTGGATGGTAGCCTTTTTGTTAGGTGTGTCCTTATGAAATTGTTCTACCCCAAGTGGTAAACAAATATCCTTATATACTTGTTTTACCCCGAGTGGTGAACAAGATCTTGATGGTACAAGGAGGATCAGCCGAATTCACCTTATGCCTAATCTATCTCACACTTCAGAAATGATAAGTATACATTACTTTATTTTGTTCAAGTTAAGGGTGTAAACGAGTCGAATCGGAGCGAACAGAGAGCTACTCGAATTCGACTCGAAATGATAAATTCGTACTCGAATTCGGCTCGAATTTGAATTATATTTGAAAATTCCTACTCAGATTCGACTCAACTCGAATATTTATTATTCGAATTCGATCCGACTCGACTCGAATATTTATTCAAACTACTCGCGAGCTTCAAATTCAAGCTCGAATTCGAATCTCCACATAATAACTAGTTTTATAATAAATATAGTTATAAATTGAATTTGTTATTTACTTAAAAATGAGAAAATATATTTATTATTACACTTTACAAATATAAAATCACAATTAAAATAAAAAAAAATAATAAAATAATAACTAATTATCCTAATTTGATTTAAATTTGTATATATTATAAGAGAATATATCGAACATCTAATCGAATATGTATTAACCGAGTATGTATCGAATCACAATAAAAAAATTGAGTAGTTTGAATATTAAACGAGTCGAGTATAACCTTGCTCAGATTCTACTCATATTTTTATTCGAACTATTTTTAATGCTCAGATTTGGATCATATTATTAACGAATCCGAGTCTTGCTCGTATTTTTTTGATTCGAGCCCGAATCGAGCCCGAACTGTGTTGGCTCGTTTACAGCCTTAATTCAAGTGTTGAGTTCGGTTCATCCAGTTCAGTTCATTAAGTCCGGTTTATTATGTTCAGTATTGTTCTTTAACTTAACTGTTATATGCCTTACCTGATTCACAATTCAAGTTAAGTTCATTCATATTGATTGATACTGAATTATTGACAAGAAACGAATTAAACAGAAGTCATGAAAAAGAAAGTTAAAATTCCATCAATAATTAATTATTCAGTCATACATAATACCAACCCGATTACACAAAAAACATAAATGATTTTCACAAAAACCCTAAAAATTAGAGTAAAGCAGTATCATCTTCAGGGATTGTCTTCACCTTTGGACGAGTCGAGCAAGGCCGAATCTAGCTGGGCTGCACTTAATTTCTCCTTGTCCCGACCTCTACAAACGTCGTAACCTTCAGAATACACTTTCAGGATTTCTACATTCAATTCGTCAGATTTCCGGTATTCTTCTTGAATTTGCTTACGAAGGTCATCAGTTAGAGGAGGACCTAATTCCTTCAAGGCCTTCAACTTATCTTGAAGCTTCCGGCGTCTGACCAAGTGCCTCTCCTTATCTTCACGGGCCTTCGCCTGAAGATTATCAACTTTTATTGCCAAACTTTGATTGGCTATGGCAAACTCTTCATTATTGGCCTTTAGAACTTCGTTCTTGGCAACGAGGTCGGCGTTCATATTGGTCATATCTTGCTGGCTGGCCTTGATAGCCTTTAACTCTTCTTTGAGGGCCTTCAGCTCCTCTTTGGTCTGATCCAGATCCCGCTAAAGATGACCATTATTTAATTCTGCAATATCTCGCTCATGCCTCTCCTTCGCCAAAGCTGACTGCAAGATGGCATTTTCTCTCCTAGCAGCTTCTTCTGCAGCTTCGGATTCCATATGTTTAGGGCGTAAACGCCTAAAAACAGCATTGGCCTGTACATATTCAGTATCAATCAATCAATTAATTTCAAATATATCTTATCCAAACATGAAGAGGAATGCAAAGATCGAGAAAATAAATTTATCTGTGCTATATAGCTCATGCCTTCATCGAGCAGATCCCCGATAGTGCTGTTGCCAAACTTGTGATCGTCGGTATCTCGCACGAAGGCATTAAAGAAATGGAAGGGGAAGTTGGCATTGTATCGAGGCCATAGGTTCGACGATGCCATAGCCTCATTCTGGAATTCATAAGATGAAGGCCCAGGTGGGGATGGCTTCAATCTTCCAGGATATGGCATGAGCCGTTCAGGAGATGGTATTGGGTCCGTATATATGTTTTTGGGAGATAGCGATCAAACAGGAATAGGTTCGCGAAGTGGGGATGGAGCGGATGCTGAACTTGGATGACTGTCAGATGGGTGTTTCCTTTTTCGGGATAGAGAAGGGACAGGTTCGGCCTGCTCGTCTTCATCGGATACTTGAATTTCAATGGGAATTGTTGGGGGAATATCAGATGAAGCAGGAGGCACTCTGAGCTCTTCGGTTGTCAAAGGGGTAATTTTGGTTCTTAATTTTTTGACTCGAAGGAGTCGTTTTCGATCACCTACGGGTAGATCGAGTAGACTCCCTCGGCCAGAAGTTGGGTTAGTAGTTGGTGCAGATTCTGGGACAGTTTCAGGCTCTGGGATGGTCTCAATTTATGGGATGGGTTCAGGAGAAGTTGGAGTGGGGACTAATCGGGGTTTGCGAATAGCTCTCTTTTTCCGGTATGGCTGGAGGGTTTCTTCTGGTTGAATGAGATCATCAGCTTCTGGTTCATCTACTTGAGTTTCAACAGGGGGTGGATTTTCTTTAGGAGAAGCTTCAATCAGAGAAGTTTCAACAACTTCCGAAGATTTTCCAAATAGGAAATCTTTGAATTCTTTTATTTCGGAGGAGTTCGGTCTGATCAAAGATACTGCATAAAGTAAACAGTCCTATGTCAGAATTCACATCACATAAATTTCCAAATTTATGTATATATAAGACAGATTAACACTTACATTTGTGGTCATATAACCATGCCTGCTTGGAGAGAAGTCCATAATTCCATTCCTCCTTCGGGAAGTTGTCAAAGAGATCTATCATTTCGGCCTCACGCTCCTCAGGAATGTCTCAGAAATCGGCAGAAATCTTCTCATCGGTAACCCAGTTCGGTAGGGAAGCGATCTCTAGTCCCTTTACGAAAAACCACTTTTCGTGCCATCCCCTGTTACTGGAAGGAGTAGAAACCAAAGAGCGTCTCTCGAATTTTTTGTTTGTCTTCGGTGATTGTAGACAGTGAAAAAGAAGTCGAGTGTGGGTTCGACGCCCAATTCATGGCAAAAGGCGATAAATGATATGATGTGTATGTAGGAATTCGGCACCAGTTGGGCAAATCCGACACCAATAAACCCTATGAGGGTAATTATGAAAGCATGGAGAGGGAATCAGATTCCCTTCTCAAGGATAGTTACCGGGACAACCGTCCATCCCTTTGGTCGTTAATACATTCGCTCCTTTGACCTGGGAGCTCTCACCAAGTGGGTGTCCGGGATATGGCAACGAGCTCGGATTCTCTTCAAGTCAATCTCAGTAACTATCGATGGAGTGTTGGCATGGGAGTATCGTTCCTTATTCCTATAAAATGCAGAAGGGTTGGGAAGGGGCTTCATTGTTGGGTTCTTACTTGGGGTTGCTGAAAGTAGTATGCACACAAGCCAATCATGTTTGATGATAAAGCATATACTTTGTAACAATCTTATTCATTTATTAATAAAAAGGTATTAATTTATTAAAGGCTTTTAATTTTCTACATGATGCTGTTTTATAATATGTGATAAACCCATAGTTTTAAGCAATGCTTTTAGAATAATGATGATGATCATTCTAATGAGATCTAAATTCTTAGAAAGCTTAAAAACTAAAATTGTTCCCAATCGTTGGATTACTAAATTGGGGATTAGTGAATCCGGATAGATTGGTACATACGTTGCTTGCTCATTTGATGAGGATGATTGATCTCATAATCATTTGTGTGGAGACACTAAAGCAAGTATGTAGGTGCTTATTAGAGAATAAGTTCACTGAACGTGGCTCGCTAAGGAATACCTAATGGAGTTTTACTTGCCACAATAGAATTCTGTAGTGATAGTAGTACAAGTGATCCTTGGACTTGAGATCATCATAGTATCTTGTGTATGATGAGTTATACTTTGACTTATTCCTTAAGACCCTTAGGGTATATCAAAGGGTTTGCTTGGGTATAATAAGTTTTACATGGAGATAATGTATGATCAATAAAGAATCTACCACTTCTAGTAAAAGAAAAGAAATGTTCTATGTGATTCGATAAATGACAACCTAGTAGTCCTTGGCCAAGGCAGAATGAAATTAGAAAGGAGTTTCTAATTTGCATTATTTGGAGTTGTGCATTTAAGAGTCGAAATACATATAATTAAATAAAATAAGACTTGACAATAATTCCAATGCCTTATATTTAATTGGGACATCAGATGGTGGAAGGATTGAATTGTCACAGTAACTATTTACTCAAATGTTCTTTTATGATTAATGTTAAAATCTATATTATCCTGAAAGTCGCCGATCGCTAGGAGGCTTATCCTTATTGTAGAATAAATATTATTTATTTAAATATATTCATTGTTTAATTTATTTATTTAAATAAGATTAGAATTGTTCTAATTGATTTATTTATAACCGGTTTAATATGGAGAACCTAAAGGGTCACACCATAAAAGAAAGAATAATTATTTAAGAAGTTAATAAAGATAATCGTAATAATATATTAAGTATATTTAATTTAATCTATGGTGATAGAATAAATTAAATAGCTTAATATTTATTATTTAATATTTTAGAAATATTAAATATAAATTAATAAGAGGAGTCTTATTAATATTATTACAATTATTATTATTTTAAATTCTAAATAAATTTAGGAATTAATTTAATATAAGTACTCTCATTTATTCCTAATAGGATTAGGAGGTTAAATTAATTAAAAGAGTTTAATTAATTATCCCTAATAAGATTAGGGAGCTTAATTAATTAAAGGATTTTAATTAATTAAAATAAAACTCAATTCCTTAATTGTTAAGGAGGGTTGCCCACATCTATAAATAAGAGGGGTCTTATTATGGGTGGTGTGTGAGACCCCAGATTTTATCAATAAAGATTTAAATTTTGTCGAAATAATTTTTAATATTATGGTGTGAATTTGAGATAATATTATAGTTGTGGGTAGTATTTATAAATTTTGCAAAGTATGCAAGTGGTTATATTATATTCGATTGGTCTGGGAATATTCTTGTTTAGCAGGAATATTCGTGATAACTACCAATCATCGGTGGACCCCACAATGTAATTATTGTCGGATCGAGAAAACGATAAAAATATTTTATCAAATAACTATTAAGTTTTACCGTTGATACCGTTGAACTACTCCAGTAGTAAAAGTACAAGAATAATGCAGTGGTCGCATAAGAAGCACACCTGTATTGATTATCGATGCTTATGTGAGAAGTCACCATTTTGATTCCATTATCACGATTAATAATATGAATTATTATAATGATAATGACGCTTTTGTTTTATTCAGATTATTAACGTAATAAAATGTAAACATCTTTTATATAAAATGTAATACTTTATTAAAGTTATTCTATAAATAGAATATATTATATTTTATTATGCATAGTATTGCATAAGTGTTTTGCATAGTGTTGTATAAAGTTTTGCATTGTAAAATGTTTTTATATAAATAGAATATATTATATTTTATTTAAAAGATTTTGCTTTAAATATGGACCGTCAGATTAAAGTAAATCAATCTGACCGCTCATGGATTAATTACTACGCATTCTATTTTCCTATAAATAAAGCTCATTCCTTCATTATTTTCTTACTTAATTCACTAAAACTCTGTAGAGAGAAATTATAGAGAGAAGCTATAGAGAGAAAATCTATAGAGAGAAAGAAGAAGAGTATTCTGCACTTCACTACTTTGATATCCAAAGGTCTTTTACTAAGTAAGGGATATTATTTGTTGTACCTGTAAGTGGTGTTATTCTTCTTATTCATGAAGAGAACTTCATTATTCCATTCATTATTATTCTGGTTGAATAACTCAGTAAAAGTGGCATACCCTATACATAACTCAGATACGCCAGACATACCCTATACTTGGTGAAATCCTTATATTATTCCATTCTTATTTATTCTCATTGAATAACTCAGATACGCAGAATCCCCCTATACTTGGTGATCTTCTTCTCGTTATTCCATTCTTTATTATTCTGCTGGAATATCCTCGTCGCAGTGTTTTTACACCGACCGGTTCCATTGCTTATTATTCCGCATTTATTATTCTCGCTGAATATCCTCATGCGTGTGTTTTACACCTTACCGGTTCCATTATTTATTATTCAAAGATTTATTATTCTGCTGATCATCCTCGCTTTGTGAATTTCACCGACCGGTTCCGTTATTATTATTCTATTGAATAACTCGCCTATGCAAGTAATCGCATGCACGGTGATTTCTTTTGTTATTCCATTCTTTATTATACCCAAATGGTTAAAACTTTGACTTCTATACTCCATGAAATTAGTAGAATATCTTTGATATTTGCGTTTCATCCAAAGATCTTTTCATGGAAATATTCTTCCGATTATTCTTGAATTTTACTCTACAAAACAAAGATCATGTTGACAATTTGGACGTTAATAATTCCCGGATTAAATAATTCTTGAACTTGTTTTATTGAATTATTATGTCATTGTCATCATCCTCATGTTATATTATGTTATCTTTGCTTACGTGCATAGATGAACTTAGTATGATTATGACCGTGGATCATTCTAAGATAATCACGGCTTGATATAAATGATGTGACAAAAGTCCTCGGCCGGCCTCGTAATGCAAAAGATGGATAGTTTTTGGTATGATTATGACCAGGGTGATTCTAAGATAGTCATGACCATTGATAATTTGATGAAAATCCTCGACCGTGGTATGTGGATGATTAGATATTGTGGTTTATTCATTAAACCGAGTCTTTGGTGATAAAAATTGATGAAAACCTTTTAAAACCTAAAAGATAGTAGATTTTATTTTCTACTTTTTTTTAATGGATCAGATATTCACCGCAGCTTAAACCGGTTGTCTATTGTATTTTATCGCTTTAACATCATTGAAGACTATTGATAATTTATTCTCGCATTATCTTAGTCATAATATTTCATCTTTGGGCTAGTTGAGCTCACCTTTTCTTTCACCGTTTCTTCGTGAAATGAGAATATATGGGACGAGTTGGGGAAACTAGTGATGGTCTTGAAGATAAGATTAGTAGTCCCTCACTATTCGTGAAATAGTGTGATAATAATAATGAGGACTCTTTTGAGTATGGATATTATCTAGATGACAATATTCCTATTAGAACTCTCGCTTATGTATTGTCGTATGTTACACGACGCTGTATAATTAAGTTTGTATTTGAATTTATGTACCATGTAAGTGGCGCACCCAAGACGGGTGACGATACCTAATTTTGGGGGCGCACAAACAGTATCGTAGCTTAGGATATGATCCTCGGCTAAGATGTGAGACTAGAACTAGGAGGGGAGAGATAGGGAATTCTTCGCTAGTATGACCTACCTAAGTTTATTTGGGATATTTAATTGGCTCACGTAGTATAGGGATAATATGTGATATGTTAATTAACCCTTGTTTTGTGACAAAGTTTGAGAATGACATCCTAAAATGCCGAGATAAGCAATGAAGCACACGAGAGTGTTGATTCACCATTTCAAACAAAAGGTAACGACCAACAACACGATAATAATCATACTGGTGGCAACGGCTATCAGAACAATGATAACCATCGTGGGGGAATTTATCATGCTAAGAATGGTAACCATTTCGGTGGTAATCATGGCAAAGATAATAGAAGTGGAAATTGCAAGAAGAGAAGGTCATTTAGCTCAATTTTGTTGTGCAACAAAGTTAAGTCTAGTTGGGATGGTGGCACCAAAGGTGGATATGGATAAAACAAAGTCGTTGGTTTTAGGAAGTGCATTTTTCATGACTTCTCAAAAAGCGAGTAAACCGAACGGGTTAGCACGCAAGTTAGTTAATTATAAATTATCATGAAGTCTATACCTTATAAGATACCCTTGCCTCTACACATTATTTTATCTCTCTTGCTTTGCGTTCAACGCTTAAATTTGACTCCTAAAAATTAGACTTTGATTTATCTATCAAAACTTCGTTGGGAGAAACCTTCGTTACCTCCACTTATTTTTTAATCTTGTTGTTTCAAATAAACACTTTCACGATCTTATCTCTTTCTTTTGAAAATACTTGCCTTTGAGGTAATTTTTGAAAACGATTGATTAACTACTCATTATTCTTTTTGTAAGGTTGTAGCTTTCATATTCCTAACCAACCCATTATACTTAATTCAAAGTAACCAAATCCTAAAGTTAATCATCATTATATCAAGCCATAAGTAAAGAGCCCCGATCCTTTCGTTGTTGACTTCCTCAGTGTGGAATGCACGCCGCACTTTCAGAGGCGACGCCGTGGATCAAGATGGCAAGTTGATAGGTATCATTGTTAGGTGCTATCCAGTTAAGGATATAAGTCACATTGGTATTAATGTGACGATTATCCAAGTCTTGGACGAGAGTAATGCTTTTGAATGATATTTCTATCATTAATAAATTTCTTGGCGTGATTCTTGAAGACTTCCTAGCCTACCCTAGAACGTGAAATCGAATTTTGTATCGACCCCAAAAGACAAAAACTCATTTCTTAAACCCTCAAATATTTCTTCAACTAAAATGAATCAGCTTTACGGGTTTATGATGAAAGTCATAATAAAAGCATTGAACTAATGAAAATCATGGGTATTCGTGGTATTAGTAAGTGTTATGATGAGTTATGTTGGTTAGTATGTGAAAACATGAAAGTTTCTTAGAAATCACAAAGAGTTGAAAATCGATTTTGGTGAAAACGAATATGAAATTCAATCACCATATCTCCTATTATATTTTGAATTTTTGAGTGTGGTCAAGTCCTAGAGTTAGATCTATGAGTTACCTAACTAATCCAAGTGGAATTACTGGAAAAGGTGTTGTAGATTTTTGTGTGGACTGATTTTAGCAAAGGAGTGCAAAGTCAAAAAACCAAAAAGTCACGCCATAATTTTAGAGGGGCTATTTCGGCCACTTAAATTATGAGAAAAATTCTGGCCTTTTGGGACATGAAGGTATATGGTATAAAGTACCTCCTGTCCAAAAAATGAGCTCATTCTCGACTTAAAATGAGCAAGTTATGACTATTTCAATATTTAGGTTTTTCCGATTTAAAAAACGCTATAACCGGAAAGTTCTATAACTCACGATGACCATGAAATTTAAACTAGAAGCTCACGTTAACATGTGTAAGGTCCTGCCAAGATTTGGGAATTTTTGGAGTTAAACTTGAGGTAGCTAATTTCTTAAGGAATTAATTAGAAATTAATTTTTGAAAATAGTAATTGAATTTTAAAAATTCCAGAAAAAATATATTTTCATTATGGGACTATATTATGCTAAATCTCAGAAAAGAAATATTTTTGGGACTAATTTGGTATTTTCATGAAAATAGTTTAGTTACTTAACATATGAGTTAAATATGTTATGTGAAGTAACAAAGTTGAAAATAGGATTTTATGGCTAAAGAATCCTATATAGTAGTATATGCATATTTTTTTTTGATGAGGATTTGATAATTGGTGATGATATCTTATGAGTATGGCATTTTGAATGATTAAATGCATTATATGGTAAAGCGTAAAACAATTGAGATAAATTATTTATAAATTTAAGAAGTGATTAAAATATTGTTATAATATTAATGATATTAGATTATGAGATTATTAAGTGATTGATAACATGGGGATATTCTTGAATCTCGGATAAATTATATTATAAATGTTTAATATTTATCATTTATCTCATTTGATTGATTCTTTATATCATTATCCTCATGTTTATATTATGTTGAAAGTCATCTCGTGGCCTTCAGTGCAGCATAGATGAACTTGGTATGATTATGACCAGTGATTGTTCTACAGATAATCATAACCGTAATTGAAAACACGATTATCTTTCGTCGTAGTGCATGGATAATTTGTGGTCGTGATACTAATGAATACACGATTATCTTCGCCGTAGCGTGCATGGATAATTTGTGGTCGTGATACTAATGAATACACGATTATCTTTCGTCGAGTGTATGGATAATTTGTGGTCGTGATACTAATGAATACACGATTATCTTTCGCCGTAAAGGTACAATGGATAATTTAATTGGTCGTGATACTATAATGAATACACGATTATCTTCGCCGTAGTGGTATGGATAATTGTGGTCGTGATACTAATGAATACACGATTATCTTCGGTCGTAGTGCATGGATAATTTGTGGTGGTACGTGAATACACGATTATCTTCGCCGATGAATAATTTGTGGTCGATTATTTACACGATTATCTTCGCCAGAAGGTACGGATAATTCGTGGTCGTGGATACTAATGAATATCCTCGGCCCGAAGTGCGTGGATGATTCGATGATATGGATTAATTATCGAAATGTGAGTCTCAAAGAATGAAATATTAATTCATGGATGTGGTAAAAGTCATCTTCGTCAGAAGTAGTATTGATAGACTTGGTATGATTATGACCACGGATTATTCTAAGATAATCACGACCAGAATTGAAAACACGAATATCCTTAGCCAAGAAGGTACATGGATAATTCATGGTCAGATACTATTAAGTCGTAGTCTCAAAGATTATTGGTTTTACAGCTTATATATCTTTGGCCCAGTAGTGCAAAGATGAATTGTTAATTAATATCTTCGGCCTGGATTGCAAAGATGAATTTAATGTTTTCAACGATAAAGGTATTCAAGGTATCCTCACCTCTTTATCATACCGTGTACGCACTCTAATTTCGAGGGCAAAATTCCATAAGGAGGGGAGATCAGAGACCCCAGATTTTATCAATAAAGATTTAAATTTTGTCAAAATAATTTTTAATATTATGGTGTGAATTTGAGATAATATTATAGTCAGGTAGTATTTATAAATTTTGCAAAGTATGCAAGTGGTTATATTATATTCGATTGGCCTGGGAATATTCTTGCTTAGCAGGAATATTCGCATAACTACTCAATCATCAGTGGACCCCACAATGTAATTATTGCGATCGAGAAAACGACAAAAATATTTTATCAAAATAATCTATGAAGTTTTACCGCTGATATCGCTGAACTACTCTAAGAGTAAAAGTACAAAGAATACGCAGGGTCGCATAAGAAGACACCAGATTTGATTATCGATGCTTATGTGAGAAGTCACCACTTTGATTCCATTATCATTTATTAATAATATGAATTATTATAATGATAATGACGCTTTTGTTTTATTCAGATTATTAACGTAATAAAATGTAAACATCTTTTTATATAAAATGTATACTTTATTAAAGTTATTCTATAAATAAATATATTATATTTTATTACGCATAGTCAGATAAAGGTTTTTTTTAAGATTTTTCATATAAATGTTGTATAAAGGTTTGCATAGTAAAATGTTTTTATATAAATAGAATATATTATATTTTATTTAAAAGATTTTGCTTTAAATATGGACCGCCGATTAAAGTAAATCAATCTGACCGCTCATGGATTAATTACTATGCGCATTCTATTTTCCTATAAATAAGCTCATTCCTTCATTATTTTCTTACTTAATTCAATCAAACTCTGTAGAGAGAAATTATAGAGAGAAGCTATAGAGAGAAAATCTATAGAGAAGAAAGAAGAAGATATTCTGGTACTTCACTACTTTGATATCCAAAGGTCTTTTTTACTAAGAAGGGATATTATTTGTTGTACCTGTAAGGGTGTTATTCTTCTTATTCATGAAGAGAACTTCATTATTCCATTCATTATTATTCTGTTGAATAACTCAAAAGTGGCATACCCTATACATAACCTCGATACGCAAGATACCCTATACTGGGTGAAATCCTTATATTATTCCATTCTTATTTATTCTCGTTGAATAACTCAGATACGCTAATCCCCTATACTTGGTGATCTTCTTCTCGTTATTCCATTCTTTATTATTCTCGCTGAATATCCTCGTCGTGTGTTTTACACCTAACCGTTCCATTGCTTATTATTCCGCATTTATTATTCTCGTTGAATATCCTCGTCGTGTGTTTTACACCGACCGGTTCCATTGTTTATTATTCAAAGATTTATTATTCTGTTGATCATCCTCGCTTGCGTGAATTTCACCGACCGTTCCGTTATTATTATTCTCGCTGAATAACCTCGCCTATGCGGCACCGCATTTACGGTGATTTCTTTTGTTATTCCATTCTTTATTATACCCAAATAAGTTAAAACTTTGACTTCTATACTCCATGAAATTAGTAGAATATCCTCGATATTTGCGCTTTCATCCAAAGATCTTTTCATGGAAATATTCTTCCGATCATTCTTGAATTTTACTCTACAAAACAAAGATTCATGTCGACAATTTGACGTTAATAATTCCCGGATTAAATAATTTCTTGAACTTGTTTTATCAATTATTATGTCATCATCATCATCCTCATGTTATATTATGTTATCTTCGCTTACGCATATGATGAACTTAGTATGATTATGACCAGGATCATTCTAAGATAATCACGGCTTGATATAAATGATGTGACAAAAGTCCTCAAAGGGCTCAGAATGCAAATGTTGATGGATAGTTTTTGGTATGATTATGACCAGTGGGTGATTCTAAGATAGTCACGACTATTGATAATTTGATGAAAATCCTCGACCGTGGTACAGTGGATGATTAGATATTGTGGTTTATTCATTAAACCGAGTCTTAAATATAAAAATTGATGAAAACCTTTAAAAAACTAAAAGATAGTAGATTTTATTTTCTACTCGACTTTTTTAATGGATCAGATATTCACCGCAGCTTAAACCGGTTGTTTTATTGTATTTTATCGCTTAACATTGTCAAGACTAATGATAATTTATTCTCGCATTATCTTAGTCATAATATTTCTTATCGGGCTAGTTGAGCTCACCCTTTCTTTTCACCGTTTCTCTTCAGAAATGAGAATATAGCCGGGACGAGCCTGGGAAAAGAGTGATGGTCCGAAGATAAGATTAGTAGTCCTCACTATTCTCGTGAAATAGTGTGATAATAAATGTAATGAGGACTCGAGAGTTTGTATGGATATTGTCTAAATGACAATATTCCTATTAGAACTCTCGCTTATGTATTGTCGTCATGTTACACCTACGCTATATGTATAATTAAGTTTGTATTTGAATTTATGTACCATGTAAGTGGCGACCCAAGACGGGTGACGATACCTAATTTTGGGGCGCCACAACAGTATCGTAGCTTAGGATACGATCCCGGCCAAGATGTGAGATAAGAACTAGAGAGGAGAGACGGGAATTCCTTCGCTAGTATGACCTACCTAAGTTTATTTGGTATTTAATTGGCTCACGTAGTATAGGGATAATATGTGATATGTTAATTAACCCTTGTTTTGTGACAAAGGTTTGAGAATGACATCCGAAAAATGCCGAGATAAGCAATGAAGCACACGAGAGTGTTGATTCAAATTTCAAACAAAAGGTAACGACCAACAACACGATAATAATCATATCGGTGGCAACGGCCATCGTAACAATGATAACCATCGTGGGGAAATTATCATGCTAAGAATGGTAACCACTTCTATGGTAATCATGGCAAAGATAATAGAAGGAAATTGCAAGAAGAGAAGGTCATTTAGCTCAATTTTGTTGTGCACCAAAGTCAAGTCTAGTCGGGACTATGGCACCAAAGGTGGATATGGACAAAACAAAGTCGCTGGTTTTAGGAAGTGCATTTTTCACGACTTCTCAAAAAGCGAGTAAACCGAACGGGTTAGTTACGACGCAGTTAGTTAATTATAAATCATAAGTCTATACCTTATAAGATACCGGTTCTACCCATTATTTTATCTCTCTTCTTATGCTCAACGCTTAAATTTGACTCCTAAGAAGTTAGACTTTGATTTATCGGTTGAAACTTCGCTGGGAGAAAGCTTCGTTACTCCACTATTTTTTAAATCTTGTTGATTCAAATAAACACTTTCACGCTATCTTATCTTATCTTTTTGAAAATACTTGCCTTTGAGGTAATTTTTGAAAACAATTGATTAACTACTCATTATTCTTTTTCAAAGGTTGTTAGCTTTCATATTCATAACCAACCTCGTTATACTAATTCAAAGTAACCAAACCCTAAAGTTAATCATCATTATATCGCTTTCATAAGTAAAGAGCCCCGATCCTTTCGTTGTTGACTTCCTCGTGTGGAATGCACCGCCCCGACTTTCTCAGAGGCGACGCCGTGAATGAAGATGGCAAGTTGATAGGTATCATTGTGAGGTGCTATCTAGTTAAGGGATATAAGTCACAGCTTGTATTAATGTGACGTATTATCCAAGTCTTGACGAGAGTAATAGCAGCTTTGAATGATATTTCTATCATTAATAAATTTCTTGGCGATTCTTGAAGACTTCTAGCCTACCCTAGAGCGTGAAATCGAATTTTGTATCGACCCCAAAGATAAAACCCATTTCTTAAACCCTCAAATATTTCTTCAACTAAAAGGAATCAGCTTTACGTGGTTTATGATGAAAGTCATAATAAAAGCATTGGACTAATGAAAATCATGGGTATATGTGGTATTAGTAAGTGTTATGATGAGTTATGTTGGTTAGTATGTGAAAACATGAAAGTTTCTTAGAAATCACAAAGAGTTGAAAATCGATTTTGGTGAAAAACGTAATATGAAATTCAATCGACCATATCTCCTATTATATATTTTGAATTTTTGAGTGTGGTCAAGTCCTAGAGTTAGATCTATGAGTTACCTAACTAATCCAAGTGGAATTACTGGAAAAGGTGTTGTAGATTTTGTGTGGACTGATTTTAGCAAAGGAGTGCAAAGCTGCAAAACCGAAAAAGTCACTGCCATGATTTTAGAGGGGCTGTTTCGGCCACTTAAATTATGAGAAAAATTCTGGCCTTTTGGGACATGAAGGTATATGGTATAAAGTACCTCCTGTCCAAAAATGAGCTCATTCTCGACTTAAAATGAGCAAGTTATGACTATTTCAATATTTAGGTTTTTCCGATTTAAAACGCTATAACCTGAGTTCTATAACTCCGATGACCATGAAATTTAAACTAGAAGCTCACGTTAACATGTGTAAGGTCCTGCCAAGATTTGGGAATTTTGGAGTTAAACTTGAGGTAGCTAATTTCTTAAGGAATTAATTAGAAATTGATTTTTGAAAAATAGTAAATGAATTTTAAAAATTCAAGAAAAATATATTTTCATTATGGGACTATATTATGCTAAATCCCAAAAAGAAATATTTTTGGGACTAATTTGGTATTTTTCATGAAAATAGTTTAGTTACTTAACATATGAGTTAAATATGTTATGTGAAGTAACAAAGTTGAAAATAGGATTTTATGGCTAAGAGAATCCTATATGTAGTATATGCATATTTTTTTTTGATGAGGATTTGATAATTGGTGATGATATCTTATGAGTATGGCATTTTTGAATGATTAAATGCATTATATGGTAAAGCGTAAAACAATCGAGATAAATTGTTTATAAATTTAAGAAGTGATTAAAATATTGTTATAATATTAATGATATTAGATTATGAGATTATTAAGTGATTGATAACATGGGGATATTCTTGAATCTCGGATAAATTATATTATAAATGTTTAATATTTATCCTTTATCTCATTTGATCGATTCTTTATATCATTATCCTCACGTTTATATTACGTTGAAAGTCATCTCGTGTTCAGTAGAAGTATAGATGGACTTGGTATGATTATGACTGTGATTGTTCTAAGATAATCATAACCGTAATTGAAAACACGATTATGCTTAGTCGATATAAATGGATAACGATTATAATCGTGGATAATTATTCGAATACACGATTATCGTCGTAGTGTTGGATAATTGTGGTGGTAGTAACACGATTTATCTTCGTCGTAATGGATAATTTGTGGTCGTGATACTAATGAATACATTATCGATTATCTTCGATAATTTGTGGTCGGATATATATAATTTGTGGTCGGATACTAATGAATACACGATTATCTTTGGCCAGTAGTGTATGGATAATTTGTGGTCGTGATACTAATGAATACACGATTATCTTCGCCGTAGTGTATGGATAATTTGTGGTCGTGATACTAATGAATACACGATTATCTTCGGGCCGTAGTGCATGGATAATTTGTGGTCGGATACTAATGAATACACGATTATCTTTGGCAGTAGAAATATGGATAATTCGTGGTCGTGATACTAATGAATATCCTCGCCCGTAGTGCAGGATGATTCGGCGATATGGATTAATTATCGAAATGAGTCTCAAAGAATGAAATATTAATTCATGGATGTGGTAAAAGTCATCTTCGTCAGAAAGTATTGATAGACTTGGTATGATTATGACCACCACGATTATTCTCTAAGATAATCATGATCAGATTGAAAAACACGAATATCCTTAGCCAAGAAGGTATGGGATAATTCGTGGTCGTGATACTATTAAGTCGAGTCTCAAAGATTATTGGTTTTACAAATTATATATCTTTTTAGAGAAGTGCAAAAGATGAATTGTTAATAAATATCTTTGGCCCAGTAGCATGAATTGTTAATGAATATCTTCGGCCTGATCAAAAAGATGAATTTAATGTTTTCAACGATAAAGGTATTCAAGGTATCCTCACCTCTTTATCATACCAGTATCGCACTTCTAATTTCGAGGGCTAAATTCCATAAGGAGGGAGATCAGAGACCCCAGATTTTATCAATAAAGATTTAAATTTTGTCAAAATAATTTTTAATATTATGGTGTGAATTTGAGATAATATTATAGTTGTGGGTAGTATTTATAAATTTTGCAAAGTATGCAAGTGGTTATATTATATTCGATTGGCTCAGGAATATTCTTGCTTAGCAGTGAAATATTCGCATAACTACTCAATCATCATTGGTGGACCCCACAAATGTAATTATTATTTGATCGAGAAAACGACAAAAATATTTTATCAAATAACTACGAAGTTTTACCGCTGATACTTGCTGAACTACTCTTTAGAGTAGTAAAAGTACAAAGAATACGCGTGGTCGCATAAGAAGACACCCAGATTGATTATCGATGCTTATGTGAGAAGTCACCACTTTGATTCCATTATCATTTATTAATAATATGAATTATTATAATGATAATGACGCTTTTGTTTTATTCAGATTATTAACGTAATAAAAATGTAAACATCTTTTTATATAAAATGTAATACTTTATTAAAGTTATTCTATAAATAGAATATATTATATTTTATTACGCATAGTATTGCATAAAGTTTTTTTATAAGTTCATATAAGGTTTATAAAGTGTTTGCATAGTAAAATGTTTTTATATAAATAGAATATATTATATTTTATTTAAAAGATTTTGCTTTTAAATATGGACCGCCGATTAAAGTAAATCAATCTGGACCGCTCATGGATTAATTACTACGCATTCTATTTTCCTATAAATAAGCTCATTCCTTCATTATTTTCTTACTTAATTCATCAAACTCTGTAGAGAGAAATTATAGAGAGAAGCTATAGAGAGAAAATCTATAGAGAGAAAGAAGAAGAGTATTCTCGCACTTCACTACTTTGATATCCAAAGGTCTTTTTACTTGAAGGGATATTATTTGTCAGTGCATCTGTAAGTGGGTGTTATTCTTCTTATTCATGAAGAGAACTTCGTTATTCCATTCATTATTATTCTCGCTTGAATAACTCAGTAAAAAGTGCATACCCTATACATAACCTCAGATACGCTGATACCCCTATACTTGGTGAAATCCTTATATTATTCCATTCTTATTTATTCTCGTTGAATAACTCAGATACGCTTAATCCCCTATACTTGGTGATCTTCTTCTTCGTTATTCCATTCTTTATTATTCTCGCTGGAATATCCTGTCTCAGGTTTTTTACACCTAACCTTCGGTTCCATTGCTTATTATTCCGCATTTATTATTCTCGCTGAATATCCTCGTCTCGTGTTTTTTTACACCTGACCGGGTTCCATTGTTTATTATTCAAAGATTTATTATTCTCGTTGATCATCCTGCTTGCAGTGAATTTCACCGACCGTTCCGTTATTATTATTCTATTGAATAACCTCGCCTATGCAAGTACCGCATGCACGGTGATTTCTTTTGTTATTCCATTCTTTATTATACCCAAATGGTTAAAACTTTGACTTCTATACTCCATGAAATTAGTAGAATATCCTCGATATTCATGCTTTCATCCAAAGATCTTTCATGGAAATATTCTTCCGATCATTCTTGAATTTTACTCTACAAAACAAAGATCATGTCGACAATTTGACGTTAATAATTCCTCGGATTAAATAATTCTTGAACTTGTTTTATTGAATTATTATGTCATCATCATCATCCTCATGTTATATTATGTTATCTTCGCTTCGCTTACGCATAGATAGATGAACTTAGTATGATTATGACCAGGATCATTCTAGATAATCACGGCTTGATATAAATGATGTGACAAAAGTCCTCAAAGGGCCTGTAATGCAAATGATGATGGATAGTTTTTGTATGATTATGACCAGGGGTGATCTTATAGTCATGACCATTGATAATTTGATGAAAATCCTCGACCGTGGTGTACAGGATGATTAGATATTGTGGTTTATTCATTAAACCGAGTCTTAGTGATAAAAATTGATGAAAACCTTTAAAACCTAAAAGATAGTAGATTTTATTTTCTACTTGACTTTTTTAATGGATCGCATATTCCGCCGCAGCTTAAACCGGTTGTTCATTGTATTTTATCGCTTAACATCACAAGACTAATGATAATTTATTCTCGCATTATCTTAGTCATAATATTTCATCGGGCTAGTTGAGCTCACCCTTTCTTTCACCGTTTCTCTTCAGAAATGAGAATATAGCCGGGACGAGTCTGGGAAAAGAGTGATGGTCCGTAAGATAAGATTAGTAGTCCTCACTATTCTCGTGAAATAAGGTGATAATAATGTAATGAGGACTCTTTGAGTATGGATATTATCTAGATGACAATATTCCTATTAGAACTCTCGCTTTATGTATTGTCGATGTTACACGCACGTATGTATAATTAAGTTTGTATTTGAATTTATGTACCATGTAAGTGGCGACCCAAGATGGGTGACGATACCTAATTTTGGGGCGCCACAACAGGTATCGTAGCTTAGGATATGATCCCCGCTAAGATGTGAGACTAGAACTAGAGGGGAGAGACGGGAATTCCTTCGCTAAGATGACCTACCTAAGTTTATTTGGTATTTAATTGGCTCACGTAGTATAGGATAATATGTGATATGTTAATTAACCCTTGTTTTGTGATGACAAAGTTTGAGAATGACATCCTAAAATGCCGAGATAAGCAATGAAGCACACGAGTGTTGATTCAAATTTCAAACAAAAGGTAACGACCAACAACACGATAATAATCATATCGGTGGCAACGGCCATCGTAACAATGATAACCATCGGGGAAATTATCATGCTAAGAATGGTAACCACTTCTGTGGTAATCACGGCAAAGATAATAGAAGTGGAAATTGCAAGAAGAGAAAGGTCATTTAGCTCAATTTTGTTGTGCACCAAAGTCAAGTCTAGTCGACTGACTGGGCACCAAAGGTGGATATGGATAAAACAAAGTCGTTGGTTTTAGGAAGTGCATTTTTTCATGACTTCTCAAAAAGCGAGTAAACCGAACGGTTAGCACGGGTTAGTTAATTATAAATTGCATAAGTCTATACCTTATAAGATACCGGTTCTACACATTATTTTATCTCTCGCTATGCTCAACGCTTAAATTTGACCCAAAAAATTAGACTTTGATTTATCTATTGAAACTTCGTTGGAGAAACCTTCGTTACCTCCACTGCTTATTAATCTTGTTGTTTCAAATAAACACTTTCACGCTATCTTTATCTCTTTGAAAATACTTGCCTTTGAGGTAATTTTTGAAAACGATTGATTAACTACTCATTATTCTTTTTGTAAGGTTGTTAGCTTTCATATTCCTAACCAACCCGTTATACTAATTCAAAGTAACCAAATCCTAAAGTTAATCATCATTATATCAAGCCATAAGTAAAGAGCCCCGATCCTTTCGTTGTTGACTTCTCAGGTGGAATGCAATCAAGTCGACTTTCTATAGGCGACGCCGTGAATGAAGATGGCAAGTTGATAGGTATCATTGTGAGGTGCTATCCAAAGTTAAGGGATATAAGTCATAGCTTGGTATTAATGTGACGATTATCCAAGTCTTGGACGAGAGTAATAGCTTTGAATGATATTTCTATCATTAATAAATTTCTTGGCGATTCTTGAAGACTTCCTAGCCTACCCTAGAGCGTGAAATCGAATTTTGTATCAACCCCAAAGATAAAACCCATTTCTTAAACCCTCAAATATTTCTTCAACTAAAATGAACAGCTTTACGTGGTTTATGATGAAAGTCATAATAAAAGCATTGGACTAATGAAAATCATGGGTATTCGTGGTATTAGTAAGTGTTATGATGAGTTATGTTGGTTAGTATGTGAAAACATGAAAGTTTCTTAGAAATCACAAAGAGTTGAAAATCGATTTTGGTGAAAACGAACATAAAATTCAATCGACCATATCTCCTATTATATTTTGAATTTTTGAGTGTGGTCAAGTCCTAGAGTTAGATCTATGAGTTACCTAACTAATCCAAGTGGAATTACTGGAAAAGGTGTTGTAGATTTTTGTGTGGACTGATTTTAGCAAAGGAGTGCAAAGCTGCAAAAAATCAAAAAAGCTGCTGCCATGATTTTAGAGGGGCTGTTTCGGCCACTTAAATTATGAGAAAAATTCTGGCCTTTTGGGACATGAAGGTATATGGTATAAAGTACCTCCTGTTCAAAAATGAGCTCATTCTGACTTAAAATGAGCAAGTTATGACTATTTCAATATTTAGGTTTTTCCGATTTAAAAATGCTATAACCTAGAGTTCTATAACTCCGATGACCATGAAATTTAAACTAGAAGCTCACGTTAACATGTGTAAGGTCCTGCCAAGATTTGGGAATTTTTGGAGTTAAACTTGAGGTAGCTAATTTCTTAAGGAATTAATTAGAAATTAATTTTTGAAAAATAGTAATTGAATTTTAAAAATTCCAAGAAAAATATATTTTCATTATGGGACTATATTATGCTAAATCTCAGAAAAGAAATATTTTTGGGACTAATTTGGTATTTTCATGAAAATAGTTTAGTTACTTAACATATGAGTTAAATATGTTATGTGAAGTAACAAAGTTGAAAAATAGAATTTTATGGCTAAAGAATCCTATATAGAGTATATATGCATATTTTTTGATGAGGATTTGATAATTGGTGATGATATCTTATGAGTATGGCATTTTGAATGATAAAATGCATTATATGGTAAAGCGTAAACAATTGAGATAAATTGTTTATAAATTTAAGAAGTGATTAAAATATTGTTATAATATTAATGATATTAGATTATGAGATTATTAAGTGATTGATAACATGGGGATATTCTTGAATCCTCAGATAAATTATATTATAAATGTTTAATATTTATCCTTTATCTCATTTGATTGATTCTTTATATCATTATCCTCATGTTTATATTATGTTGAAAGTCATCTCATGGCTCAGAAGTAGTGCATAGATGAACTTGGTATGATTATGACCGTGATTGTTCTAGTATAATCATAACCGTAATTGAAAACACGATTATCTTTGGTCAGTAGTGTATGGATAATTTGTGGTCGTGATACTAATGAATACACGATTATCTTCGTCAGTAGTCATATGGATAATTTATGGTCGTGATACTAATGAATACACGATTATCTTTCGGTCGTAGTGCATGGATAATTTGTGGTCGTGATACTAATGAATACACGATTATCTTTGGGTCCGTAGTATGGATAATTGTGGTCGTGATACTAATGAATACACGATTATCTTCGCCGTAGTGCATGGATAATTTGTGGTCGTGATACTAATGAATACACGATTATCTTTGGTAGTAGTGTATGGATAATTCGCGTGGTCGTGATACTAATGAATATCCTCGGCTCAGTAGTGTAGGGATGATTCGATGATATGGATTAATTATCGAAATGAGTCTCAAAGAATGAAATATTAATTTTGATTTGGAAAAGTCATCTTTGGTCAGTAGTGCATCGATAGACTTGGTATGATTATAACCACGGATTATTCTAATAATCATGGCATCAGAATTGAAAACACGAATATCCTTAGCCAAGAAGGTGCATGGATAATTCATGGTTGTGATACTATTAAGTCGAGTCTCAAAGATTATTGGTTTTATAGCTATATATCTTTGGCACGTAGTGCAAAAGATGAATTGTTAATAAATATCTTTGGCCCAGTAGTGCAAAGATGAATTGTTAATTAATATCTTCGGCCCGATTGCAAAGATGAACTTAATGTTTTCAACGATAAAGGTATTCAAGGTATCCTCACCTCTTTATCATACCGTAATGCACTTAATTTCGAGGGCAAAATTCTATAAGGAGGGAGATTGTGAGACCCCAGATTTTATCAATAAAGATTTAAATTTTGTCGAAATAATTTTTAATATTATGGTGTGAATTTGAGATAATATTATAGTTGTGGGTAGTATTTATAAATTTTGCAAAGTATGCAAGTGGTTATATTATATTCGATTGGTCTGGGAATATTCGGTTTAGCAGGAATATTCGCATAACTACCAATCATTGGTGGACCCCACAATGTAATTATCATTGTCGGATTGAGAAAATGACAAAAATATTTTATTGAAATAACTATGAAGTTTTACCGGTTGATACCGCTGAACTACTCTAGTAGTAAAAAGTACAAGAATACGCGTGGTCGCATAAGAAGACACCAGATTGATTATCGATGCTTATGTGAGAAGTCACTCATTTGATTCCATTATTGTCGATTAATAATATGAATTATTATAGCGATAATGACGCTTTTGTTTTATTCAGATTATTAACGTAATAAAATGTAAACATCTTTTTATAAAAATGTATTACTTTATTAAAGTTATTCTATAAATGTAATATATTATATTTTATTATGCATAGTGTTGCGTAGTGTTTTGCATAAGAAGACTTTGTGGACGCCCCAAAATAGGTATACACAACACCCATTCTCGAGTCGCCAAATACATGGTACAAGAAACAAACTACAACTTCAATAATACAAATGTCGTGTGAAATACGACAATATATAATTGTGAGTTTAAATATAATATTATCTTCTGACAAAATCCACACGCAAATAAATCCCCATCATAATTATTGATACATTATTTTACAAAAATGGTGAGGACTACTAAACAACTCTCTCTGAACCTTCATTCCATACCCTCGACTAAGACTTCGCTACATTCTCGCCTCCCGAGAAGAAAATGGAACAACAAGGAAAAGGGTGAGCTCAACTAGCCCAAAGAAGAATACTACGACTAAGATAATATACAACAAATTATCGTTAGTCTCCAACAGGAAAAATCGATGAATACAATGCATAACAAGTTTCGATCAATATTCGCAAATGAAATAATAATTCATAGAAGAGTTACGTAGAAATGAAATCTACTATAATCTATGAATTTAATAAATTCATCATCAATATTTTATCCTCAGTAACATCAATCAATATTCATCTCAAATAAAATATTCATCTTTGCACTACAGTGCCAAAGATATTCATCAATCCATCATGTTCATCTCAACACTGCTCATCTTTGCACTAAAGGCCAAAGATATTCATCGACCTAATATGTTCATTTAAACACTGCTCATCTTTGACTACAAAGCCAAAGATATTCTTCAGAATCATTCATCTTTGCACTACAGTGCCAAAGATATTCTTCAGAAATCATTCATCTTTGCACTACAAAGCCAAAGATATTCAATAATATCATCATTTAAGACCGAGGATGATGAAAATATTTTAAAGAACGAATCCAAAGAAACAAAATGACAAGGATTAAGGATTAAGGATTCGTACTTTGTTTTATCCATGTCCAACAATACCTCAAAAATAATCATAGTGGTGTAAAATTCAAGAATGATCAAAACATGGATACAATCAAAGCTAGTATCCGTAATAGATATTTTGGACGAAAAAGAAAAATTTTATTTTTCGATGAATAGTCTCGATGCGTGAATAGTGTCAGATATCGTGAATAAGGTCACAGATACGTGAATAAGAATCTCCGACACCAAAAGATAGAAATTCCACAAAAACATCTTCACGCTTCATGAATAAGACTCGTGAATAAGAATCGTGAATAAGTAACTCATGAATAAGAACTCGTGAATAGTAACTCATGAATAGTAACCTCCGATACGAAAAAGTTCCAAATTTGATAAAACTTCGATCAACATTTCAAAGATAATGATATCAAGAAATAATATCATTACAAAAAAATAATATCCCTTACCTCAAAGAATCAAGATTTCTTGGAAGGAAAGGCTCAAGTGATGTTTGAATGAAACTTGTTCGAACAAAGAACTCTCAAAGTATCTAAATACTCACAAAATACGCCTCGATAATATAGAGAGAAAGAGAAAAACTTTGTTTCGTGTGATTTTCAATTCTAACTTAGCTCTCTATTTATAGGAAAATGTTAAGACGCCAAGCGACTTGACCACCACACCGACGATGGCTTTACTCGCTACTATTGCCACCCACCACATTTGAAATAAAATTCAAGACATTTTTTTCACCAACCACAAGTGGGGCCCACCAATTCTAGAATTTTCCACCAAAATTATTTATAACCTAATTTCTCGATCACCAACTCTTAAAATTCATAATAAATTATACGCTCATCTTTAATCTGCTCAAAATTTGTGGACATATACTCAACTTATATATGTATAACATATCCAAAAATTACAACGATCCAACTATTTGATTAAATATTATAACTCACACAATAAAGTTGTAATAACACCGATTTGATCTTTTAATACCTCCAATCCGACAAAATACAAATAAAACATCTCAAAGATTAATTCCTTCATTAATAACCACATAAATAAATCCATCATTTATATTCATATAAATAAATATTTCCTTATCATATGAATCAATAATTAATTATTCACAAATAATATTACGTAATCACATTTATGATAACCAGTCGCTTCCCAGAAAGAGGGGCTTTCCAATAAGGATCTCTCCTTCATCGCCAAGCGCAATTAGGTGACCAAACCTCTCCTTAGATGTAACTTTCTAGACATTGCCAATAATGTTATCTAATAATATTATTCAAATAATATGAATTATTGATCCGATAATGGGAAATATCAGGTGCGATGACAATTATCAAAACAAAGAATAATATAAAATACCAACGCAAAGAATTATTGAATCAATAAAATAAAATACTAAACAAGAATTCATCGTAATAATTATTGAGTAGTTCCTTCTTACGTAAGGATCAATAATTGATGCAATATCGCGTCTACTTGCTCAACAACGCCAGATAGTGTGTTTTTTAACCGGGTATTCCAACAAAGATAATCTGTGAATAATTACGCCGTTATTTTTAAACAACTTATATTTGTCGCTTTCCTCATCCAATCGCTTTTCCATGGGCCCATTACATGGTCATACTGTCAGCATTTAATATTCCCCGACAAGCATTTAATATTCCACGACCAAACTAATATTCCCCACAACAATGAATATTTTATAACCACTTGCTTATTTTGAAATATTTACATGATTTTACCCCTAACTATCCACATTAATCAAATCAACCCTTAATATTTCAAAATAATAAATAGAGAAATTAAATTTCATTAATAATAAGTTGGGGTCTTACAGTTGCATAAAGGTTTTGCATAGTAAAATGTTTTTATATAAATAAAATATATTATATTTTATTTAAAAGATTTTGCTTTAAATATGGACCGTCGATTAAAGTAAATCAATCTGGACCGCTCATGGATTAATTACTATGCATTCTATTTTCCTATAAATAAAGCTCATTCCTTCATTATTTTCTTACGAATTCACCGAAACTCTGTAGAGAGAAATTATAGAGAAGGCTATAGAGAGAAAATCTATAGAGATAAAGAAGAAGAGTATTCGGTACTTCACTACTTTGATATCCAAAGGTCTTTACTAGTAAGGGATATTATTTGTTGTGCCGTAAGGGTGTTATTCTTTCTTATTCACGAAGAGAACTTCATTATTCCATTCATTATTATTCTACATTGAATAACTCGTAAAAAGTGGCATACCCTATACATAACCTCAGATACGCCAGATACCCTATACTTGGTGAAATCCTTATATTATTCCATTCTTATTTATTCTGTTGGAATAACTCAGATACGCTGAATCCCCTATACTTGGCGATCTTCTTCATTTATTCCATTCTTTATTATTCGCTGAATATCCTCGTCGTGTGTTTTACACCTGACCGGTTCCATTGCTTATTATTCCGCATTTATTATTCTGCTGAATATCATGTCGTGTGTTTTACACCCGACCGGTTCCATTATTTATTATTCAAAGATTTATTATTCTCGTTGATCATCCCGCTTGGTGTGAATTTCACCCGACCGGTTCCGTTATTATTATTCTATCGAATAACTCGCCTATGCTCTGACCGCATGCGTCGTGGTGATTTCATTTGTTATTCCATTCTTTATTATACCCAAATAAGTTAAAACTTTGACTTCTATACTCCATGAAATTAGTAGAATATCTTTGATATTTACGCTTCATCCAAAGATCTTTCATGGAAATATTCTTCCGATTATTCTTGAATTTTACTCTACAAAATGAAGATCACGTTGACAATTTGGGCGTTAATAATTCTCGGATTAAATAATTCTTGAACTTGTTTTATTGAATTATTATGTCATTGTCATCATCCTCATGTTATATTATGTTATCTTTGGCTTACGTGCATAGATGAACTTAGTATGATTATGACCGTGGATCATTCTAAGTATAATCACGGCTTGATATAAATGATGTGACAAAAGTCCTCGAAGTGGCTGTAATGCAAAGTTGATGGATAGTTTTGGTATGATTATGACCGTGGGTGATTCTAAGATAGTCATGACCATTGATAATTTGATGAAAATCCTCGACCGTGGTACGTGGATGATTAGATATTGTGGTTTATTCATTAAACCGAGTCTTGGTGATAAAAATTGATGAAAACCTTTAAAACCTAAAAGATAGTAGACTTTTATTTTCTACTCAACTCTTTTAATGGATCAGATATTCCGCACGCAGCTTAAACCGGTTGTCTATTGTATTTTATCGCTTTAACATTGTTGAAGACTATTGATAATTTATTCTGCATTATCTTAGTCATAATATTTCTTATCGGGCTAGTTGAGCTCACCCTTTCTTTCACCGCCTTCTTCTTGAAATGAGAATATATTTGGGACGAGTTGGGGAAACTAGTGATGGTCTTGAAGATAAGCATTAGTAGTCCTCACTATTCGTGAAATAGTGTGTAATAATAATGAGGACTCCTTGAGTATGGATATTGTCTAAATGAAAATATTCCTATTAGAACTCTCGGTTTATGTATTGTCGTATGTTACACTCCTACGATGTATAATTAAGTTTGTATTTGAATTTATGTACCACGTAAGTGGCGACCCAAGACGGGTGACGATACCTAATTTTGGGGCGCCACAACAGTATCGAGCTTAGGGATATGATCCTGGCTAAGATGTGAGACTAGAACTAGGAGGGAGAGATAGGAATTCCTTCGCTAGTATGACCTACCTAAGTTTATGTGCTATTTTAATTGGTCTCACGTAGTATAGGGATAATATGTGATATGTTAATTAACCCTTGTTTTGTGACGTTGTTTGAGAATGACATCCGAAAATGTCTTTGAGATAAGCAATGAAGCACATGAGAGTGTTGATTCAAATTTCAAACAAAAGGTAACGACCAACAACACGATAATAATCATATCGGTGGCAATTTATCGTAACAATGATAACCATCGTGGGGAATTTATCATGCTAAGAATGGTAACCATTTCTGTGGTAATCATGGCAAAGATAATAGAAGTGGAAATTGCAAGAAGAGAAGGTCATTTAGCTCAATTTTGTTGTGCACCAAAGTTAAGTCTAGTCGACTATGGCACCAAAGGTGGATATGGATAAAACAAAGTCGCTGGTTTTAGGAAGTGCATTTTTCACGACTTCTCAAAAGCGAGTAAACCGAACGGGTTAGCACGCAAGTTAGTTAATTATAAATTGTGTAAGTCTATACCTTATAAGATACCTAGGTTTCTACACATTATTTTATCTCTTCATTGCTGCTCAACTAAGCAAATTTGACTTCTAAAAATTAGACTTTGATTTATCTATTGAAACTTCGTTGGGAGAAACCTTCGTTACCTCCAATCGCTTATTAATCTTGTTGTTTCAAATTAACACTTTCACGATCTTATCTCTTTGAAAATACTTGCCTTTGAGGTAATTTTTGAAAATGATTGATTAACTACTCATTATTCTTTTTGTAAGGTTGTTAGCTTTCATATTCCTAACCAACCCGTTATACTGAATTCAAAGTAACCAAATCCTAAAGTTAATCACCATTATATCAAGCCATAAGTAAAGAGCCCGATCCTTTCGTTTTTGACTTCTTTGTGTGAAATGCACCGGCCGATTTTCCGTAGCGACGTCGTGGATCAAGATGGCAAGTTGATAGGTATCATCGTGAGGTGCTATCCAAAGTTAAGGGATATAAGTCATAGTTGGTATTAATGTGACGTACTATCCAAGTCTTCGGACGCAGAAAATAGTGATTTTGAATGATATTTCTATCATTAATAAATTTTTGGCGTATTCTTGAAGACTTCTAGCCTACCCTAGAACGTGAAATCGAATTTTGTATTGACCCCAAAGATAAAAACCCATTTCTTAAACCCTTAAATATTTCTTCAACTAAAATGAACAGCTTTACGTGGTTTATGATGAAAGTCGTAATAAAAGCATTGGACTAATGAAAATCATGGGTATTCGTGGTATTAGTAAGTGTTATGATGAGTTATTTTGGTTAGTATGTGAAAACATGAAAGTTTCTTAGAAATCACAAAGAGTTGAAAATCGATTTTGGTGAAAAACGAATATGAAATTCAATCGACCATATCTCCTATTATATTTTGAATTTTTGAGTGTGGTCAAGTCCTAGAGTTAGATCTATGAGTTACCTAACTAATCCAAGTGGAATTACTGGAAAAGGTGTTGTAGATTTTGTGTGGGACTAATTTTAGCAAAGGAGTGCAAAGCTGCAAAACCAAAAAAGTCACGCCATGATTTTAGAGGGGCTGTTTGGCCACTTAAATTATGAGAAAAATTCTGGCCTTTTGGGACATGAAGTTATATGGTATAAAGTACCTCCTGTTCAAAAATGAGCTCATTCTCGACTTAAAATGAGCAAGTTATGACTATTTCAATATTTAGGTTTTTCCCATTTAAAAAATGCTATAACCGAGTTCTATAACTCCGATGACCATGAAATTTAAACTAGAAGCTCACGCTAACATGTGTAAGGTCCCGCCAAGATTTGGGAATTTTGGAGTTAAACTTGAGGTCGCTAATTTCTTAAGGAATTAATTAGAAATTAATTTTTGAAAAATAGTAATTGAATTTTAAAAATTCCAAGAAAAATATATTTTCATTATGGGACTATATTATGCTAAATCTCAGAAAAGAAATATTTTTGGGACTAATTTGGTATTTTTCATGAAAATAGTTTAGTTACTTAACATATGAGTTAAATATGTTATGTGAAGTAATAAAGTTGAAAATAAATTTTATGGCTAAAGAATCCTATATAGAGTATATGCGATTTTTTTGATGAGGATTTGATAATTGGTGATGATATCTTATGAGTATGGCATTTTGAATGATTAAATGCATTATATGGTAAAGCGTAAACAATTGAGATAAATTGTTTATAAATTTAAGAAGTGATTAAAATATTGTTATAATATTAATGATATTAGATTATGAGATTATTAAGTGATTGATAACATGGGGATATTCTTGAATCTCGGATAAATTATATTATAAATGTTTAATATTTATCCTTTATCTCATTTGATTGATTCTTTATATCATTATCCTCATGTTTATATTATGTTGAAAGTCATCTCATGGCTGTAATGCATAGATGAACTTGGTATGATTATGACCAGTGATTGTTCTAGGTATAATCATAACCGTAATTGAAAACACGATTATCTTTGGCCGTAGTGCATGGATAATTTGTGGTCGTGATACTAATGAATACACGATTATCTTTGGTAGTAGTGCATGGGATAATTTGTGGTCGTGATACTAATGAATACACGATTATCTTTGGTCAGTAGTGCAGGATGATTAGATATTGTGGTTTATTCATTAAACCGAGTCTTAGTGATAAAATTGATGAAAACCTTTTAAAACCTAAAAGATAGTAGACTTTATTTTCTACTTGACTTTTTTAATGGATTGTGATATTCAAGCCGCAGCTTAAACCGGGTTGTCTATTGCATTTTATCGGTTTAACATTGTTGAAGACTATTGATAATTTATTCTGCATTATCTTAGTCATAATATTTCTTCTTGGGCTAGTTGAGCTCACCCTTTCTTTCACCGTTTTCTCTTCGTGAAATGAGAATATAGTACGACGACAGTTGGGGAAACTAGTGATGGTCCTCGAAGATAAGATTAGTAGTCCTCACTATTCGGGTGAAATAAAGTGTGATAATAATGAGGACTCCTCGAGTATGGATATTGTCTAAATGACAATATTCCTATTAGAACTCTCGCTTTATGTATTGTCGTATGTTACACGACAGATGTATAATTAAGTTTGTATTTGAATTTATGTACCATGTAAGTGGCGACCCAAGATGGGTGACGTATACCTAATTTTGGGGGCGTCACATGGTGGGGGTTGTTGACTTTTACAACATACGTAATTCTAATTACGCTCCTTTCTATGAGAGATAGAAAAATTAGGGTTTTGCCAAATACCCATCTTCTTGAATTCTTCTTCTTCCTTGGTGGATCACCTCTAGAGGCCAAACACTTGGGTGGCTAACGTTGATCAAAGGAAGGAACCAAACCCGGTGGATTCAAGTTGAACGCGAAAAGGATTAGAGGTGAACTTGTACCTGAGGAAGCTCGGATCTTCAAGGGTATGATTCTTTTTCTTTCTTTTTCGTTTAATTAATAATTGTGCATAAAGGGTGATCCGGGTTTATAGTTTGTAAAATTTTTAAACTCTGATTTTTTACACGTTTTCGCTAAATTTGTGCAATTTGATTGCGTTCATGAATATTACAAACCTAACAGTGGTATCAGAGCCAAACCTTTATGCAAATTATTAATTGTTTTGATTTGATATGTATATTGATGTCTTTAGAACAATTTAATTTGGCATAATTTTATTGTAAAAAAAAAAAAAAAGGAATTCGCGAATTTCCATTTTTTATTGCTTGGGATTCGCCTGGGTCTTTGATTCCTTGCATCACCTAAGGCTAGCAGGATGTTAACATATTATATATATAATAAGTTAACAAAAGTTAATTGCAGATTCAAATTGCCCAGAAATGATTTACTTGGAATTAAAGGTAATCACGCAGTATGTTCATCTCACACATTTTATATATATATATATATATATATATATATATATATATATATATATATATATATTTTAGTTTTATGATTATATATATTATAAATAACGTATTTAATATTATATATATATTAATATTTTAATAATTTTATAATTAAAATAAAGAATTTATTTTAATTTTAAAATAAAGGTTTATTTTAATTTTAAAATAAAAAGGTTTATATTAATTTTAAAATTAGATTTCATGCTAACTAATTAGAGTTGGAATTAGATTCCATGATAACTAATTGGAGTTGAAATTGGATTTCATGTTTCCTTAAATAAAGGAGTTTATTTAGATATGAAATAAGATTTCATGTTATTCAAAATAAAAGAGTTTATTTTGAATAGGAAAGAGAATCCTAATTTCCTTAAATAAAGGAGTTTATTTAGATATGGAATAAGATTTCATATTATTCAAAATAAAGGAGTTTATTTGTGAATAGGAAAGAGAATTCGTGTTTCCTTTAATTAAGAAGTTTTTTTACATGGAATTGGATTCCATAATTAATTAAAATAAGGAGTTTATTTTGATTAAAGATTTTGATTAAAATAAAATAGTTTATTTTATTCAAAATTGATAAATTAAAATAAAATAGTTTTATTTTGATTTAAATTTGGATTAAAATAAAGGAGTTTATTTTGATTCAAAATTAGATTTTATACTAACTAAATTTGCCCATTAAATGATATCAATATATATATTGAACGCTTATTATTCATGAGATGAATATTATTTATTGATACATATGGTGATGTGTATGATAATAAATGGGATTGATTATGGACTATCGACCAATGTGATTAGATTTTTTTTAAGTTGGATGCATGAATGTATGGGTTTTATTAAATGGGGTCTGCGTACCCCGTCTTCTCTAAAAAAATTTTAATGTAAATTCTATCTCCCTCCTATGTACTTTCCCTTGACTGATGATCAAGGTTTCTATTTATTTTAAAATAGTTTTGTAATAGGAATAGTTTGAATTAATTTTGAAGAATTGAGATCAAGGAGCAAGTAGCGCTTGAAGACCCGCTCAGTAATGGAGCCCGGTTTAAAATGTAATAGTTATATTTAAATATTAATTCTCGCACCCCTAGGGTTTGACCTTTTAGTTCACTTGTGCGGCTCTAGTGAACCAAACTAGAATAAAAGTTCATAATCAATCCGGGTAGAATATAGTATTCTATATGCAAGACGCTTATACTATATATATATATATATATATATATATATATATACAAACATGCTTTGCATGTTAATTAATATGACGCGTATTTTATATATATATGTGCATGCGCGCTAAACAAGATGAGACAAATTAATAACAAACCCCTCAATTTTTTATATTAAGTCCTAAGCGTTCAAAGATATTTTGAATATCGAACATCGCCTTTCTAGCATGATAAAATTAATAGAGTGTTAAATATTTAATATGAGTTTGTTGTGTCACCACAAGGCAAGTATTAAGTATTTAAGATGTTAATTTATCACATTTGATGCTTATAAAGAAAATTGAACAATATTGTTTTGTTGTGTCACCACAAGGACGATATTTTTCTTTTTTGAATATATAGAGTGCTAGGTTGGACTTAACTTGGATCATTTTAGTTCGGATGTGCACACACTTGACCATTATGATCTAAGAGGCAAATATAAGGAGTTACATAGTTGATGTAATTGACAAGAGTTGTCTACCTATTTATTTATATATAGTTTGTTGTGTTACCACAAGGCTATATACATTTGAAATGGGATCCTTATTCTCACTAGCAAATATTTAATTAGATATTGTCGAACTATATATATTGAGGGTAATATAGTTTGAAGAAAATAGTGGGAGATACCAATTTAAAATAAGACCTAATTTATTTTGGTAATTAATAAAAGAATGTATGTTAAAATGTTGTTAATTACACATTCATTTACAGAATTTTACAATGTCTAAATTACTATCACTGCGAAGTATATTAGATGTTATTTAACCGGACCGCATTAAACGGATTGGTTAAGGAAATTGAGAATAGTTCTCACGGCTAAAAAGCTATCTTATATCCTTAATACGCCTATCCCTGCAATGGTTGTAGACAATGCCTCTGAGGAAGAGATTGCTACTTTTAGAAAGTGGCAAGATGATGCACAATTAAGCTCAATGCATCATGCTAAGCATCCATGAGTAACGAGCTTCACAATACGATGAAACTATGGATGCTCATACTATATTCCCGCACATCAAGTAGTTGATGGTGAGGAAAGTAGGGTGATAGATATCGATATCTAAGGAGCTCTTCCGATCTAGAATGACCAATGACACTATAAGATGCATATTACGTCCTAAACATATAATCAATTTGATTGATCAATTAGACAACCGGTTTTGTCATGGATGGAGAGTTGAGCCAAGATTTGATCTTGCACTCACTCCCGGACTCCTTTCACAATTGTTGTGAATTTTTCATATGAACAAGCTAGCTATCAGCCTCGCTGATTTGCTTAACATGTTGAAAAATGTTGAGAGTCACTTTCCAAGCAAGAAAGACCATGTCTTACTGGTAGGGGCCAATGGATCTTCTGAAAAGAAGAACGATTCAAAGAAGATAAACAGAAAGACGTAAACAAAGGATAATAAGAACAAAACTGATATGGATAGCAAAGGAGTTTACTTCCACTGCAATAAGCCTGGACACTGGAAAGAAACTGCTAGAAGAATCTTGCAAAAGCTAACCAAAGAAGCTTAGTGAAGTTTCGGTTATAAATACAAATTTGTTCATGATTTAAAATAAATTTTTCTTTTAGTCAAGGTTCTACTTGGGTATTGGATACCGACTTTGGTTATCATAAATATAAATTTATGAAGGACCAAGCGTAGTAGAAAGCTAAACAAATATAAGTAAACTTATGTGGGGAAATGAAGCAAAGGTCACGCATTAGCCATAGGAACTTATAGTTTAGCAATGCCTACGGCAAGTCTATTAAGTTAATAAGTTGTTATTGTATTCCAGTTCTCGTTAGAAATATTATTTTCATTTTGTTGTTGACAATGAAATTTGGTATTATAATTAAGAACAATTGTTGTTCTATTTATAATAATAATATTTTATATAGAACCGAATATTACTTAATGGATTTTGTATACTGACTTTACGTGAAAATAATTTTGCAAATCGAACAAACTAGTATATGAAAAGGAGATGATCATTCAAAGAGTCAATCTATGTATTTGTTTGAATACAAGTGTGAATTATTTGAAAGGTTCAAAGAATTCAGAAGTGAAATAAATTGGCAAAGTATTAAGATTCTTTGATTAGATCAAGGAATAAATATTTGTGCAATAAGTTTTTAGATCATCTCAAATGGTTTTCTCACAATGGACGCCTCCTGATACGCAATAATTGATTGATGTATCTGAAAGAAAAAAATCATACCTTGTTGGACATGGTGCGGTCCATAATGATTTTACCGACATTCCAGTATCCTTCTAGGATAATGCCCTAGAAATGGCTGCATATCTACGAAAAGGTAACCTCAAAATCCGGCCGCAAGACTATAAGATTTATGGACAGGGAGGATTCCTAATCTTAAGTATGTTAAGATAATGGGTTATCCAACTTATGTGAAAAGTTTTCAAAGGATAAGTTTGGGACAAAATTGGACAAATACAGATTTGTGGGACATCTTAAAGTAAGTTTAGGGCATATGTTCTATAATCCTACTTAGCAAAAGGTGCTTGTTGAGAAACATGGTGCCTTCTAAGATAAAGTTTTTTATCATTGAAGGGGCTAGTGGGAGGATAATAGATCTTGAAGAGTTCAAGAACCATAAATCACTATAAGTCAAATAAGAGGAACCTATAGATGAATTTATTGTACCACAAACCAATTATAAATCGAATAATACCAGAAGATACCTAGGAGGTATGGATTCATCATGGATGATGATGATGAGAGTACGATCATGAAGATGATGATCCAGCTTACATACGATGAGGTAAGAGTTATAGACACTCTCAAAATGGAACATTCATTTTGATGAAATAATCAAAAGAGTTTGATTTTATCAAAATAAGAATAAAATTAGGTATACGCCACCCATCTTGGGTCGCCACTTACATGGTACGTAATTTAAATACAACTTACTAATATATATAACTGCTGCAATATACGATATATATAAACCGTGAGTTTGAATACAAATATTGTCTACTAGATATTATACAAACTCAAAAGGAGTCCTCATTACAATTATTATCACACTATTTCACGTATTATAGTGAGGACTACTAATGCTATCCTCTCGACCATTATTCCGCTCCCCGACTCGTCCCAAATATATTCTCATTTCAAGAGAATAAAGAAAGAAAGGGTGAGCTCAACTAGCCCAAGAAGAAATATTATAACTAAGATAATGCGTAATAAATTATCAATAGTCTTCAACAATGTTAAACCGATAAAATACAATAGACAACCAGCTTTAATCATAGCTGAATACGCAATCCATTAAAAGAGTCAAGTAGAAAATAAAGTCTACTATCTTTTAGGTTTTAAAAGGTTTTCATCAATTTTTATCACTAAGACTCAGCTTTAATGAATAAACCACAATATCTAATCATCCCCGCATTACTTGGCCAAGGATTTTCATCAAATTATCAATGGTCATGACTATACCGAATCACCCCCGTCATAATCATACCAAAAACTATCCATCACCGCATTACAGCCACCGAGGACTTTTGTCACATCATTTATATCAAGCCATGATTATACCGAATGATCTCTCGTCATAATCATACTAAGTTCATCTATGCACGTAAGCCAAAGATAACATAATATAACACGAGGATGATGACAATGACATAATAATTCAATAAAACAAGTTCACGAATTAATTTATTCAGAACTAATAACGCCCAAATTGTCAACACGATATCGCTTTCAGAGTAAAAAAATCAAGAATGATCGTAAGAATATTTCCATGAAAAGATATCGATGAAACGCAAATATCAAGAATATTCTACTAATTTCATGGAGTATAAAGTCAAAGTTTTAACCAACCGGGTATAATAAAGAATGGAATAACAAAGGAAATCACCACGCACGCGGTAGATTGAGATGTAAAAGTTATTCCAATGTAATAATAATAATCTAACCAGTGTCGTGAAATTCACAATCGGCAGTGATGTTCCAATGTAATAATAAAGATGGAACTGCATCCTGTAAAACACACGATAGATATTCCAATGTAATGATAAAGATTTTAACCAGTCCTGCGGTAAAACACACGCATGTGATGTTCCAATGTAAATAATAAAGATTTTAACCAGTCCTGTAAAACACACGCATGTGATGTTCCAAATGTAATAATAAAATGAATGTCACCAAGTATAAAAACCACGATACAGATTATGTATAGGTATGCCACAGATACAAAGTTATTCCAATGTAATAATAAAGAATGGAATAATAGAGGATTTCACCAAGTATAGGTACGCCACAGATACAAAAGTTATTCCAATGTAATAATAAAGAATGGAATAATGTAAGTTCTCTTCATGAATAAGAAAGAATAACACTTTTACGGCACAACAAATAATATCCCTTACCTTAAAAGAACCAATATTGGAAAAGTGAAGTAGCGTAATACTTTTCTTCTTTCTCTCTATAGTTTCTCTCTCTGTAGTTTCAATGAATTCATAAGAAATAATGAAGGAATGAGCTTTCTATTTATAGAAAACCGAGGGTGGCTTTGGTCTTAACGGCGGGTCAAAATGACTTCGTAATATCAAGAGACAACTACTATTTCATGAGGGGTAATTAACCTCGAACAATCAAGAGGCGCTAAACTCTCGTAATATCAAGGGACAACTACTATTTTGATGGGGGGTAATTATCTAATTACTATCGACGAAGGTAATTACTATTATCGACGAAGGTAATTACTATTATCACAAACGAAAGGTAATTACTATTCACAAAAATAATTACTATCGACGAAAAGGTAATTACTATTATTCACGGTAAGGTAATTACTATTCACAAAGGTAATTAATTACTATTCACAAAGGTAAATACTATCGACGGTAATAGACTCTTAGAGAGACTTTAGATGATTTATACGGGCCCCCATAAAATAATCAAACTTACCACAAACGCCTCATAATGTACTTTTATATACATCAAGGATCGAATAAATATTACCACAAATCATTTTATTTTTAATCAACACATATTTAATCTTTCAACAATTATTAATCATTTATAACTTGTCGCCTCAATTAATAATATAACATATTATATGTATGATAACCGTGACAATAATTGAATCAATAATATAAGAGATATGATGCAAAGAATTATCGTAAGCATAATCGAGTATAGCTAAGTGACTTCTCACGTAAGATCAATAATCAATACCGCAGCTACTACTACGCAACCACGCCAGACATCGCGCATTTCTTTTACTACCGTAGTTCAACAGCTTTAAACTAGAATACCTCCGCCGTTATTTTTATAGAAAAGATAATTTTGTCGCTTTCTAACTACTTACAATACTTCCGCCAGGGGGTCCACCATCGATTGAGCCGCCGCATTTAATATTCCCCGACAAAAAAGAATATTCCCCACCAAACGTAATATTTTATAACAACTTGCTTACTTTGCAAAAATTTATAAATATTACCCACAACTATAACATTATATCAAATTTATTCCATAATATTCAAAAATAATATTTATAGAAAATTCATCTTTATTTATAAAAGTCGGGTCTTACAACCTCCCTTCTTATGAAATTTCGCCTCAAATTAGGGTACGCACTGATATGATAAAGAGGTGAGGATACCTTTGAATACCTTTTATCGTTAAAAATATTAAATTCATCTTCGCAATCCGCCAAAGATATTCATTAACAATTCATCTTTGCACTACAAAAGCAAAGATATACAAATCAGAAACCAATAATGCCGAGACGCAGCCTTAATAAGATCACGACCACGAATTATCCATGCACTATCGCCAAGGATATTCGTGTTTTCAATTACTACCATGATTATACCGAATAATCCTCGGTCATAATCATACCAAGTCTATCAATGCACTACTACTAAAGAAGACGACTTTTTTTACCACATCCATGAATTAATATTTCATCACGAGACTCAAATTTCAATAATTAATCCATATCATCGAATCATCCCCGCACTACGTGCCAAGGATATTCATTAAGATCACGCACCACTAATTATCCATGCACTACTACCAAAGATAATCGTAGTATTCATTAAGATCATATTCATTATCCAGATCACCAAAGATAATCATTAATTATTATCCACGCACTACTACCAAAGATAATCGTATATTCATTAAGATCACGACCACAAATTATCCATGCACTACTACCAAAGATAATCGTAGTATTCATTAAGATCAATGCACCACAAATTATCCATGCACTACTACCAAAGATAATCGTGTTTTCTAATTACTATGATTATACCGAATTAATCCTCGGTCATAATCATACCAAGTCCATCTACGCACTACAAAAGCCATGTATTTACTTTCAACATAATATAAACACGAGGATAATGATATAAAGAATCAATCAAATGAGATAAAGGATAAATATTAAACATTTATAATATAATTTATCCAGATTCAAGAATATCCCCATGTTATCAATCACTTAATAATCTCATAATCTAATATCATTAATATTATAACAATATTTTAATCACTTCTTAAATTTATAAACAATTTATCTCAATTGTTTACGCTTTTACCATATAATGCATTTAATCATTCAAAATGCCATACTCATAAGATATCATCACCAATTATCAAATCCTCAAAAAAATATGCATATACTCTATATAGGATTCTCTAGCCATAAAATCCTATTTTCAACTTTGTTATTTCACATAACATATTTAACTCATATGTTCAGAATTAAACTATTTTCATGAAAAATACCAAATCAGTCCCAAAAATATTTTTTTTCTGGGATTTAGCATAATATAGTCCCATAATGAAAATATATTTTTCTCGAATTTTAAAATTCATTTACTATTTTTCAAAAATCAATTTCTAATTAATTCCTTAAGAAATTAGCTACCTCAAGTTTAACTCCAAAATTCCCAAATCTTGGCAGGACCTTACACATGTTAATGTGAGCCTCCAGCTTTAAATTTCATGGTCATCTGAGTTATAGAACTCCGCTTATAGCATTTTTCGTCAAAAAACCTAAATATTGAAATGGTCATAACTTGCTCATTTTAAGTCGAATGAGCTCATTTTTGGACACGATGTTCTTTATACCATATACTTTTATGTCCCAAAAGGCCTGAATTTTTCTCACTAATTAAGTGGCCGAAACAGCCCTTACAAAAAAACGTGGCAGCAGCTTTTTTGACATTTTCAAGTTTTGACTCCTTTGCTAAAATCACCACACACCTAAAATCTACAACACCTTTTTCATTGATTCCACTTGGATTAGTTAGGTAACTCATAGATCTAACTCTAGGACTTAACCACACTCAAAAATTCAAAATATAATAGAGATTTGGTCAATTGAATTTCATGTTACGCTTTTCACCAAAATCTGGTTTTTAACTCCTCAGTGATTTTTAAGAAACTTTCATGTTTTCACATACTAACCAACATAACTCATCATAACACTTACTAATACCACGATATACCCATGATTTTCATTAGTCCAATGCTTTTATTATGACTTTCATCATAAACCACGAAACCTGCTCATTTTAGTCAAGAAATATTCGAGGGTTTAAGAAATGGGTTTTATATCGGGTCAATACGAAATTCGATTTCACGCCTAAGTAGGCTAAGAAGTCTTCAAGAATACGCCAGAAATTTATTAATAATAGAAATATCATTCAAAACTGTGACTCTCATCCAAGACTTGATAAGACGTCACATCGATACCAACTCGACTTCTATCCCTTAACCTAGATAAGACCTCACAATGATACCTATAAACTTGCCATCTTCATTCACGATGTCGCCACAGAAAGTCCGCTTTGCATTCCACACAAGGAAGTCAACAACGAAAGGTTCGGGGCTCTTTACTTATGGCTTGATATGACAATAATCGACTTTTAGTAGTTTGGTTACTTGAATTCGCACAACAAGTTGGTTATGAATATAAAAGCTAACAACCTTACGAAAAAGCATGATGAGTAGTTAACCAATCGATTCCTAAAATCACATCAAAGGCAAATATTTTCAAAAGATAAGATCGACAGTAACGTGAAAATGTTTATTTGAATCAAACAAGATTTAAAAATAAGAAGCGTAACGAAGGCTCCTACTAACGGTTTCAACCAATAAGTCAAAGTTTAACTTCTTCTGAGTCAAATTTAAACGCTGAACACAACTAGTGTGAAATAAAAGAGTGGGTAGAATCGGTATCTAACACTTCAGATAGACTTCAAGAGAGCTTATGATTAACTTACCCGTGATAATTTTATTCAGTTCCTCGTCACGAGAAAAAAAAACGCCTCTTAAACTACCGGCTTTGTTTTGTCTCGACAAATTTGGTGCTCCATCCTAGTTGAATTTGTCTTCAGAAACGACAAAATCGAGCTAAGTGACCTTCTCTCCACAATTATAACATGCTTTGACTCGCATGGCGCAGCTTCGGATCGATGTGTGTCCTCTCCTCCGCATTTGAAGCATATGATAGTGGTCTTTCTCCTTCCTTAACAACGGTGTCAAAAGTCCGACGCGCTTTTCCATCATCATTGAATCTCCTTTTCTTGAAATGTCCATTCTTATTGCTTTGACCGATTACACCACCGGTGGTTACCATATCCGCCCGTTGATTCCTCCACGCTTGTTGTCACCGCTCACGACTACTCACCGGTATTATAATTTTGCCGTACCGCTTCTTTTAGTCATATTGACTCGTTATCGCTACTTCCACTAATCGAGCCCTATTTACAACATCCAATACAAACACAATTTTATGAGAAATAAGATGTCGACGATTCCCGCTTCAAACCTCTTAAAAACATTCGCGCCATTCTCTTCATTATCCACCAAGGGGACGAAATCGTGATAACTCCGCAAATTTTGCCTCGATCATGACACTACTGGCCATATTGTTTTGTTCCAACTTGATAAACTCCACCTCCTTCATGTGGCTAATACTTTCAGAAAGTATTTGTCGCTGAATGCCTCCCCGAACTTCTCCCAAGATATCTTCAAGACAAAGAAGTCGAGTACGCTTTTACCGATTCCCACCAAGAATCCGCCTCCCACAAAACATAAAGGCGGCAGTGGAACCTTTTGCTTCTGAGCATCCCAAGACATCAAATATCTTGTAATCTGCTTTATCCATGCTTCCGCCAAGTGGTTTTGCTCTCCCTTAAACTCCGGTGGTCCCAAATTGAATTGTTTAATGCAAGACCGCCGAGAGTTTTCCGTGTTTCCACCCCACGCTTTTGGATGTAAGTCGCCGATGATGTTGCATGAATTCTAAAACCTCTTAAACGCATCGCCGCTCACAATCGATCGTTGTTGTTGTTTACAGAGGATTATCGCCATCCTCGCTGCACATTGTCCCGATTATCGATCCGTGGAGAATCAATAGCCTCCTGTGCTCCATTGCTATTCTCAACATTCTCGATGCCATTTTCAAACACCGCCACAAAATAAGGGTTAATCGACATGCAACATATTATCACTATACTCCTCACCGACCAATCAAATACCAAATAAACTTAGTAGGTCATACTAGCGAAGGAATTCCCTATCTCTCCCTCCTAGTTCTAGTCTCACATCTTAGCCAGGATCATATCCCTAAGCTCGATACCAAACGCGACGCCTCAAAATTAGGTATACGCCACCCATCTTGGGTCGCCACTTACATGGTACATAATTTAAATACAACTTACTAATATAACTGCTGTGGTACAATACGACATAAATCGTGAGTTCAATACAAATATTGTCTACTAGATATTATACAAACTCAAAAGGAGTCCTCATTACAATTATTATCACACTATTTCACGTAATAAAGAGGACTACTAATGCTATCCTCTCGACCATTATTCCGCTCCCCGACTCGTCCCAAATTTATATTCTCATTTCAAGAGAGAATAAAAAGAAAGAAAGGGTGAGCTCAACTAGCCCAAGAAGAAATATTATAACTAAGATAATGCGTAATAAATTATCAATAGTCTTCAACAATGTTAAACCGATAAAATACAATAGACAACCAGCTTTAATCATAAGCTTAATATGCAATCCATTAAAAGAGTCAAGAGAAAATAAAGTCTACTATCTTTTAGGTTTTAAAAGGTTTTCATCAATTTTTATCACTAAGACTCGCTTTTTAATGAATAAACCACAATATCTAATCATCCCCGTACTACTACCAAGGATTTTCATCAAATTATCAATGGTCATGACTATACCGAATCACCCCGGTCATAATCATACCAAAAACTATCCATCATCGCATTACAAAGCCACCGAGGACTTTTGTCACATCATTTATATCAAGCCATGATTATACCGAATGATCTCTCGGTCATAATCATACTAAGTTCATCTATGCACGTAAGCAAAGATAACATAATATAACATGAGGATGATGACAATGACATAATAATTCAATAAAACAAGTTCACGAATTAATTTATTCAGAACTAATAACGCCCAAATTGTCAACACGATATCGCTTTTGAGAGTAAAATTCAAGAATGATCGTAAGAATATTTCCATGAAAAGATACTCGATGAAACGCAAATATCAAGAATATTCTACTAATTTCATGGAGTATAAAGTCAAAGTTTTAACCAACCGGGTATAATAAAGAATGGAATAACAAAGGAAATCACCACGCATGCGCAGATTGTGATGTATGTGTTATTCCAATGTAATAATAATAATCTTAACTGTGTCGTGTGAAATTCACACCGGCAGATGTTCCAATGTAATAATAAAGATGGAACCAGATCCTGTAAAACACACGATAGATATTCCAATGTAATGATAAAGATTTTAACCAGTCCTGTAAAAACACACGCATGTGATGTTCCAATGTATAATAAAGATTTTAACCAGTCCTGTAAAAACACATGCATGTGATGTTCCAATGTAATAATAAAGAATGTCACCAAGTATAGGTAAACCACGATATACAGATTATGATATAGGTATGCCACAGATACAAAAGTTATTCCAATGTAATAATAAAGAATGGAATAATAGAGGATTTCACCAAGTATAGGTATGCCACAGATACAAAAGTTATTCCAATGTAATAATAAAGAATGGAATAATGTAAGTTCTCTTCATGAATAAGAAAGAATAACACCCTTACTACAACAACAAATAATATCCCTTACCTTAAAAGAACTCAATATTGAAAAGTGAAGTAAAGTAATACTTTTCTTCTTTCTCTCTATAGTTTTCTCTGTAGTTTCAATGAATTCGTAAGAAATAATGAAGGAAACGAGCTTTCTATTTATAGAAAAACCGAGGGTGGCTCTTGGTCTTAACGAAGGGTCAAAATGACTTCGTAATATCAAGAGACAACTACTATTCATGGGGGGTAATTAACCTCGAACAATCAAGAGGCGCTTAACTCTCGTAATATCAAGGACAACTACTATTTCATGGGGTAATTAATTACTATCGACGAAGGTCATTATTACTATCAATTAATCGAATACTAATTACTATTCACAAAGGTAATTATATTCACAAAGGTAATTACTATCGACGAAGGTAATTACTATCGACGAAAGGTAATTACTATTCACAAAGGTAATTACTATTCAGGTAATTACTATCGACGGTTGTAATTACTATTCACAAAGGTAATTACTATTCACAAAGGTAATTACTATCGAAGAGAAATACTATCGACGTAAGAGACTCTTAGATGATGACATACGGGCCCCCATAAAATAATCAAACTTACCACAAACGCCTCATAATGTACTTTTTATATACATCAAGGATCGAATAAATATTACCACAAATCATTTTATTTTTAATCAACACATATTTAATCTTTCAACAATTATTAATCATTTATAACTTGTCGCCTCAATTAATAATATAACATATTATATGTATGATACCGCGACAATAATTGAATCAATAATATAAGAGATATGATGCAAAGAATTATCGAAAGAATAATCGAGTATAGCTAAGTGACTTCTCACGTAAGATCAATAATCAATACCGCAGCTACTACTACGCAACCACGCCAGACATCGCATTTTTTTACTACCGTAGTAGTTCAACAGCTTTTAACTCAGAAACACCTCCGCCGTTATTTTTATAGAAAGATAATTTTGTCGCTTTCTAACTACGATAATACTTCCGCTAGGGGTCCACCATCGATTGAGCCGTCATTTAATATTCCCCACAAAAAGAATATTCCCTAATACCAAACAACTTGCTATTTTTATAACAACTTGCTTACTTTGCAAAATTTATAAATATTACCCACAACTATAACATTATATCAAATTTATTCCATAATATTCAAAAATAATATTTATAGAAAATTCATCTTTATTTATAAAAGCTGGGGTCGAGATAATGTGTGATCAATAAAGAATCTACCACTTAGTAAAAGAAGAGAAATGTCCTATGTGATTCGATAAATGACAACCCAAAGAGTCCTTGGCAAGGCGTAATGAAATTAAAAAGGAGTTTCTAATTTGCATTATTTGGAGTTGTGCATTTAAGAGTAGAAATACATATAATTAAATAAAATAAGACTTGACAAGAATTCCATGTCTTATATTTAATTGGGACATCAGATGGTGGAAGGATTGAATTGCATTTATAACTATTTACTCAAAGGTTCTTTTATGATTAATGTTGAAATCTATATTATCTAGAAAGTCGTTGATCGCTAGGGAGGCTTATCCCTATTGTAGAATAAATATTATTTATTTAAATATATTCATTGTTTAATTTATTTATTTAAATAAGATTAGAATTGTTCTAATTGATTTATTCACAATCGGTTTAATACGGAGAACTCTAAAGGGTCACACCATAAATGGACGAATAATTATTTAAGAAGTTAATGGCATAATCGTAATAATATATGTTAAGTATATTTAATTTAATCTATGGTGATAGAATAAATTAAATAGCTTAATATTTATTATTTAATATTTTAGAAATATTAAATATAAATTAATAAGAGGAGTCTTATTAATATTATTACAATTATTATTATTTTAATTTCTAAAAGAGTTTAGGAATTAATTTAATATAAGTACTCTCATTTATTCCTAATAGGATTAGGAGGTTAAATTAATTAAAAGAGTTTAATTAATTATCCCTAATAAGATTAGGGAGCTTAATTAATTAAATAATTTTAATTAATTAAAATAAAACCCAATTTCTTAATTGTTAAGGAGGGTTGCCCACATCTATAAATAAGAGGAGTCTTATTATGGGTGGTGGGGGTTGTTGACTTTTACAACATACGTAATTCCAATTACGCCCTTTCTACATGAGAGAGAGAGAAAATTGTGGTTTTGCCAAATACCCATCTTCTTGAATTCTTCTTCTTCCTCGTGGATCACCTCAGAGGCCAAACACTTGGGTGGCTAACGCCGATCAAAGGAAGAAACCAAACCCGGGGATTCAAGTTGAACGCTAAAAGGATCGAGGTGAACTTGTACTCGAGAAGCTCGAATCTTCAAGGGTATGATTCTTGTTCTTTCTTTTTCGCTTAATTAATAATTGTGCATAAAAAGGTGATCCGGTTTATGGTTTGTAAAATTTTTAAACTCGATTTTTTACACGCTTCCGCTTAATTTTGTGCAATTTGATTGCAAGTTTTCATGAATATTACAAACCTAATAATTGGCAAATTTCTTTGGGTTTGATGCCTCTTTACTGGGGCTTGAATTCGGTGGGACGGTGTTAATTGGGGTCACACGAAGAGGATAGTTCTGGTTTGAATTGAGGACCACCATCGTTGAGATTTCGATTGAGATTTTGCAGAAAAGAGAAGAAAGGTTCTGGAGAGAAGAAGAGAGCTCAAAGGTTCGAAATTCAAATTGGCAGGTAAAACTGTCAAATTTGTGGGAAATTATCTTTTATACTGACGGTTGCACGGAGCACAAGGGCGACATATTAATTGACAGTAATAATTAAGAATTCAAACGGGTAGCGTCCGGTTCAAGATACAGATATTTATCAAATTAGGCCTTTCAATTGAACTTCCGATTTTAGTCCATCTCTTTGCTTTAACTCTCTACCGTTTGGGCTTTGGTAAGTTTCGTTTTGGGGCCTATTTCAACCCTATCAAATCCTATGATATCATGGACCATTTATAGTTTTTTATTAAATATCCTATTTAATAAAAAACTAGAAAGCAATGTCGGTCACGATATTTTTACCTATCAGTAGAATGGATTGGGCCTACTTGTTTGGTTAGACCATCGGGTCTCCACTATCGGGTCCTAAAGTTATCGAGCCTAGTCACCATCTTATTCCCTGTTGAGTCCCTTATAAGACCGGCCTGATCGTGGATCGACCTCCATGAGATATTTTAATATCTCCATCTTTGACCGAGAATGATGAAAAAGCATGACAGCTGATCGTCAGATTCCGCCATGATTTATGTGGATGGGATCCCGGGACGGCGCAGAGAAAACAAAGGACCACGGTGTAGTGGGTGGGTCATTTTGTGTGCGCCTAAGCAGAACCATCGATCGTGGGGCTATGTCGATAAGAATGGGTGACACTTGAAACCCAAGCAAAAGAGTATAACATAGCAAGGAAGTCTTCAAGCTAAAGGTAACTGATATTCTATCTCTCTCAATACACTAGATATTTTATTCCTCCATTTTTAACCCTCGCGATCGCTTATATCGACTTTCACGCTCGAAATATCCCGACTATCGAGCCGCTCAAGCTTTTGGTGTTGACTGTGTTTAGTGTGCAGGATCAGGACGTCTTACGTGATTGGGACGTGGTAGAAGATTTTGACGTTAATAATAATGATTTGTGTATTGTAATTTAAGGAGGGGTTTATCATATTGTGTAGCTCAAGTAAAAAATAATAAAAAAACTTTAATATGAATATGTAAGTCTGAATATTTATTTTTGCCTCTTTCAGTTCAAAATTGATATTTGAGCCTTGTTGCCAATCTCATTTATATTTTGATTATATCCTCGTAAGATAATTAAGTTCAAAAATTAATCATTTCTATTTCCTAACAATTATAAACATGATAACCTTTAATTTCTTTTAAGCTTTTGTACTTGATGATGTGTTTGCCTTGTTTTGTTCTTCTTGGCATAAATTATTTTTGCATAAATATTTAAAATAACAGAAGCTAATTTAAGAAATGTCGAAGGAAAGTGACAAAAAATCTAAGCTTTGTGCATTATTATGTTAAATAATTGGGGTTGAGTTGAGTTAAATTTTATTTGTTTATGTACAGGACTATGGGCCTGTTCCGGGATGACTTATTTTAAAATTTTATAAGTTAAAATTTAAAATAATTTATAAGTCATTAACTTATAATCAAATGTGTTTGACATTTTTTTGATTTATTAGTTAAAATAAAATATGAAGGTGTTGGTTAAAATGACTTATAAGCTAAAATGAGTTGTAAAGAATATTAAAAAATGACAAAACAGTCTTTACATTGGGTCAAATTTACTTATTTTAAAAATAACTTATAAGTTATTTCTTAATAAATCAAAATTTATTAATTATCAAAATAACTTATAAGTTAAAACTTAAGTCAAAAAATAAATCATCCTCAAACACTTCAACAATAAAAATAACTTATAAAATAATTTGACTAACTTTGACTAACAAGCTCTATATTCTCTTCATTCATAAGTGGTACTTGATTTGAATTCCTTTATATTTTATTTTGGACGAAAAATTTGTTTAGAAAACAATCAAATATAATTTCTTTTAAAAACTATTAACAAAATTTCGAGTTAAAAAATTAAAATTTTGACTCCTATTAAATAAAAAAGAAGAAGAAGATTGCTCTGAGTTTTGGACTGAAAAAAAAAAAAAAAAACTTAAATTAGAACAGAAAAAAAAATAGAAAATTTGAAGTTTTCCTTTGTGTTATTTTTAAATTTTTAATAAAAAAAATAAAAAATTTAAATTAATATTGAACTTATTTTGCTTGTCTATTTCTGTATCAACGGAGAATAATGGAATTGAAGGCCATAAATAAATATAGGACCATATAATATCCGCGACAGAACACAAAAAAAAAGTTTCCCTTTCTTGTCACATTATGTTTAAAATTTATTATATTAAAAGTTGGGGATAATTTGTGAGTTATAAAAATATTATTTATTCTAATTTTTTTTGGGCCAATTTTAAACGGAAAACTTTAACAAAAAAAAAAATAGTCAAATTTTCTATTCATTTTTTTTTTCTCTAAATTTTAAAACTCATAAACAGAAACAACAAATTACCCAACATTGGACCATGCTGGTGCGGTGGCAGAGTCGCCCACTGACCGAAAGAAAAGGGAGGCCAGATCCAGTTTCTCTCTGTATTCAGTGTACTATATATACACTATACTATACTATTCTATTCTTCTGGGAATCAATTACTGTTGAAGAGAAATATATGCGATGAATGAAGGTTTTATTTCTCCATCAAAAACATAAAGGTAAATATCCTTTCATACATCTTCATTAACTTTTACAGTAATCCATATTTGTTTTCATCTGGAAGTATTTGTGTTGGTTTCGTTAAGTTGGATAATCTAAGCTGAACTACCTAATTCTTGTGTTATTTCTGCTTTCATTGTTTGTTATTTAGAGAAATTATAGTAATTGTTTTTGTTTATTTGTACTATAAACTAATCAACGAAAATTTAGATTTAGGATAAGAATTGAAACCAGCTAAATGACTTGTGTTTTGTTGGGCACTTTGTTAAAAGTTGCAAGATCAAATCTTGAATTACAGAATTAGAGCCATCTTTCCTATCTGGAATTTTATAAAACCAGAGCCTACTTATATATAAGGTACTTCTTCATCCGTCCTAGAATGAGAATTCACCTTTCTTTTTTGGGCGTCTCAAGTAACCTGTTACATTGGTTGTTAATTAGGTTAAAGTCGAGTTTTTCTTAAAAGATTTTGGCTTTTGAATGGGACTCTCATTTTGGGACGACAACGTACTAGAATAAGTTTTGATCTTGGAGTTGATTATGTTAAAAACAGTATTTTTCTTATGAACTTGGAATCTTTAAAATGGGGACTTTCATTATAGGACTGAAGGAGAATCAGTAATTACTAGTAAAAGATGTTTATTTGTTCCAATTTTGCAATTTGGTTCACAATTAGTATTCATAGAAATGTGCTAATTACTTCATTTTTGATTTGTTTATCTAATGGCAGAATGATCATGAAGTCAAGTAAATGTGATCGTGTTCAGGTTTTGTTTGAAGAAATGCAATCATATTTGAATCAGCTGTGAAATTCCTAACACATTGGTGTGCTTATAGAGTGATGGCTGAGATTGCAATTGAGTACCTTGTTGCAAAGTTGGAGGATTGGATTTTCAAGGAGACCAACAAGCAGAGAGCAGCTGAAGTAACGAAACTCAAGACTCAGTTTGACAGAGTTAAGCCATTCCTCAAATATGCGGATTGGAAGTGGATGATCATGGAAGATGATGTATTTGAAACATGGGTTTCGGATGTCATTGATTTGGCACGCGAGGTAGAAAATTTTATTGACAATGATTATCATAATAGAAGAGATACAAGAGAGTTTTCTATGTCTTCTCTTGTGGGGCTCTTGGGAGAATCTCTTAATTACTTTATCGAAGGAAAAACTAAAGGTAATTCTCATACCAGCATTGCATTTTTGCTTAACAGCGTCGGTCAGAAGCTCAAGGAAGTGGAAATTAGGAAAAATATTCCCTTGCTCAGCTCTATGGAAGAGGCTAGAGATGATAGACATATGTGGCATGCAGAGAGCTTTAAGCTCAAGTTTCCTTTAACTCGTATCGTTGGAAGGGACAAAGAGATTAAAATGCTTAAACAGTGGCTGCTTAAGGAGGATGTAGATACACCACTTCTTGTAGCTGTCACCGGCATTAGTGGGATTGGCAAAACTGCTGTGTCAACAACAGTTTTCGAATGTATAAAGATATATTTTGACTGTGCTGCATGGGTTTTTGTATCTGCTCGTCCCACTATAGAAATTTTAAGAGACATTTATATGGGTTTTACAAGAACTTCATTTGGGATGATGGATCACAGGTATATAGATGAAATGAATGTAGAGGAGTTGGCAAAAGTTATCAATGATTACTTGGTTGGGAAGAAATTCTTGTTGGTTATAGATGACCTAGATGCATTAGATGCCTGGGAGTATGTTAAGTGTGCATTGCCTCTGAAATGCAGAGGAAAGGTACTCATGACAACTTGCAATTCAGCATTTCCTGCTGTTCTATGTAAGCACGTTCTCCATCTTGAGCCACTTTCTCCTAAAGATGCTCTTGAATTGATGCGCTGGAGAATTTGCTGGCAGCATTATGACCTCGGTGAAGTGCTATGGCCTTCTTCAGTGGAACTGATAGTGGAGAAGATTTTGCAATTTGTGATGGTCATCCTCTACTAGTGGCAACAGTTGGGGGAATGCTCTCAACAGTGAATATTAAGGAACCAAATGAGTGGGATAATATCCTAGGCATTTTGAAGGCAGCTGTTGAGTGTTTGCCTCACTTTAACATGATCCAAAAGGTTCTTGTGGTAAGTTACTTTTCCCTGCCACCTATGTTAAAGTGCTGCTTGCTTTACTGTGGGGTATTTCCATCGCATTATGAAATCTCGTGTAAGAGGCTGATTCGGATATGGGTTGCAGAGGGCTTTATAACAAGACAGCTACTTGGAATGACTGAAGAGGAAATTGGGAAGCACCTCTTGAATAACCTTATTCGCAGAAACTTAATTGAAGTAGCAAGGGTGGGTGCAAATGGGGATGTGGTCTCGTGTAGGCTCCTGCGGTTAATGCAACATTTTATCCTTAAAACGATGAATAAGGATTTTTTACGCATTATGTCCAACAAAATCCGGCATATTTCATCAAAGGCAACTCGTGTCCTTGTGATACATGGTATGATCAACAATTTTATTCCTGATGTGAACACTACACCAATCCGTTCTCTACTTTTATTTAGAGAAGATGGTCTTTGGTCTCCCTCCATCTTGTTGAACTCTTTTTCAAATATTAAATTTCTGCGAGTTCTGGAATTGCAAAACAGTCCAATTGATGCATTGCCTGACGCTGTTGGAGACCTTGTCCTGTTACGGTATATGAACTTAAGGGGTACAAGGATTCATAATCTTCCCTCATCCCTCAAGAGTTTGCATGAACTACAAACCCTTGATATCAGGAACACTTATGTGAGAGCTTTACCTGGCGGCATAGACAACCTCAAGATGTTGAGACACCTTCTCCTTGCAGATTCATTTAGCAATAGAGTAGTAAAGCTTGATGGTGATCTCATGTTCTGCAAAGATCTCCAAACTATTGCAGGAATCAAACTTACACAACAGATTGCATTTGGCTTAACATACCTTCCTCAACTCCTGAAGTTATCTGTGGGTGAGGTAGAAGGCAGAGGAACCTCATTGCAGCTCTCTAAATCGATTGACCAAATGAAAAACCTGAACTCCTTGACCATAAAATGTTCATGGAGGAAAGAAATTCAAATACAAGCATCAAATCCTCTTGAGAATTTAGAAAAGCTGCGTATTGAGGGCTGGATTAGAAATTTGCTTGGTTGGGTATGTAAACTAAAATCCCTCAAGTATTTGCATCTAAAGGATTGTATGTTAACAGAAGACCCAATTTCTAGCCTCCAATATCTTCCCAGTCTCACTATCCTAACAATATGTAATGCCTACAAAGGAAACAACATGTGTTCTGATGATGCAGCGGGCTTTCCTAATCTCAAGGAGCTCTCACTTATGAATTTGGCTGGACTTGAGGAATGGACAAGGATAGAGGAAGGATCTATGCGGAGCCTTCATACATTAATTATTGCTAAATGTCCACAACTGAAGCTGCCACCAAAAGGCCTTCAAAATCTTACTAATCTCAATATTTTGCTAGTTAAGAGCATGCCTGCAGAATTCGTAAGAGAGACGCGAGAACTCCCTCTGCACGCAGGGTTACAATTTTCAATTGTATGTTGATATATATATATATATATATATATATATATATATATATATATAGTCCAAACAACTGGCTTCAAAACAGTAATTAGGTTGTCTATTTGTTACACGGCATTCATGGTAATGCAGGACATCTTTTCCGGTTATGTTCATGTATAAATGACATGCATTACTTATAAAATATTCAAGTGATGATTCAACTGATTTTGATGAGTCAATAAATACCATTCCATTGTCACAGTAGGAGTTTGTTGCTTTCAAGTTTCAGCTCCCCGTGGACTGCAACTGCAAGCGCCGTGGTTTATGAGTTTGTGTTACTACTGTTCAAACTGAAGTGAATTAGCTTTGCAAACTTAATGTTCACCCTTTGGCTAACAACATTCCCTTTACATACATGTTAACATTCTAAAAATTAGTTGGAACTGGAAAGTATAGCCGCTGATACTTGAATTACTCTCATTTGTGAATTGACTTGCCAACTAAGATGTCACCCACCAAATATGCCTAATATGAATCATACATTTTACTCGGCTTTTTCATGTTGTACTACATAACAAGATAATATTTTTTTATTTTACTTTGCTTTTATGTTATAGTAGTAGTGATCCTCAATAGAATTTATTTTGTAGTCTTTTTCAAACACTATTCTTTTCTTTTTTTTGAAGAGGGTGAGTCCTGCGTTATTACTTTATAAGTGTAAATAGTGCATGCACAATTATATATAAAGAAAAAAATTATATTTGATACAAGTATTAAATTATTGATATATTTTTGTTGTTGGAGAAAAAATAAAATCCAAACCACCATCTTTGCTATTGCTAGATAGAGTGAGAAAGGAATTTGGGAAAAGCCTATATATGCAGTTGTTGGTGTAGATTAAACTAAATATATATTAAAAGTAAAGAAAAATAAGAGGTTTAAGAACCCTGTTTAAGTGTTGAAAAAGGCGCCAAGGCATGACTTTAAATGTCCAAGGCACATCATCATCATCATGCCATCTCTCACCTTTGCTCCGCAAGAAGACTCTTCCTTTTTCCCACCAAACCCTCCTTCAAACAATATTGTTCTTCTCGAATGTACACTACCCACCTCTGCAACAAGAAAAAAACCTTTTCCCATATATTCCAAGAATGCTCACATCAAAGAGCACTAAATCCTGGAAAACAAGCCCACGCACGTATGATTGTATCTGGGTTCGAGCCCACTGTCTTTGTTACAAATTGTTTGATTCAAATGTACATAAAATGTTCCAATTTGAAATATGCTAATAAAGTGTTTGATGGAATGTCCGTTAGGGACACAATTTCTTGGAACGCGATGATTTTTGGTTATGCTGGGCGTGGGAACATGGCGGTGGCTCAGTTGATGTTCGACTCAATGCCTGTGAGAGATGTGATCTCATGGAATTCACTGATTTCCGGGTACTTGCAAAATGGTAATTTTCAGAAGTCGGTTAATGTTTTCTTGGAGATGCAGCTAGGAGGTGATTTATTTGACCCGACCACATTTGCTGTTGTTTTAAAAGCGTGTTTGGAATTGGAAGACTATTTTCTGGGGATCCAGGTTCATGGGCTTGTGGTCCGAATGGGCTTTGACTGTGATGTGGTGACTGGAAGTGCATTATTAGATATGTATGCAAAGTGTAAGAAATTGAAGGATTCAATAGTTTTTTTCAAGGAAATGCCTGAGAAGAATTGGGTTTCTTGGAGCGCATTGATTGCTGGCTGCATTCACAATGATGAGTTTTTGCTTGGCTTAAAACTGTTCAAAGAGATGCAAAATGAAGGAGTTGGGGTAAGTCAATCAACTTATGCTAGTGTTTTTAGGTCATGTGCAAGTGCAACTAAACTAAGGTTCGGTACCCAAGTGCATGGCCATGCAATGAAGACAAACTTTGGGTATGATGTCATAGTAGGAACTGCCACTTTAGATATGTATGCAAAGTGTGGCAAGTTGTCTGATGCCAGAAAGCTCTTTGACATGTTGCCAGATCATAGTCTGCAGTCCTATAACGCCATAATTGTTGGATATGCTCGAGGTGATCAGGGGTTAGAAGCATTGCAGCTATTTTGTCTTTTAATGAACTCAGATCTTGGTTATAATGAAATAAGCTTATCTGGTATATTTAGTGCTTGTGCAGTGACTAAAGGATATTTAGAAGGCATGCAATTACATGCATTAGCAATCAAGAGTAATTTCTCGTCCAATGTTTGTGTTGCCAATGCCATGTTGGATATGTATGGGAAAGGTGGAGCTTTGACTGAATCTTTCCGTGTGTTTGATGAAATGGAAAGAAGGGATGCTGTCTCTTGGAATGCAGTCATTGCAGCTCACGAGCAAAATGGAAATGAAGAGGAAACTCTATTTCTGTTAGTTTGTATGCTCCGTTCAAATATGGAACCCGACGAATTCACTTATGGTAGCGTTTTAAAAGCTTGTGCAGGTAGGCAAGCTCTGAACTGTGGCATGGAGATTCATGGCAGAATAACCAAGTCTGGAATGGGGTTGGATTCTTTTGTTGGAAGTGCTCTTGTTGACATGTATTGCAAGTGTGCAAAGGTGGAAGAAGCAGAGAAGCTCCACAACAGAATGGAGGAACAAACAATGGTTTCTTGGAATGCAATTATCTCCGGATTCTCACTGCATGAGCAAAGTGAAGAAGCTCAGAAATTCTTTTCTCGTCTTTTAGAAATTGGAGCTATGCCTGATAACTTCACCTATGCAACGGTTCTTGATACTTGTGCTAATCTAGCAACTATCGAACTTGGGAAGCAAATCCACGCTCAAATTATCAAACAAGAAATGCTATCAGATGTGTTCATATGCAGCACTCTTGTTGACATGTATGCGAAGTGTGGATACATGCAAGACTGTAGATTAATGTTTGAGAAGGCAGCAAAGCGTGATTTTGTGACATGGAATGCCATGATTTGTGGCTATGCACATCACGGTCTTGCAGAAGAGGCTCTTCAGATTTTTGAGGCCATGCAACTCGAGAATGTGAAACCAAACCATGCAACTTTTGTGGCAGTCCTCCGAGCTTGTGCACATATGGGGCTTGTCAAGAGAGGGTTGCAATACTTCTATTCAATGTCAAGTGACTATGGATTAGATCCTCAATTGGAACATTACTCATGTGTGGTTGATATATTAGGGAGGTCAGGCCAAGTTAGTGAGGCCCTGAAGCTTATTCATGAGATGCCTTTTGAGGCTGATGATGTTGTTTGGAGAACCCTACTTAGTATTTGCAAGTTACAAGGGAATATAGAGTTGGCAGAAAAAGCAGCAACTTCACTCCTACAATTAGACCCCCAAGACTCTGCTGCTTATATTCTTCTATCAAATATTTATGCTGACGCAGGAATGTGGGATGAGGTCTCGGAATTGAGGAAAACAATGAGGTATACTGGTTTGAAAAAGGAGCCAGGTTGTAGCTGGATTGAGTTGAAGTCTGAGCTACATATGTTCCTGATCAGAGACAAAGCTCATCCCAGGTGCAAAGAGATATATGAGAAGTTAGATGTCTTAACAGGTGATATGAGATTGCTAGATGTAACTGATACTGATTTTCTGCTCTATGATTCGGATACAGCAAGAACAACAGCTTTGCACGTGGTATCTCCTCTTTCCCATGAAATGTATGGGTAAAATTTTTGCTTATTTTTATTCATTTAATGACAGAAAATTAATTTGGGATTTGGATCTAATTGGAGTTCAAGAATGAAATGCTCTGGGAAATTCATCAGGATGTTCATAGTAAATAGTAATAGCCAGCTTGAGCTCGTGTGGGAGATAAAACTGATAATAATCTTCAGTCTCACATTTAACTACATATGCTAATTATATACACGAACATGATACATCTATGGAATTCAGACTGAAAAGCAATGCAGTCTCTTTAAATTAAGTTTTTGAGTACAGACAATCGCTGATGTTTGTTCATATCTTTTTCAAAAGGAACTTCTAACATTTATAGATTTAAATTCTCCATTTAACTTTCATATATCCATATATATATTTTCATAGAGAAAATAGCAGGAGTCCAAATGAATAGATAAATATATGTTAATTGAATGAGTAGTGGTGATTGAATTTTAACTGATTGCGGAAAGAGTAAAAGAAAAATTATCAGACATCAGTAGAAGATTAAGAAAACACATTTCCTTGTAACTAATTTGAACAGCAATTGTTTCGTTTTTTTTTTCTCTTTCTATATGTTGACAAAATAAACTTGCTAAGAAAATACAGATTACTGAAAACTATAGCTTATCAGTAGGATTCTGCTGATTAAGTTAATACTACTATTTTAGTCTTGACAATTAAAAAGGGACCTAATTTCCAACAAAATTGTACACGTTGAAGCTGGAAAACTCTATAGGATTGATGATGAATGTAGGAGTAGATATCCTTGTCTTCCTCTACAAGTGAATAGCAAAAACTCCACAACTCAGAAGGTAAGAACCACTATGTCAGAATCCACTCTCCACATTTTGAAATAGAGAAGCTGCAAAGACTGAGATCACTAACACTAGGATTGCCATGAAAACATACTTAAAATTAAGCTGACTTGCATCAATATTTCTCACGCTTTCGTACTTGGATGTGGAATCAACAAGCCCCATTTTAGTCTCATCCCTCGTGTCCTGCTGAAATAACAAAAAGGGAGAATTTGTTACAGAAACAGATTACATCTTTAATCAAAACATAGCACACTGATATTTTTCAGTAGAATGGCAAACAATGGGGAAAATATAACAGCAATGTCTTTTAAGGTTGAATTTGATATGAAATGAGTAAAATACAAATAATAAACCACAAGCAAGCCATGGCACACATGGTAGGATCTTATAGGACAAGGCATCCAACAGGACAAAGACCAACAGGCTTAGCCTCATAAGCAACCCCAAAACCACAGGCAATTCACAGTAATATTTGAAGGAATGTAAATTCTGCACTACTTCTAAGGAACATGCAAAAGATAAAAAGAACAGATGTAATGATTGAAGTCAAGGAATCATGTACATAACAACTAGAAAGAAGATATTGAGCAGCCGACTGAAGAGAAACTTATGATCTTATTTGGGTTCACTTTGATAAATTTTGTTATTATAAATATACACAAGTTTACTTAAAAAGAAAAGGATAAAGAAAATTTTCATTTTGAAAAATCATTTACCAAGGGTCCAAGCAGAAACAGTATAGGTTTTAAGAAGTCTGGGAGATATCGCTTTAAGTAACATTCAAAGTCTGGTGGTTAAACCATCTGCAAATTGTATTGGAGTCTTATGGCAGGCCATTTTGTCCAAGATAAATTTGAAAAGCAAGTTTCAGCCTTCAAATTGCAGTGACAAAATAAGACTCCCTCTGGGTTTCAATGAAATCTTAATCCCTAAGGCAGTGGCCGTTTAGTCCATGATCCATTGGATGATCGTTGCAAGGCAAAAAAATTGGATATTTTTATTCACAAACAAATCATCATTCATAACGAAGGCTAAGAAGACCGTAGAATGTGGTCCAGATGTCCGTAGAAAGAAGGCATTTCTTCAATAATGGTCTCAGTGATCCAACCCAACATCTCTAGGTGCAAAAATAATGGTTATCAAAACAACAAATTAAGTAATAATCACTTACAGTACTTAAGAACTCAGCCACATCTTTACTTTCTCCAGTCGAAATCACTGAAGTAAAATGATGTTTATCTCCTTTCCCATTATGGCTTATTATATTTACAGGACTGTTGCTTGTTTGGTGTAATTGCTTTACCAAAATCTTATTCTCCTTTGCTAATGAAGATATCTGCATAAAACATAAGATAACAACTTCAGTCGAAAGAAACAAAAGATATTTAGTCAACCAAATTAGGAATGCCCTTATAACCACACTGTGACATGCAACAACTTAAAAGTTGTTTTGTTCATCTTAAAATTCCAAAACAAAACTTTAACCAACATCTGAATAAGAAAAGGCATACTGGTTTAATAGTAAGGAACCAAAAAAATTGAAAAGTAGACTATAGAAAAAGAAAACTAATGGCCTTTCACTTCAAGAAAAAATTATAGGTATTCAAAATTATGCCGCAAACTATCAAGCTGGACCAGAGACTCCTCAGTTTATTGATGCTTGCCCAGAATTTCTACAGCTAATGGGGATACAAGGGTTGAACTCTGGAGATGTTAATGTTGAACTGATGGAGAACAATTATAGAGGTAGATGAGAAGTAAAAACCATTTAATTTATAGCATCAAAGAGTTTAACTGACAGACCCCTAGTTGGGGGGATACAATAATTTGCCAAGTCGAAATAATTTCAGAATTGGCTTTTTGCCTACACAAGACTTCTGGAATTTCACTGAATCAAGTTTCTCTCAGATATTCATTTATTACCAAATCATTATGCGCCATTGTCTAAGTTTCTTCTGAAAATGTAACTGCTAGCTTGAGTTAAACTAGAAGCCCAAATAAAAGAGGACAGCTAAAAGGGGGATGAGCAAAATTACAATCAAACCTGTATTTGAATAGAGATAATGATTCCTACTTAATTTAATACCTGCTTCTGAAGGCGTTCTCTTTCAAGGGCCATTTGCATGACCAGATCTGTTATCAATTTAGTTCGAATTCGTATGTCCTTCGCAGTTGCCTTTTTTTTTTCCTCGGCTTGAAGCAAAGACTCCTTCAAGCAATCCATTCTACCCCTAAGGAAATGGAGTTCTTCGTTAAGGTCTGAATTAGACTCTGACAGTATAATACACTTGTCTTCTGCACTCTCAGCCAGACTTTCGGCTTTTAAAACCTTTGACTTCAAACCGTCAATCAAATTTTCCATATCCTTTATCATAGAATCTAACAGGCTTTGCTTCTCCTGACTCGCTTCAGCAGATGCCACCGCATGTTGTAGCAGAATATCAGATTCCTTCAACTGCCTTTCTAGTGAATCAACCCTCTCAGAGGTATTCCCACTACCTTTGAGAAGATTCAACTGTTCATTCAATACCATATTATTCTCTGTCAGCAATTCACATTTGGCCTCTGCACTATCAGCTCTGCTTTCTGCATTAGTTATTTTTTCTTTAAGATCCTCTAGTATACTGCTCATTTCATTAAGCTGAGGCAATAAATCCTGATTTCCATCTCCAGAGGTCTTCGCGTTCATTTGCTGAAAATCATGTTCTTTCAGTTGTTTCTCCAGCAAACTCACCTTTTCCCTCAAAGTGAAGGCCTCAGAATCAACAACAACTAACTTATTTTCTGTTTCTATGAGATTGGCTTTTAAGGTGTTTGTCTGTGAGAAAAGAAACTCGTTAAAATCCGAATTGCTGCTTTCAATCTTTTGCAAAGCAGCGTCCTTGGCTTTCAATTGTTCTATAGAATCATGAAGCTTTGATCTCAAATCCCCTTCTCGCTGATTTGAACCATTTAGATTAAGTCGCAATTTCTGGAGTCGACCCAACAGTTCTTTTGAAATTCCCATTAGGACCTCTGCAATGTTTTCTCCCTCAAACAACCTTTCCCAAGTGGCTACAGCTTCATCCTCGATGCAGAAAATTTCATGTTCTGAAGAATGTAGCTTTAGCTTCAAATATTCTTCAATTTGTCTAGATTCAGCTAACTTTTTCTCAAGATCTAATTCCCTAGCCAAGGACTTCTCCAGCATCCTCAGAATATGCCTTCGCTGTTCAGCAGTCTGCATCTTTATCTTGGAGTTCAGATTCGAAGAATCACCATTTTCTACAAGCTCCACATCCCTATTGTCTTTCCCTGTCAACATGCACGCATCAAAATAAATAGTGAGAACACTTTCTAACTCCCTTGTGTAAACCGGAAAAGGAAAAAATAATTTAATCCCCACTTCTCTTTTCTACAAAATAGCTCCACTTTAGACCCGCAGCCAGTGGACTGAATGTTAATCTGAAAGCATGCAGTTACAATATTGCTTCTGCAGTGATTCACACTATAGCAAAACACAGGCACTATTTGATGCCATTAGTAGATTAATCCTGATAGTTCTTAGTACAAAAATCATCCACTTTTAGATTTTCTGGGTCACACCTGATGTTTTGTTTGTAGTCATCTCCAAACAAAAACAATAAATTACAAAATTAATTTTCCTTTTCATAAATAATTAGGACAGATAAGTTTTAACCATAATAGCTTGCTTACGAGTTTCTTCTCCACCACTCAACAAGTTCCTCTGGAAGTCGGAAGATTGCTCCTTTATTTCTGAGACCTGCTCTAGTGATTGCCTTAATGATTTTTCAGAATCACATAAAATTTCTTCCATGTCCTTCAAAGCTTCTCCCAAGTGCTCATATGAACAGATAATTTCACGGGAATGAACAATATCTGCCTGAAGTGTGGACATGAAATTCTCTAGTTCACTCACCTCTGAATCAAGAAATCCAGATAAGAGATCAAATTCCAGTGCCATCTCGCCAGAATCCTTCAAGATGTGCTTCTCATCTGAAATGAATGCCTCAAATTCACTTTCCTTAGTTGCCACACGCATCATAAGAATGCTCAGATTAGCTTGCTTTTCAGAAGAACGTGCCACATCAAGTTCAATTCTTGTTAGAACCTCCCTGGCACTTTCTATTTCTCGCATTACATCTCCACCAGACGAAATCCTTTCAAGTATGTTGTAGCCATTAACATCCGCCTCCACCCCACCAGCATTGTTATCTCCAGTAGGAGCAGATGCAATAGGAGAATCAGCATCCATTCCAGTGGTCTAGTTTTTGGATCTGATACCTGGAAAAATAATTTTAAATTTTTAAGTACAGACAGTTTGATAATCATGCTCAAAAAGAAAAACAAAGAAGAAAGAGGGAAGGATGTAATCAAAGACAAAGGAATATGAAGAAAGTGGCAACAAGATAGCAGACCATTGGTTACTGTAAAATTAAGTGCATCACAGGTTCGGCATATTGTAGAAAGACATTATGACAATATGACCTGAATATGGCAAGGTTTAAACATAAGACACCCATTCAGGAGTAGAACTGAACGAATATTTAGCTGAAGCCAGAAGCCCAATGTACAAGTGATATGTGTTGGGGCTGTTGAGGGTCTTTTCAATCACATGATCTCTCTTTAGTTGATTAAATTGAGATTTTTGCACCTCAAGTATTTGAGTTAGCACTACTCAATTTCCCTTCTAAAAAGACTCATCTCCTACTTATTCCCATGTTGTTGTTAGGCCCCCATGACGGCTTTGGTATTAATTAAAAGCTTAAAGGAAAGTTCAGCAAAGTTGGGTAACTAGGCATTGATTTGGGTGCTCTACAAGATCCCAAGGCATGCCATTGCCAGCCAAACATCAAAAATCAGAAGTAAACACAAATATGATAATCTAAGAGTCTTAATCCCAACCCCATTATCAAACTCTCATAACAAAAGCCTAAATCCCTTCCCCGCAAAATATTATTTGAAAGCTCCCAAAAATTTCTAACCATTCTGAACTCAAATAATTCTGAATTCTGCAAACACGCCCAGACTAAACCCATCGAATTAATTTTCCTCCAACTTATGTCAAACCCATAACCAATAAGATTCCAACCGTAAATCTAAAATCTCAACATATAAAAATTGATTAAGATGTTCAATGGTGTTTTGGTGTTTAAATGCATCATGGGTGTCTAACAAATGCAAATTTATATATATGTTTATGAGGACTAAACAATATTTACAAACTTTTCAACTTGTACCTTCGTTAATCTCGAGAAGAAAGAAAATGATTTTATTTATACCATGTAACCATATTATCTCGTTTGTCCTCAAACTGATTTAACCCTGTAAAATTTCTTCAGTTGTTGGTTCCTCAAGTTTACTAAACCTTTCTAATCTACAAAGTAAATATTACTGTCAGAAACACATTAAGCACGTATGAAAGGAATCATTAACTTCCTAAATGTGGATCAAGAAGGAAAAAATACCAAAATCATGCACAATTAAACTTAAAAATCTTTAATTAAGGGCTTGACAACAAATTCACATTTTAATACCCAAGATCAAGATTAACAACTATCAACCAAAAACCCATTACAAAATCAAAATTACCCATAAAACCAACAACCTAGAAAACCCATCTAACAACTTTGTTGTACACAAAGAAATAATCGAAAACAATGAAAATACACCAAAACTTTCCAGAAATTCTGGCCATAAAGATTACGAAATCAATAGCAAATTCATGAAAAATAGTTGAAGCAAAAGAGTACCACGTACAAATCTCGGGACTGAATTGAAGAAAAAGTGTAGCAGTATCGCCCTGATTGATCGTAAGCTCGAGCTGGTACGGTTAACGTGGCCCGCTTCGTAATCGTGGACATGTGGTATGTTATTAGATTTGAGAACGGCCCTGGTCCATTAGGGTGGAGTCCACTTTGGTTGCTTATGATCCGAGTGAGGTCTGGTCGATTATGATCCGAGTGAGGTCGGTCCAGTCCAATATATTCTAAGTGAGTCATTATATTTTATAATTGTCAAGTCTTCTCTTCAAGGTATATTTAATTGTTTAAAATATATTTTAATACTATCTTTTTAGTATTCTCTATTTTTGATATAATATAAAAGTTTATGTCTAATTGTCAATTTTGAGCAACTAATGTCTAATTAACTTGCTATATAATTAGGGAATTGTTATTTTCGCAAGTAAAATTTAATATTTTCAAAAATTTCTTCACATTAACGTGGGACCAATTTAATATTCATGTGAAAGAGCTTGTGAAATTATCATTTTTACTTGTAAAAATATCAATTTCTTATAATTAAAATGCAATAAACTGAAAAGTAAAATTTTTATTTTATTTATTTATTTTCTCAAAATTAGATCTATTATGTTCATGTTCTCTCCCGCCTTTCTCATAAAATAATCAATAAATGCATGCGTTAAATAAATATTTTAAGTAATTAAAATATATTTAGTTCTATTACTTTGAAAATGGAAATAAAATTTGAACTCTTTATTGTGAGACCTCAAATTTTATGAAATAAAAGTGTTCAATTTTTCTATTTTGGTGAATAGTTAAATTGATAAAAGTTTAAAGTTAAGATCATATTTGAAAATTTTTCAAAGTAGACAAGTTGTCATAAAATACCCTTGCCATTATTCATTCACGAGTTATTATTCACTAAGTTACTATTCACCGAAATTACTATTCACTCTAAAGTATTGTTCACTCTAGTATTTGGGACACTTTTTGTATTTGAGTTACTTATTCACGAAGAATCATTCACGGAGTTACTATTCACCAAATTACTATTCACTCTAGTATTGTTCACTCGAGTATTTGGGACAATTTTTGTGTCGTAGTAAGATTATTCACGAGCCACTATTCACTTAATTACTATTTATGAGTTACTATTCAATTCAAACAAAATATTTTATGAAAATAACGATTTTGGAGGTTTTACCGTTAAAACCGCTGAACTACTTTCTAGTAGTAAAGAAATAAAGAATACGCCATTGTTCGCATAAAGAAATATACCGGTATTGATTATTAATATTTATGTAAGAAGTCGTTTCAATACCGACTCAATTATTGTTGATTATTAATATGAATTATTATAAATGATAATGACGCTTTTGCTTTTAATTATTATAGTGATAATGGCATGTTGGTGGGAGAGAATATCGATAATGACGTTTTGTTTTATTCGTAATAAAATGTAAACATCTTTTATATAAAATAGAATACTTTATTAAAGTTTATTTATAAATAGAATATATTATATTTTATTACGATAGTGTTGCGTAGTGTTTTGCGATAATGTTTGCGTAAGAAAATATTTTTATATAAATAGAATATATGATATTTTATTTAAAAGATTTTCTTTTAAATATGGACCGTAAGATTAAAGTAAATCAATCCTGACCGCTCATAGATTAATTACTACGTCGTTCTATTTTCCTATAAATAAAGTTTCATTCCTTCATTATTTTCATTTAATTCACCAAACTCTGTAGAGAGAAACTATAGTAGAGAAAGAATAAAAGTATTCTCGCTACTTCACCTCGCCAATATTCAGTTCTTCTAAGGTAAGGGGTATTATTTATTTGTAATCAGTAATGGGTGTTATTCTTTCTTATTCACGAAGAGAACTTCATTATTCCATTCATTATTATTCTCGTTGGAATAACTCAGTAAAAGTGGATACCCTATACATAACCTCAGATACGCCAGACACCCTATACTTGGTGAAATCTTTATATTATTCCATTCTTATTTATTCTGTTTAATAACTCAGATACGCTAATCCCTATACTTGGTGATCTTCTTCTCATTATTCCATTCTTTATAATTACATTGGAATATCCTCGTGCGTGTGTTTTACACCTACTTCGGTTCCATTGTTTATTATTCCGCATTTATTATTTTGTTGGAATATCCTCGTCTGCGTGTGTTTTACACCTGACCGGGTTCCATTGCTTATTATTATTCAAAGATTTATTATTCTCATTGGATCATCCCGCTTGGTGTGAATTTCACCGACCTTGTTCTCGTTATTATTATTCTATTGAATAATACGTGTACTGCATGCAAGACTGCATTTACGTCGTGGTGATTTCTTTTGTTATTCCATTCTTTATTATACCCAAATAGTTAAAACTTTGACTTCTATACTCCATGAAATTAGTAGAATATCTTTTTGATATTCAAGCGTTTCATCCAAAGATCTTTTCATGGAAATATTCTTCCCGACTATTCTTGAATTTTACTCTACAAAACAAAGATCACGCCGACAATTTGGACGTTAATAATTCTGGATTAAATAATTTCTTTGAACTTGTTTTATTGAATTATTATGTCATTGTCATCATCCTCACGTTATATTATGTTATATTTGGGCTTTACGCAAAGATAGATGAACTTAGTATGATTATGACCAAGCGATCATTCTAAGATAATCACCATTGATATAAATGATGTGATAAAAGTCCTCAAAATGGCACAGAATGCAGTTGATGGATAGTTTTGCAGGTATGATTATGACCAGGAAAGTGATTCTAAGATAATCGTGACCATTGATAATTTGATGAAAATCCTCGACCGTAGATGCGGGGATGATTAGATATTGTGGTTTATTCATTAAACCGAGTCTTAGTGATAAAATTGATGAAAACCTTTTAAACCTAAAAGATAGTAGACTTTATTTTCTACTCGACTTTTTTTTAATGGATTGACATTCCTTCATGCTTAAACCTATTGTCTATTGTATTTTATCGGTTTAACATCGTTGAAAGCTAATGATAATTTATTCTGCATTATCTTAGTCATAATATTTCTTACTTGCCATTGAGTTGAATTTCACCTTTCTTTCACCGTTTCTTCTGAAATGAGAATATAAATTTTACGAGTCGGGGAAAAGAGTGATGGTCCCAAGATAAGATTAGAAGTTCCTCACTATTCTCATTAAACAAATGTGACAATAAATATAATGAGGACTCTCAGTATGGATATTATCTAAATGACAATATTCCTATTAAACTCTCGATTTATGTATTGTCGATGTTACACTGACGTACGATAATAATTTTTGTATTTGAATTTATGTCTTACGTATATAAGTGGCGACCAAGATGGGTGACGTATACCTAATTTTGGGGGCGTCACATTTATGGATACCCCCTTCTCTTTATCCAAGAATAATATTAGAGAATTGATTTTTTCACAAGAGAAATTAATATTTTTACAAAACTTGATAAACAGGACCCACAAATTATGTGAGAGAGAGATATTGTAAAAATATTAATTTTTCTGTGTAAATAGCAATTTCCTAATATTAATGTTGTTTTTCCATATATATATTCATAAACAATTTTGTTAATACAACACTAGTCTCATATCGTAATGTATGAAAATTGAAATATTTAAATATGTATATAAATACTCAAATTATTATTATTAATATTTTCAGTCAAAGGCGTCGGACTATATGGTAGTACTATTTGGTTCTGCAATTTGTATATAATATTGACATATTCTTTGTATAAAATACTTGTAATAATTTGAATACCAAATTAAAAATACTCCACTCCACCATGGGCTGCCTTGGATACCCAGTAAATAGTCCAATGACATTGATCTTGGTCGCCATTCTTGTGGACTAGAGAGCTAATGAGCCCACACCGACCCAAAGGCAAAATATCAGAATCACGGCCCACCAATATTCCACTTCACGCGACAGCCCACATGTAATTTAGCTCCATCCATTAAATTTTTCTTCTAATTTCATACAATATACTTAATTATAATTATTTGATCTTAATAATTTTATTAGTAATGGTCAAACCGCACCTAAGCGGTTTCGGTGCGATTTGGAGTCTAAACCGCACCTCTAATTGACACAAATTAAAAAAAGAGAGTAAAAAATAGAAAAAAAAAATAAAAAATTCTAAATTTATCCTTAGTGGACTCTTATGATTATATAAAGTAATAAATAATTTTAATTTTTTTATATTAATAGATTCCGATAAATGATACTAATAATTATACCTTTTAGAGACTGAACGGAGGGAGTGAAATAATTAATGTTAGGGCTTGTTTGGTATGTAAGCTAAGAATGGAGAAAGAAGGGAGTTTTCATTCTTATTTACTAGTATTTTGTTAATGACAATTTCATCCGTGCTTGATATTGACCACAACAGGGAGGACTTCTTGACCATTAACTGGAGTTCGAAGTTGGGTGTAAGAAAATCCAAATGCAAATATTATGGATCGGGTCATAATATAATCACTGCCTCGTAATTTGTCTCGATATATTTATAATTAGTATTACAATTATATGAATAAATACATTTTATAACTGTATTACGTAATTAATTATAGTTATATTTCTAAAATAAAAGAGTGGGGTCCATGCATTGGATCAGAGGTTTTTTTCTGCACTAGCCAGGTGAGGTTAATATATATATTTATTAATTTTTTATTAAATTTTGATCAACACATTCTACCATAATTAAAGAGAATTTAATTACTTTTATTATTTGGTGATTAAAATTACAAATTAATTGTCAAAAATAAACAAGGAAAATTAATTGTAATTATTAATTAAATGTAATATTAATTGTTCAAGTTAACTTATGATCATTCGAATTAATTTATTATAGTTAATGAATTAATTCGGATGGTCACGAAATAAAATTATTGTCGTTTTTTATATATAAAGACTAAAGTATAGATTAATGAGACATATAAGAAATTGAATAGTACAAGATATTAGAGATGTGTGGATCATATTAAAGCAAATGGCCGGACTCGGGAGAGAAAAAAAAAATGTAATATATTATTTGAGATCAAAATTTAATATTAATATCATTACTCTTAACTTTTTGTACCATTCAAAAAATTTAAAACTTTCTTCGAAACAAATAATTATTGTGAGGCCACGGTTTTTTGGACAACCCAAAAAAATTGATTTATATCATGTTTAATAAATAATCTAGAGTAAGGACAAATGTTAATTAATTAATTAATTAATAGACAAGTCTAATAATATTTATTTATTAATTAATTTGAACACATTCACATATTATATATTGAGAGCAGATCTTCTGTCCTCAATTTTTTCGTTTTCCTTGTGTCCACCATTTAAATTTTGACACATGTCTTTTTATTTAATTTTAGAATTAATTAATATTAAGTAAAAAATTAAATATCAAAATTTAAGTAAAGAGACACAAAAAAAAAAAAATTAGGACAGAGGATCTGTTACGGCAGGTTTCCCTCCAAAGTGTAACAGAAATCTCCTCACCACAGTTAATTAATAAAATTATTGAAAAAGACGTCAAAAAACAACAGTAATTCCACCAAACCAAATTCATCGAATTATCACCGCGTAATTGTATTCAACATTCGTCCACTCAAATCGTATACATTTCATTGCGTAAACCTCTCTCTCTCTCTCTCTCTCTCTTCTGTTTCGTCTTTATATATCGCAGCCAAACCAAACCCTCTGGTTTTCGAAAGTTTTATGATCTTTTGGGTATCGATTATTTTCTGCCCAAATCTCAGGTACGATCTCCTTCTTCTTTGCTATTTGTTATTGCTCTCCGCGAATTGTTTTGGGAATTGGCTCATCCATTTGTATCTGTTCATATAAAACCACAATTTTATCGTGTCTATGTGATTAATTGGTTTGATTGATTAAAAATTTGGCTTTTTAAGCTTCTTTTTCACTACATTTAGAACCGTTTAGGGTGGAAAAAGGATTAATTGCCTGTTATTACTGCTATGCCTATCTGGAAATCGGAATGAATGAATTTGATACAACTTCTTTTTTAGATCCTAGAGAACTTTTTCCCCAAAACTCTGATTTTTTTTTATTTAAAAAAAATAGCTCAAAATACAAATTTTGGAAATATTGAAAACAGACGTTATTGAAAAACAAAGATCATCATCTCAACATTTGAAGCTAATTTGGAGTTTTATGTATAGATCTTCTTGCATTAAAATCAAGGACTTTGAGCTGCAGTCCAAAAGTTTCAACCTTTACTTAAAAAGGAATTGCATAGAAGAAGATGACGATCGGAAGCCATAAACCAGCTAAAGAGAAGAAGTCAAGAAAGAGCAAAGAAGTGATTGCTGATGCTAAAATACCTCTTTTACCAACCAAGCACGAGGAAGATGTTGGGTTTGATGAGTTCAATGGGGCTTCCTTTACTGGGGCAGTTTTTAATTTGTCCACCACAATTGTTGGTGCTGGAATCATGTCCTTGCCTGCAACTATGAAAGTGTTGGGTCTTGCTCCTGGGGTTGCTATGATCGTCTTTATGGCATTCTTGACAGAGGCTTCGATTGAGATGCTACTTAGGTGTAGTAGGGCTGGGAAAACAAGCTCCTATGGAGGTGTTATGCATGATGCCTTTGGAAAGTATGGCAGGATATTACTGCAAGTATGTGTACTAGTCAACAACATTGGTGTACTGGTTGTGTACATGATTATTATAGGTAATGGCTTTGTTTTGATAGCTGTCACGTGGAATTAGTTTCATTTTTATCTATATTTTTTCTGCTCTTTGGGGTTGCTTACTTTCAGCTATTTGTGTACCTTTATAACTTACTGCATTTTTTATTCTTATTTTTTAAATCTTTTTATGCTGTAATCATGATTAGGTGATGTTCTTTCTGGAACAACGTCAAGTGGAACTCACCATCCTGGTGTTCTTGAAGGGTGGTTTGGAGTGCACTGGTGGAATGGTCGTACTATTGTTCTTCTTGTCACTACACTTGCTGTATTTGCTCCATTGGCAAGTTTAAAGCGTATTGGTTAGTTTTCTCTTTTATTTGGAAATGATTAGGAATTTCGTTCCTATTGAGATACCTTCTTTACCAGGTGGCATATCATCTATTGCATATGTATCTTGTCCTTACAACCTCGCAATTTTAACAATAATTGTTATAAATAGTTTGAAATGTTTGTTTGATTCTTTTTCAAATGTTCACTGAATAATTATTGTTCGTTATCTTTCATTGATGTATTTTATTGTGAGCTGACAGCTGCTCTAATTTTAGTTTGAATTATGTCGCCTGATATATTTTTTTTAAAGAAAGTGTTATGTAACAAGACATCAAGTAGAAAGAGAGAAAAATCACATAAGAAAACCATCTTAGGTTTTTGGGCTGTTTACTTGTCATTCATTAATCTCTAATATCCATATGTGGAATCTTAAATCATTTGTACTAATATCCAAATGGGTTTTCAGTCACTAAGTAACAATTGACGCCTTTATTCTACGACTCTATGACATGGTGAATAATATGTGACTCTTTGTATTTGCAGATTCATTGAGATATACATCTGCATTATCAGTGGCGCTGGCAGTTGTCTTCCTTGTCGTTACAGCAGGAATCACGGTTTATAAGTTGATGACTGGAAGCATTATGATGCCCAGATTGCTTCCACATGTTACTGATTTCACATCTGTCTTTAAGCTCTTCACTGTAGTCCCAGTTCTTGTCACTGCATACATCTGCCACTACAATGGTATGCAAGCTATTTATATATGACTATGCTTTGTCTAAATATAGTATTGGTCATGCGACATGGATTATGTCTTAGATCAGTAAATGTTAGAGCGTTGTACATTTGAGAGATCACCTGCTCATTGCCACAGAAAGAGATCAGGTAGGTTCACTTGCCAGGCAAGTTGGGTCCACGTGAGCTGATGTTTGGACTTTGGGTTGTGTGTCTTGTCTAATAGAACTGACATATTTAATTTTTCACAATGTTTTATTCTTTTGGCTTTCCAAATGATGCTTTCGGATTACTGTTAATTTAATGATTAAATTACTGCATTTGCATGCACTATATCTAACTCAAATGTCGTTAAAATCACTTATGCCAACGAGCCAAAAAAAGAAAAGAAAAGAAGCAAAATTAAGCCATTTGAGTTTTTAGTTAACGAATTAGTTATACAGAATATGTAGAAAATTCTTGTGAGATTCACGTAGTTCTTAAGGTTTGCAATGTTAAAGTCTATATTTATCGATAATTACAAACTTCTTGGGTGTAATGCCTGATTCTATAAAGTCTGAGCTGGGTTCCAGATCTACTTAAGCAATTTGACCCAAGTCTCTAGTGAACTAGTTTTGCTTTTACGATGTGAAGTGCTACGATTAATTGGCTTTTTTGATATATTCAATATTTTGCAGTTCACACAATACAAAATGAACTTGAAGACAGGACAAAGATAAGAACAGTTGTACGCACGTCACTTGCTCTCTGCTCAACTGTGTATGTAATGACAAGCCTCTTCGGGTTCCTCCTATTTGGTGATGCAACTCTTGATGATGTGCTTGCAAACTTCGATACCAATCTTGGAATTCCATACAGCTCCTTGCTTAATGATGCCGTTCGAGTCAGTTATGCTGCCCATTTGATGCTCGTCTTTCCCATTGTTTTCTTTCCATTAAGATTAAACTTGTATGGGCTCCTCTTCCCATCTGCAAGGCCTTTGGTTTTGGACAATATAAGGTTTGCATTGATAAGCATTGGACTCATTGGTCTTATCTTCTTGGGTGCAAATTTCATACCTAGCATTTGGGATGCTTTCCAGTTTACTGGAGCAACTGCTGCAGTTTGTATAGGATTCATCTTTCCTGCTGCCGTTACTCTTGCGTAAGTTGCCTTCTCTGTTAACTGGAAGAGTTACTGTTAGTTTTTAATTTTCGTCTTGCAACTTAGAATTTTTGCATAAAGACCATAATTAGCCCAGGTATTCATGATTAATAAGTAATATGATTACCCTCTGTCAAAACACTGTGTGAGTGGTGCGATATAAATGACATTGACCGGTAATATTCTCTGGGTGGAACCTAAGGACAAAAAAACAAATTAGGCATCTACCCAATGCCTAGTGAGTTAACTTAGGTCCACTCATCTTCCACAACCCAAAGAGAAAAGCAAAAAGGACCAGAGAATGATACTGCAGTAGGAGGCTATTCTTTGGGTGTTTAGACCCCCTTTCCTACTACTACTAGTATTTATAACGGATTTTTTATATATATCCCAGATGCATTCAACTCCTTTAGGAATAGAGTTATCCCAGATATGCCTGGCAGAAACTGCCGTGCAACCATGAGAATGGACATAGAAGCGTTCATGATTAAGGTTTGATGAACGAACAGGACTTAGCTGTCCAGGCCTGCTGAATTCTAATTCTAGCTATAGCTTACATTCCTTCAAATTGCTCTATATTGGTGTACATATGAGCTATTTTTAGAACCTTTTTTTTTATCTAGTAGTTGAGAGAGTTGGCGTCCGTTTTCCTCTTTATTCTAAATACTTATCCAGTGTTATGATTGGTACATGTACCTCGAGTTATGAGAATAACCATTAGCATTACTACCTTTGAATTTGCAATGTTTATAATTGATCATTAATATTCATTAACTAAATTTGTTTTGTGTTTCAGGGATCGTCATGGACTAGCAACGAAGAAGGACAAGATCTTGTGTATTTTCATGATTGTCCTTGCTGTCTTCTCAAACCTCGTGGCCATTTATAGTGATGCCTATGCGTTGTTTAAGAAAAATGCATCACCACGTGATGATCTCTCTATTGCTTATTAAGAGCAAGAGATTTGCGTTATTTACCAGAAGACAGGCTGCAGGATAATTTGGATCGAGTTAGGAGCTCAGCTTTCCTCGGGAGATCCTGATGAGTCGAGTTTGAATAAGGAAAAAATTATGCTCCCTGTCTGAAAGTTTAGTTGCTTTCTGGAAGTGTAGATAGGCGTGTATGGCTTTCTGGGTGCATTATTAGTCTATTGCGCCATGTTTTAATTCAGAAGTTGTGTAGACCGGACGATAGATTTGGAACCACCCCTTTTTCTTTTATTATTTATTAGTCTCCTTTTTCTTTTCTGAATGGGTTGTTTGGATTTGGCTCTCCATTGTTACACTTTCCCTCCTATACGCCACTTTTTTTTTCCCTTCACATTATTGTCAGTAATCATCCATTATAATGAGATCAACTTATAAAAAATATAGAATTATTAAATGCATTTTTACCATTAAAAATTAAAAAAAAATCTTGAACATTAAAACTATAATGTATAATGGTTATATAAAAAATATCGGATTATTTTAATTTTTGGAGTGATGATACAACTCAATAGTATATAATTCAAACGATTGGTATTGATTTTCATTATACTTGCTGAAAATATAATTTTTTGGTGTGAACTGATGGATGAAACTAGAGGGAAGGTATACTGTAGGGGAAACCAAAATTGGGGATTCAGTTTTCAACACAGGTCAATTCTCCCTCCCCACCATTTTTTTTTTCTATAACTAGATGAATTCTATTTATTTATAAACAACAGTATAGCAGTGTCATGTTCATTTACAATAATCATCATGGATGAGATTAAATTATTATTATAGTAGTGTCAAAATATATCTCTAATGAAATTATTTGCATGATTATAGACTTGAAATCAGGACAAGCAGCGCCACTGAAATGATCAAATAACATTCAGATGTAAAAATAAATAAATGATACTACAAAACAATACAGTAATTTAATCAACATTTTAAATGTCCAGGGAACCTATATACTACTGGTGGGCGGTGGGAGGGAGTGCGGGGCATTCTAAACACGACGACTAAAATCAGGATTAGTGCATACAAAAATAATCACTATTCTAGTTTAGCTATTTACCAAACCTCACCTAGACCTTCTGCCATTCAATTACAATATAAATGTGCAAGTGGAAACAAGAGTGCCAGGTTATGGGTTTCCAATGCTGGTCACAAAAGGCACCAGCCTTCTGTAATCCCTCCTCCTCCCGAGCGCACTGCTGTCAAGAACCCGACCAAGGATCAGACGTGTGTTCTGCAAAGCTAAGTCTCTCGGTGAAATCCCGGATTCAGTTGCAGTCCCTTGTGCAGTTGATGTGGAACCTGCCCCAAACCCTACTCCCATTGCATACTGTAACGGCCCACTCCGAGCCTTAAATGAGGTCTGAGGAGCAAGCATCTTCTCATCTGCTGCCCCACCAAGTCCATTCTCAGTTAGCCTAGGATCATGTGGATGAGACCCTGGAAAAGAACTACAGCTTTGCAAGAGGGCTTCCAATACACTAAGAGCATCGCAGCACAAGGTGCTCTCCACTAGCCGAGATACAATTGCATACATATGTGGGCTTTGAGCAGCATCCATGGGAGTGTGCTGTAGCAATGCTTTAAGCATGAGAAGTATCACACGCTGATATTCAACTGGTCCTTTCTCCAGAAGGCGTAGCAGGTGCCCAAATGCCAGCGCTGAGTGCCTTGGGAACCATTCATTGCATAAAAGTGGTGATACACAAGCAAGTAAATTGTCTATACTCTTGATCTCACCAGCAGAGTACGCCATGAAAACAGTGGCTAGTTCATCCATTGACCTTGCTTGACACCAAATTGCAATATTGGTTGCGACAGAGCAAGCTTTTTGATATTGTTGTTGTAGTAGTGAAAGAGGTCCCACAAATTGCTTCCTGGCTTAGCTGCAAGCACAGCCAGGGAAGCAAACCTGTGATGTGCATCAAGAGTCGTGTTTCTGAGTCTCCAAAGATTGAATCACAAGAGTGAACTGTGATCCGCGAGAGAACCTCAATAGAGACACCATGACTTACGGTTGACATGAGTCCTTTAAGAACAAGTGGCTGCACGCCTTCAAAGGATGGAACCTTCCCTCTGGATGATAACGGCTCACGCACATTCCTTGATTCCATTCTTTGGAAGTCACTAATGTCGAATCACAGGATTCAAGCTCATCACGTGGCATGCTTGACAGGAGCACATTTTCTGTTGTTCTGTCATGAAATGACAGGCGATCAATCACACGAGAGAAGAGTTCGAGCACCTGGCAGTAAACATGAACAAAGTCTGTGTGCATCAATGCTACACACCCCCAGAAGAGCTGGGGGTAGAGGATTACTTTTTCAGGCTCCATATTTTCCACCATCACTTGTAATGTCAACAGGATTTCCATAATGAAGCCTAGAACAGACGGCACTGGATTTCCCAAACATCTATGAATACAGCGGAGGAGTGATACCGAGGCATCACTAGTGACATGAGGCCTCAATGCACGGTAAATCTGGTGTGAGCGGCATGCAAGGTGTCTTGATGTGCACTCCATAGCCCATTTAAGTGCCTCTGCTCCCCAAGTCTCTCAAGGTCTCCTTGGAAGAATATAGCATCCACCATGCTCTGCACAAGAGCAGACAAGAGTGCTGCACTTGGAAGCTCAGTTCTTACAACTGTGGGGTCCTCATTCTCCCACATCATGCTCCCCCGCTTTGATTGCACATACTTGATCAGACTCACAACCTGTTGCTTGTTATCCACGCCATTATTTTCAACCTCATACAACTCTAGGTGCCGACCTGCAAGGGAATATAGCAAATTAACAAGCAGGTGCTGGCAGTGGTCCAGCACAATATCTTCAGAGCTATCCATCGAGACAAATGTGTGACATGAAAAAGCAAGGGAAGGTGCTCCCGGAAATCCTCATCATTTTCATATGCAATTTCTGCCAGTAGAATCAATGCTATGTCTGCATGTGTTAGTGAATGTTGTTGGTGCCCTTGTAAGGCTGATTGAAGTTCTTTAGCATTAATACCATGCAGTCCAACCCCAGATTGTAAACCATCTTCTCCAGAATTTGGAGTGTCAACGAGGTAGTCTCCACTGTCTCGAAACATGGTGGCTTCATAAGCTCCCTGTCAAACTTCGGACCCCATTAATGGCGCTGACATGTTTACCAAGGTAGGAAGTAGTTGGCTGGACGGCCAGCAGTTAAAGGAACAATGTTCAACTCAGGAGGCATTGGACTCAAAGGGCCTCCCCCCAGTTGCTGTTCTCCAGCTCAAGCTACCACTGGTGTTCCTGAGTGGACCATCTAGAGATCCCCGAACAAGCAAAGGAGACAGGTGAGATTGGCTATCTGCAATAGATGCAGTTTGCGCCACAGCAGGCCCTTGAGAGAACTCTAATACTAAATTTCCACTGGGATCGCCCTTGTTTGCGCTTGGGCTGGGTGGTTCCACACTATCCTCTAACATTTGTTGAGCCAACTGGTAAACCAAGTGATCAATTGTACGTTGCGGACATATTCGAGCTAGATATAAGCTCACTCGTTTAGCAACAGAGAAGTATGTTGCAAATGCACCACTTATTTCTGCAGATGCATTTGAATCACAATCTTCAATTCCTTTTGTGATTAAAAAATCAAGAACCGGACTGATGTTCCTGGGCTTGCTAGCAATTGTGCTCCAAAGCTTCTCAATTTCATCAGGAAACTGGTCACCATGTCGCCATGTCACATAGTAAAGGCTTTTCAACAATCTTTCACTCCAGCCTGAGTCCTTGAGTTTCCAAAAATTGAGATTCTCAATCCAAGGAGCCATGCATGTTAGAACCTGATGTTGTGCAATTATATCGACAGCGTCGAGTTGTCTCTGCATGATTTCCTCACAAAGAAGCTGACTCAGCTCCGGATGATCTTTTGCTAGTTTGCATGAGAGTTTGTACTGGAACTGTTGATAAGAGTCAGGAAGGTTACCAACAACAGCAGCTCGATAGCTTCCTGAACCCTCAAAACCATCTTCAGCCCATTCACGGACAGAAAGTGTCTCCAGCATCTGAAGGGCATCATCCCGAATATGTCTAGACGGGTCCACCACTTTGTAGAGGATCAAGCTCAACAGTCTCTGTATTTCACATTTCGGTATCTCTTGACGCATGTAGACTTCAGCAAGGACACTGAAGTAACCATCAGCTATAGCAGCATCAGAGTAATAGCACTGAACAGAAATTTGGAATTACTATCCATGTAATAAGATTAAGTAATCATAAACAACAGGAATAAGACCCCAATTATAAATTAGCAAGCTATACATGCAGCTTCCTCACATATCAGTGCAGTCGCTTAGGGTAGGTGTTGAGACCTAGAGTATATGATAAAGACAAAAACAAAAAGGCTCAGACATGAAACATCAAACAGGCACGCCAGAATTTGTGATTCAGAAAAATGCCTTGGAAGTAACAAAAATGTCTTCTTTAGAACAATATGTTTCAATGGTGTTGCTCATTGAATTATCACAAAGGACATTCTTTTTTTTGTACAACAAAAATGTCAGGGGGAGAATGGTGTTCATATAATCGTTGTGTGAGCATCTCCACTCATGGACCAGGCACAAGTGCTGGTTCATGTTAAGTCACCCGGGCTAAGGCCTGCCTCACCCCATCGTGGAGAGAATGATTCGAACCCAAGCTCGAAAAATTGAGTATTTACACTCCGATTGGAATATGATGCACACAGATGGATCAGCTTGCCAAAAGGCCAGTAACTTATCAGAGATTATGTATAGCAATCATAATGCAGTACAGGATGAGAAGAGAAAATATTACCTGATCAATGCATGCAGGAAACAGGTCCAAATTCGTAAGTAGAAGATTCTTCAAAGCCATTTTTCCAAGGGCTACGCGGAGGTGCCCACCCTTATGCCTATTACGTCCAGTTGCTCCTCTCCCGCCTTCTCCTGTGTACTTGGAGTAAGATGGTGTTCTTGGATCAGCTGGCGAATAACCAAATGGAGCTCTAGATGCAGGCTCAATGAACAAGCTGTTAATCCAAGATATTACCCGACCACTCATTTTTCTGGCATTTTCATCAAAGCAAGGTCCACATAACAGTGAAGCCATAGCATTCATGGAGGCCCACTGAATAGCCTCAATTTGTTCACTTACTTCTTTATCAAATGAAAGTTTATCTACAGAATCTTTTGAACGAGTGTGCTGACTAGATTTGTAACGTTCGACTTCACGTCTGTAATCGGTAACACCATCCTGACTCCATGTATTACTTGTGTCATCACACCAGGAGAGAAGAAGGTCAAATAATCGCTTTCTAGTTCTAAGGTCGAATTTTTCCGATTTTGACTCCACAAAATCAGGGGCCAGTGATCTTAGAACAGAAGCAAGAGCAAAACGGAGAGGTTGGATATCTTGGAAGTTTTCAGCAGGTGCTGTTAAGACCTGTCTGGTGGTTTCTTCAATGAACTTCAGATAATGGAGGCGAACAACTGGCCTACGACCTAGCATGCCGGGCCAGATATTCTCTGCAACAGCACGATATATATTTGCAATGTGAATTGGAGTTCTTCACGGCGGACTTTTGACTCTGCATCAGTAAAGCGATATTGATCTAAGTTTATATGAGATACTAAAAATGTATCATTCTTTAACATTTGAGGAAATGCATCAATATAAGTACACATCAAGAAAATATATGTTGTATGTTTATTTATTTATTTATCATGAAAGTGATTAATTCTTCTAATATGTCATATCGACATATAAACCCCCCCTAAAAAAATCAATGTTACTTCATTATAATAATTTGAAAATAACCCATGATCTCATACTTAAAACTGAAATAAATTAATAAGTGACTGTTTAAAATTATGCTTACTCTTTCATATAATTTTTCCCCCATCTTTGAAGGACTACCTATAACTGGAGTTTCATAGAAGTTATGGAGGCTGGATGAAAGACCTCCAAGTTGCATTTCTAATGAATAATTGGCAAGCTGATATATTATAGGTGCACATTATCTACTATCCATGGTGCAGCCTAGAGTGACATTTGTAATATGCTGAAGCTGCTGAAAATTTGTTCCAGTGTCAAAATAACTTGGCTTAGTGATGAACTCTAGCCCATTTTCTATCAACTTAAGTTTAGAAATTAGTAACTTAACATGGTATCAGAGTATTAGTATCACAACGTATTAGGTTCAGATCTGCGTCCTTGAATTTGGTTGACTAATTATGTTTTTAGTGCAGTTGTGCTCTGTTTAATTTGTGCATTAATGCTGTGTAATTTGTTCCTCCTTGTACAAGCTGGGGAAATTCATGAAGCGTTAAAGCATAATTACATTATTAGGCCCATCCTAAAACACTTTAAGCCTTTAGGTAACTGGCAACTTAACAGTCTAAAAGCAGGTTATTACCAAACGTCTCTAATACGTTTAGAAGCAATCAACATTGTAGTTCTGATAATAAAAAAGGGTTAGCAGCATAACTACTCCAACCAGTTTGGTTAGCTGAAGTACAACTATTTCTATTTAAGTATATATTCATTCATCATTTTCTTTGCATGAATCAGTATCTTTATAATCAATAAAATGGCTGGATGCAAAGAGAGAGGGCACAAGATTAAGCCTTCAACATCACTTATACATCTAGGATACCTTCCACTTTGGTTTTCCCTCAGTTTCCAAAGAAACTTCATCAATGAACGACGCAAGCTCACTGAACATTATTTCACACACTTCCAGATGTGAGTGGCCAAGGGCCATAGTGGCAGCATGCTGAAAAGAAGGGTGAAAACCAACTTTTAAGCAATTGAGAAACAAATTCAGAAGAAAAGAGATTAATACTAAAGAAGCTTGAAGAATAGATTCTTTATATTAATTTTAGAATTCATAACTGAAACGAAATACTCTAATTGAATAACCATACACCAAGTGCCCATCAAGCACACTTGCATCAAGTTGAAATAGGGAAGCACATGATAGGGAACCCATCAAACAATTCACTTGAAGGATTCTTTATGTTTTTCCTAGCTTTCTTTGACAGATAAGAACTCCACTAAGATACAAGTTCAATGACTCTTTACAATGTAATTTGAGTTGTACTCGAGAATTCAGTATAAGCAGAATCAAATATGATCATATTAGTAGGATAGCATTCAACGGTATCTTTGGATGACTATTAAGTGAATATGATCAATTTTCTTTGCATACTTTCTGTTTGATCTCTCTCTCTATCTCAATATTCTTATTATCTCTCTCTCTCTCAAGATGCTTATTTCATCTGTTGAGGAGAAGAATAAAGATGTTAAAAATGAAAAAGAAGTAAACCAACCAATTAATCAGTTTTCTTCCTTTAGTATGATAACTTCCTCAATTCTGGGGGCATGATAACCTCCAATTCTTTCCCACCAAAATTTTAAGTTTTTCTTTTTCATCTTTGTCGTTTGTGATTATGTAATTACTCCTTACTGTATCGCTTGGGAGAATCTCATGAATTTAGATTAAATTGTAAAGACCCAAAACCAATCGCCTTTCAAAGAGGTTCAAATAAAGTAAAATCCTGATCTTTGAGACTGAATACCAAATGCCAGGTCTGATACCTTTGCACATCAATGAGGGATTCCCACAATCTAGACTAATTTTTGTTTTTGATCATACTCAACTTCCCTTCTTTAGTTTGTGAACCTAATACCATTTTCCGAAGAGTTACAATATTTTCATTTAGTAATTTTCCATGACATTATTCCAGAATTCTGCACTTCAACTCTTCCAATTGTAAGCTTCATACTGCAATTCCAGACCATTTTCACGGATACTGTTATCTGTTCAAACAGTCCCCAAATTTTGCTTCTTTTTTATGTTTGTCATAAAATAACACCACACATTAAACACCTTCAACTTTGGCCCTACAAAATTGAGGATGGTCATATCTAGCAGGAGTATTCCCCATACTAGTCATAGATCACCTGATTGTGACAACCTTGTTACCATCATGATCAACTCTAGTAAATCTATCAGAAAATATAGCTTTCTTGGTTGAAATAAAAATATATAACCCATAAGTCAAAATGATCCAACTCCATTGATCTGTAAGATCATATAAGAGTACATAACAACCTCTCTCTTCCATATGTACTCTACATTCTAAATAGATAGTCAATAAAGGATTATATATATAGCCAAACCTCTAATAACCAATAAGTAAATAATCTCTAGAAATTGATATTTTTAGATAACCTAGTTTTGTGGTGGAGGTGGACTACAACCAATTCTATCACTTTTAATAACCCCAATATTACTAATTATTAGAATGATAATATAACTATATTGCGTGTATAGCCTACTTTTTCTTGTGATAAGTAATAGAGCCTAAAAGAAAAACCAGCAGAGGGGTAAACCCGAATACAAACAGTATATGCAATTATGCACACCCAAAAAAAAAAGCGAAAGAACAAAAAGAACAGAACACCTATCTATCCAAATGCATATCCCCACAAAGTAGTTTTTAGCTCTAATAATTGTAAAAGAAAAAATTGGATATCCCAAAGTAATACTCTCTCTGTTCCAAAATTAGAGATATAATTTGACTATTGAGGTCAAAGGACAACACATTAAACTTCAAAATTGGTATGACTAATAAAAGTTTAGAATTAAAATAAATATTGTGATTAATAGTTTTTGTTATATACTATACAATTATAATAATTGTATCAACTAAAATTAAATAAATTTACATCAATTTGAAGTTTAATGTCATCGTTTAACCATAAAAGTCAAATTGTATCTCTAATTTTGGAATAGAGGAAGTATCACTATTAAAATCATATTATGCACATGGAGTTTCCATCTAGAGAGGTTGTCAAAGACTTACTATATGCGCTTCTGAACCAGATTTTAGCGAGGGAAAGATAAGATTAAAAAGTTCTCTCTTTGTTGCTAAGCCACCACCTTCCCTGATATCTGGTGGACATGAACAAGTAAATATTGCATATGTAAGCCACTGATCTAGCTTGTTGTCTGCATCCAGTGACTGATGAGCCTTTCCGCCCAACTCAACAGGTGTGATATGAGCAAAACGCTGAATAACCTCTAACCTGTATATAAAGATTAAACCAATATGAAATATCAGGAACTCAAAATTTCAGGATAAGAAACTAGATAGTCGCAAGATTAAAGACGACACAATGAGTCATGTTCTTTGAGTAATTATTATTAGTAATTCCACAAATTCTAAATCATTTAGAGAGCATAAATTTAAGTGTGTTATTATTGGTGAAGCCTAATTCAATTTTCTATTTTTATTTTTGTTAGGAATCCTATACTATTTATTTCATTTTAATCTTAGGAGACTAGGGAGAGGTCAAGAGTGGAACTAGGGAAAGCCTAGGGGAAACTTACCTTTTGCTATGTGGCATTTGTGCTGACTTTGTTGGAGGATAGACTCAAACTTGTGACCATACACAGTAAAGAGATATTACAACTAGGCTATCACATTACTCTAGCATAATTCAATTTAATTTAGAGGTGATTGTAATAGCTACACAGTTGCAACAGGGTCTTTTCGTGGAGTGAAGGGCCGATAGGCTCGAAGTAGATAGGGTTTTTTAGTATCATATTATGCAGTTCTAAAAATTCCTGCCTAGGCATTAGGCGATGCCTTATTTGGAGCCTAAGCCCCTGAATCGATTTAAACATCAATTTAATTAATGCTTGAAATGAATTTCTTGTTCCTTAAAATTTGTATAAGTCAGAATCTTTACATCGAGTATACGTTATTTATGGTATATGCAAATATACCCAATATAAATATAAATAAATAAATAAGACCGCCTACTAAAAAGCCTTGACGCCCCCTCGCTGCCAAGTCCACATATAAATATTTTTTAATACTCTTAATGAATAACAAGTTCAACAAGCACCCTATTATTTTTCTAATATTCTCTTCTTTAACATGAAGCACCCTATGATATTTAATTTCCCTAAGAGTTAAAGTGGGGTCCATTTTTGTCGAGTGTGAGATTGTTTGTATATAAGAGTTGGATGGAGGAAAGTGGCATATGTACTTTTCTTTACCTCCATACCCGTGGAGGGGGGTTGCTATTCTTAATGATTACTCGATTTCTTTACCAAAATAAATTACTAGAGTAAGTTACACGAACAACCGTATTACAGTAGCATTTATAATCAAATACTTTTAAGAGAGAAAGTTTAGCAAGCATGTTTAACGAAATAATTTCTATAAGAATTTTACTTTGCCTCCTGAACAGAGCTTGGGCAAAGCTCAGCAGCATATTTGACAAGCTCACTAAGACATCGAGCCCATCGATTTTTATCAGGGCTTTCAAACATTATAGACTGAAGGGACACATCTGCTGGTACTGCATCATATTCTCTTCTTAAATCAAATGGACGCCCAGAATCCCAATAGCAGCTCTGAACAATGTCATCCTGTAAATGGTAAGTTCAAAGTTTAAGGTACACTAAGGCAGGATAGGAATTAAGTAGTATAATAATTATTATAAAAAGTAAGCATTTTTTTATATATAGCACCATAATGGGTGCAAATGAAGATAAAAAAGATAATAAAAGTTTGTCTAGTCCACCCCATTCTCTTCCAGAACGTCAATTATGAATATTGGCTCGACTTCATTTTTCAGATGATCTGAGCTATCATCCATTAAAAACTCTCGTATATCATTTTGTAAGGCCCGAACACAACGGAGTAACTCCAGTGCTGTGTGCCTGATCTGACTGTCCACAGAACTAAGAAAGAGAAGACCAACAGCATCTATCTCTGATGACCGAAATTCAATTACTTCTCCAGATTGATAGAAAGAAGATTTCTTGAATCCCTCATTCCTTTGAACGCGCTTTCCAAACTTATCATCACGTCGTACTTTATCATCAGATAGACAAACTCTCCAAAAACGCATTAGTTCCAACAAGCGCCCCAATGATGTCTGAATAAGAAGAGGGTATTCATCAGGAAGCCGTAGGATGAAGTTGGCAATCCCTCTCATAACTGCGAAGCGGCGATGAGGAAGATGTTTAACAATTCGATTCAGAACTTGTACTGCTTCCTCACGAACACCCGGATCAATGCTTATCCCATGTTGAGGTATTATTTCAGATATCTTATCACTTCGGCCAACTTCTTCAATCAAATAGGGTATGCACTTCAGTACTGACCGAAAAAGATAACCTTGAGACTTTTCCTTTGTTATAGAATCTGGAGAATATACAATCAATTCGTATTTGCCATTCCAATCGCAAAAGAATAAACTGGAAACAATTATGCATAAAGACTAAAGAGAAACTTTCAGGAAGCAAAAATCTAGAACAAAGAATTTCTTGTTATTAAGAACTAATTAAATGGCATGTAGTTAAGAGGTAAGATAGATGAAGGTATATGCCAAAGTACTTGTTGTATAACTAAATAGGAATTCATTACCCCATGCAAAACATGAGATCTTGTAGTAAAATAGTTAGAGTTGTTGATTTTTTCATTGTAAAAATATTTTATTAGATATAGTAATTAATTTTTATTTTTGAACTAAAAAATCATATAGTTGGTGATTGTATTATATTTTTTTACTTATATGTGAATAATAATAATAATAATAATAATAATAGATTAATATTGAGTAAAATAATCTTCATAAGAAAATTGATTCTTTCTAATACTATTAAAATTTTATAATTTTTTTATAGAAAATGTAAACAAATTCAAAAAATTTACAATAAAAACTATTAGATTAAAAAAATGATATAGATTTGTGTTACTTAATATTATTAATAGATATATATTACAAAATATATCAAATTTCATACTATTAAATATACTTTTATTTTAATTAATATTATATAAGATGAAATTCTTTACAAAAATGTTATATTCTACAACTATATCATTTATATGAGAAAAGAATTGTAATTAACTCGAAAAATTATATATTTTAATTATAGTGAAATAGTTACTAATTAGATATTATTGGTGGTAAGAATATAAATTGTAATATAACACTAACTAAATAAAAAACATACTTATATAAAAGGTGTTGGTGAGAAGATAATTATGTGTGTATGTTTTCATGTATGGGGACGTACTATAAAGTCATCATTCTACACTCACAATATCTTAGAAACAAGGGCAAAAAGGCTGTGGTTACCACATTTTTATCATTTGATCACTAAACTTGAAAAATATGCAATCAGCCCACTGAACTAATTAAAATTTTAAAATTGAACCATTCCATTAAAAAAAATTGGATGTCCGTCAAATTGGTGTGTTTGTAATTTCATAGTTGGCAGTAAAAAAAAGTTAAAACCAAAAACAAATTGAGGTGAAAATTTCATGTGGATTCTAATTAGTAATTCCTAAAAATATAAATTCCAAAAATCTACTCAAGTACCGAGCAACCACGGAAGCACTCGCGACCGCTTCCATCACACAACTAGTACCCTTAAATTGATAGCAGACATGTGTAAATTTGTGATATTCAAATATGAAATTGAAAACCCTAGAAAACTGTTCCCAACCCCCAATCTACAACCCGTTGCGGACAAGTATATAGTTGAGTCCTCCATCTTCGGTGATTAGGGCTTCTACTAAAAACCCAATTGCAGATCTATACCTTACTGTTAGACATGCCACCAATTGATTTTTTCATCTTTGGCGAAATTAGAGCTTCTACTCGAAACCAGTTGCACGTTTAGATATTTCCGTCGAAAACCCATCAACATCAATATTGTTTCTCCATTTATGGAGAGCGATGAGAAGAAGAGCACAAATGGGAGAAAAAAGAACAAACCCAAGATGAAGAAAAAATTCAAAACAAAGAAACCCAGATAAAAAAAAAACCTTTTATTGCAGACACACCTATTTGAGACAATCAATTTGGAATTTCTTTAGATGATATTTAAGCATGAAAGTTGTTGGATGATTTGTGAAACAAGTAGCCAAATGAAGAAGAAGAAGATACATAAAAGAAAAAGGAATCAGATGAGTACATTTGTTCATTTTCTTTTAATTATTGTTTTTATTTCTCATTTATTCAACCTTCTTTGTAATATTTTTGTTTTAATTTTTATATTAATTTCTTTGAGCATTTTTTTTACTTTTTTTATCCGCGTAGAAATAATTTAATTTTTTATTTTATTTGCATAGACACGTGGATAATAATTAGATTGCCGTTCAACTAATTAGATAGAATGTCTTATTTTAAAATTTTAATTAGTTCAATGAGTTGATTGCATATTTTTAAAGTTCAGTGGCTTAATGCTAAAAATATGACAGCCACGGTGTGGTAATACCCTTTTTTACCTAGAAACGAGTATACAACCGTTGTAGAATGAAATAAATGTCCTTTTCTACTACCATTTGATAAACAACTATCCACATTTTTTCACTAAACTCAACTCAACAATGCGTTTAATCCCGAACTAATTGGGATAGGGTGAAAATGAACCCCATATTTCTTTTATCAGAAGGAAAGATTGGTATTAAAAAAATTCACCTGAAAACTCCACAATAAGGTATGGTGCATTCTTTAATATACATCAACTACTCAATGGTAGCATTTTAGTGATGTTAGGACTCAAATATGAAGGCGGTAACATAATCTCATATCGGTGTTTGAGTATGTCAATATGAAGATGAAGCTTAATATACAAAGTTGGACCCAAGACCTAACAGTTAACAGTTGTATTAGGACCTTAGATATGGATGCCCTAGGCTACCCAACAAATTAGTATCAGAGCAAATTGTCTTGGGCTCAACTTTGAATATTAACGTCATACATTGTATATTAACTTGATACTCAAACACCTAAGTGGGACCATGTCAACATCTTTTTCTAAACATGAGTTCCTTCGTCCTACTAAATAAAAATATGAGCCAAAAATAAGTCTTATGATTTGCAGGGTTCTATTTACAATACAAACAATTAAACATTGAAAAACATTACCTATGGCAGTCTTTGAAGAAGTAAGAAGAGCCTGACTATAGCTTCGATGGCATGACCTTAAAATAACCTCAATTGCAGCCTTCACTTTTGGAATGTAGTGACCGATGTTATGAACTGCAAACTCAAAAATAATAAAAGAGAAAGAAAGAAAGTAAGTAAGAAAATATACATATGATCACAGTGTAATTAGCTCATAGAGTGATTAACTAATTACCCTGAAGAATTTCCAAACCAATGTGCTGGCTTGTAGGAGACATAGCAATGGCTAGCAGAGCACGAAGACCAATAACCTTTGCTTCACTTGGACTATCTTGCTTTAGCAATTCCAGTATCATGTGGTTCATGGCAAAATCAAGGTTATGTTCTGCTATAGTGACACAGAACTCAACAAGTTTATCATGTTGGACATCTTGTGTAAGCATCCCTTTCCTTAAAATTGTTAGGAGTTGTGCAGTCACGCTGTCTAGGTAGTCCCACACCCGATTTGGAGGCTGGGAATCCCCATGAACATTCAAGTAAAATGTCAGAACCCGATGAAGACAATCCAACGCCATGAACCGGTGGTTCTTGTCCTGCATTGTAACCAAATGATATCATATCACTCACCCCTAAAACAATTAACATGATAAGAGAAACACATGAAGCCAAGAAAAGCGATCATGTCCGATCATTGCTTGGCCCACAGACAAACACTGAACCAAAACTTACTCGAAGATGCTTGTATAATTGCTCCGTGTGAGGGCCGAAGTAGTTGAGGAAAACGTTAAGGTCGCCAAGACAAAGAAGAAGAGTCACCAATGGGTAACCAACCTAATGCCAAAAATAAATCTTATGATCAGGAAAAACCACTGCAAGATGATTAGTCATAAAATAAGCAAAACAATGCCAAGCCAAGACAATGACAGATAAAACTTGCTTGAATTACTATTTCAACAAATACTAACTGCAGTTTACATCATGACTATCTATCTAGGTGATCTAGTTTTATAGCACAGAATTATAACTTCCTATAAAATAATTGAAAACTCGAAAACCTTCATGTAGGTAATCCAACATTTACCACTAGATAAATTTTGACTCATCACCTCCATAGGAACACAAGTGTACGATCAAATTAGTCCAATGAAGAATCAGTATTTATATCAATGAAATTGTCAGCTGAAGAGAGAATGAAGTACACAATATCAAGTGACAAATCCAAAAAACAAAAATAACACCTTGCATCCATTAGAAACAATTTGAAGGAAAAGTTGAGAAACATCATACGTACATATAAATTGTGTGGGTGTTGAACACACCAAAATAGTTAACAGAGGCGAGTCTAGTGTTGGACACCTTTGTGGATACTTCTAGGGATCCCAAGTTCATGTAACAGTCATATATATAATCTTTGTTTGAAATTGGCAAGTTAATTGCAGTCAAGGAATCAATAATTTCCTTCAACTCGCGGAGATAAACCACCACGGTTTGCCTTTATTTATGTAAGTCCTCTATCAGCTAATCATATTCCGTTGCTATGGTGGGACCCACATCACCCCACACGAAAAAAAGTGGAAAATAGGTTAGATACACCATATGGTAGGGAATCATGAACCAAAAAACCACTATATTACGAGTTCCTGGAGAGACGGATAAGATATCCCGACATAGTGGCGTCTTGATACCACCAGGGACCGGTATGTATGTATGTATATATATATACATATATATAGATATGGCAACCATGTTATTCATGTTTCTAGGTACAATAGATAAACCTGGGCCTTTTGTCTCTAAGAAGTGACATTATCAAAGAACTTTAAAGAAAGAAAACATTTTCTTGCGTTAAAAAAGTCCATATAATGAGCGTTCTTCACTTTTTAGTGTAGATTGAGCAAAATATGAGAAATAATGCAAATATAATAAGAGGGAAAGGATATTGTGATACATTGCTAGATTTACTTACAGCTATATGTTTGCTCTGCTTGTCCATCCAATGCATGATCTGCACCCTTATTCTTGCAATGGCTTCATACCATAGGGTAAGCGCCGGTTCAACACCAAAAGGAGGCCAATGGCCTTTTCCACCATCTGCAAGTGGTGCTAGAATGTTTGAAAGCATATTACAAACTGCATGGTGAAATTCACTCTTCCGTTTATGGGGAGCACGATTAAGAGGGTTCGCTTTCGCCACAAACGAGGCTGATGCAAACAAACCACCCTCGGTCATAACCTGGAAATCACCTCATTTTATATACTTTACCTTTGCAAATTATCATCAGAAAATGGTTAAACTTATGTACCCCAAGCTTTAGGTAGCGCATCCCGTTAATGATACTAAGCGTTTCACTTCGAGCACCACTAGTATCAATTCGACGAGTATTGAGTTCCATGAAAAAATGTTCAGTCACGGAACTAAACCTATTGATGGAAAAGTCAAGAGTTTTCAACAGTTATATGTGTGTGTGTGAATATGTGATATTAAACGGAAAAACTTATGAATTAGCTACTGTAGTTAGCAAATTTTACTGATTACACCGTTGAACTTTTACTTTTTTAAATTACCCCATTATTTTGAAATTGGGTCATTCTGTTATCTATGGCTCACGACTGTTAAATATTTTCATCTTTTATTCTACGTGGACGTGAAAAAGAAAAGAAAATAAATGACATCGATCAAATCCGAAAATGCTAGTCATCAATATACAGTGTTCTAAAAATCTCCGCCTAGGTCCGCCTAGGCGCTAGACCCTCCTTGGCGCCCCGCCTAGGCGCTAGGCCCCTTAGCGCCTCTTTGAGGCCCAGGTTGCAAAAAAAATCCTTCCAAAAAAAAAAAATCCTCGGAAATAGGCGGGATCTAAAGCGAGATGTTTTTTTATTTTAATAACTACCCAAACCAGATTTTGATATAATTTACGATATACATAATGCAGGTTGTAGCATATCAAATCACAATAAGAAGTGAACAATATCAAGTCAAAATAGATAATTTTATTATAGTTGTAATTTTTTGAACTTGTACCAACTTCAAATTATATAAATGATGATACATTTGTAATATTTAGTTTAATTCAATATAATTCTTAAATATATGTTTAGTTTCTCAAGTTTTAATATTGAATTAAATTCATGAAATTTTAAATTTTATTATTTAACAGCAATCTTATTTATGAATAAAACTAATACGTTAAAGATATGTTTGAACCTGTGTTACTCGTAGATCGTAAATGCGTGTGTTTGTGTTTCAAAGTGTGTACGAATCTAGGTGTTTGATCGTGAAGTCAAAAAATAGAGGATACGCTGAATATGGATCCGAATTTGGACACTCTTGAGGGATACTAGATGTTATGATTTTTAATAATAATGTTTCAAATTATATTACTAAAGTTTTTTTTTGCTCTAGGACCAAGTGTAAAAATATAAAAAATAAAAATGTAAATGAAAAAAACAAAACTATAGGGACTGATATGTAGTTTTTCAGGGGCTAATTTGAACTTTCAAAAAACCTTAGGGATTAAATTAAAATATTTTAAAAACTATAAGGTACCAACTTGTAATTTTCCATAGATATTTTATATATCTGATCTCGCTCTCTCTTATTTTTCTTCTCCTCTTCTCCTGACATACGCTCCTCTCTTCCGCACGGCTCTTCTTCTTCCTCACGGCTCTTCTTCTTCCTCTTCACGGCTCTTCTTCCCAAACAGGCGTATCCGAATTTATGTAGTCGAATCTGATGCGAATCTCGCATTTGCATGCAGGTCGTAGTCGTGGTCATCGTGGTAAACATGGGTACTCCACCAAAAAGTGGCGAGTCCGAGTAACACTGGTTTGAACTTTGAAGAATTGCATGTTTGTGTTTAAACTTTGACATTGTCAATATGGATATGTGTTACATTATTGTTTAGTTTGGATAAATGTAAGATAAAATATTAAAATTGGCTTAAAATAAAAAATCTCGCCTAAGCCCCCATCGGTCGCCCGCCTCCCGCCTAGCGCATTTTAGAACATTGTCACTATATTATTCTTGTGCTCGTTTTTAACCGGGTGAAACCCAAAAATACTAAAGTCATCCATGCATTGCTTTCTTTTTAGTAAAATGCTCCCTAACATAAGTCACATGGAATAGATAGATCACATGGGCGTGGGACCTACTATTTTGATGGTGGAAAAAGCATGAACAGTACCGACTATATTAGATTTGAACCCTCCCTCTTGCAAGAAAAGATTTTTGGGCTTTCTGCATCTTCCTTCTTTCAGTTCAGTTGGCTAGAAAATATATTAGAACCCTTTTCCTTTTCCACTCATTTGATCTATATTAATACTGGAATTATTTTAGATTGAAGATGGAAGGGTAATAATTTGTCGAGTAATGGGATTACAAATACGAATTTGTCAGTGGCTTTCGAATCTGATGAAACCTTGAAGTGATTTTGAAATGAAATAGCCGGCGAATTCTGGGAAGGTGAGGCGATGGATGGCGGTGGCGGAGATTGAGTTTAGATTTGGGTGGGGATTGTGGCAGAGAAGATGAGTCGTTCCATGTTTTTGCGAATGGGGAAAGTGATGAGGATGGTTAGGCGATCAGTCGAGGGTTTGAATTGAGAGATTGAGAAATGGGATTTGAAGAATAATGGATCAAAAATTTGCAGAAGAAAAACGAAGATTTTAGCCGAAAAAAAACCCTAAAAGTTAAAATCGTCTTCTCGCTCTCTCTCTCTCTCTTGCTCTCTCTGAACTTCGTTTAGTCAAATGAGAGTTAACGTCTAATATAGGCCATGTCATTTTCTTCTTTTTTTTCTTTTCTTTTTCACGTCCATGTAGATAAAAGCTAAAAAAATTTATAACAACCATGAGACAGAGATAACAGAATGACTCAATCTTAAAATAATAATTAGTTTACTGGGATAATTTGAAAAATTAAAAATTCAATTGTGTAATCAGTAAAACTTGTCAACTACAGTGGGTAATTCATTAGTTTTGCCTATACTAAACTAATAATGAATGATATTAATGGAATCACATCTCAATTAAAACACTGAAATGGAAATTGAGGACCATGTGCAAGTGTACAAACATTGTAAATGCATGCCGAGTTAATTTGAAAAGCACGTCATCAGAAACTCGCTCTTTTAATTGATCACCATACGAGCAGATTAGTGGTCACTATGTATGAGGATTGATGAGACGTCTCAAAAGCAAGAATATAACCCAACAAAAAAATGAAAATTTAGGCAATGATTGATACAATTTGACTACATTGGCCAAAAAATGGTGATAAAGATTTTTGGGTAAATTTCAGTAACACCCCCCTAAGCTTTTATCATCAGTAGGTGGTAGGGATCAATTACCTTATCCGAGATAGAGCGCCTAGGAGTTGCGCTACTAGGTCAAGAAGGAGACCACGCAAATCAATCAATGAGGGATAGTCAATCTGACTAACAACCCTGCAATAAGTAATATTGAGTTCATATCAGGAAAAGTATATTATTGAATAAGAGAAATAAATAGATCACAACATAAAATCGGTTCCATGTCCATGAGCTCTCAAATTTTGATATATGTTTATTTTAAAGAAAATTACTCAACAAGCTTAACAACAAAATTCTCAAATTTTAAACTTTAATACCCATGAGAACTTAATCCTATTCAAACCATTATATCCTGAGGCACTGAGGCCTCCTTATACAATAAGTAAGCTTCGCCTCAACTGTGGAAATTGGAACTAGCAACCTTGAAGTTATTACTTACCCACCCCTAGGAGCATCAAGTAAAACACAGCTTTCAAACCAGATACAGCCTCCCCCCTTCCCCCTTTTTACCTCTTTAAAGTATTTATTCCTCTTTTCAAACATTGGCACGACAAATGTTAAATGCCTATTAACATGATGTGATTATCATAATTCATGAGAAATGGAAATGCAAAGACCTTAAGATGGGGAAACAAAAGAAAATTAACAACACAAACACCTTGAAAATGGAAGGAATTTTTATTTCAAAACAAGCGACTTTCTAATGGGGCTTGCACCTCCTCTAGCATATTAGTTGCGAAAGACATCTGACTTAAGGATGGAAACCAAAAGTTATATTTAGAAAATTTGAAACTTCATTGAGAAAAAAAATAAAATCAGATTCATAATAAAGCAGGGCAAGATATAACTTGCAAGCCAACAACATGATTCAATAAGATATTTAAATGTTTGCTTGTATAGCCATACCGGTCAGCATTGATTAGCCAGTCAAAGACAAAATTTTCAAGCCCAGTCCATAGTTTCTCTGCAGTGAGGACAAACAAATTTATATGAATAGCAGATATCATGATTCAAAGAAATAGGCAACATGATGGAGAATGTCTAAACCTGTAAGTCCCTCTTGCGGGCAACACTCCACAAAGCGGATGCATGCTGAGCAGAAAATGCACTCCACTGCAAGCTGTTCATGTAAAAACTTCATTAAACGTAAGTGTTATAGCTTGAAACAAAAACAGGTGTTATAAAATCAATATATTTGATGAACTCTTCTAATCTAGTTTCAGATTGATCGAATGCAAATATGTTGTGCGTATGCCAAAGGTCGTCCTGGTGTACTTCATGATCTAATTGTAGTATCCACTACTCTAACAATAAAACATGCCATATGTTTAATATATAGTTCCTTACATGCTTTTCTCTGTGACAAAGGTTTTTATCTCAATCACATTTTCTGCAATCGTGTTTAGGCCAATTTCATTTTCAGCTATTACTCATCCCACAACCAAAAAGTCTAGATATCTTCAAGAAACCACCTAATGCTTCATTGAACCCAATGACAGGACTTTTTATGAAAGGAATGCTTTTAGAAAATATACCTTAAAAACAAAATGATGAGAAACAGTATTATTTGAGTAGCTCTACACTGAAGGTGGTAATGATGGTATATGCCCCCACTCATGGGAGATGTAAATAAAGGCAAATGGGAAACAGGAAATGATTTTAGAAACAATCTTTGTAGTTCTAAGTGTTCTTATTCTAAACACTCTAATTCAAACAGCATTAAAATGAAATAATCGCGCTTTTATCATTCAAGCCAAAGTACGTGCTAGGTGTCAAAAAAATATAATGCGTCATTTTCTAAGTGACCCAGTTATCATTCCTTAACTCAAGTATGAACACAAATTCATTAGCATAACTTAACTAATCTTTCACAAGCCATTCACTTTGATCAAGAAACTTTATTTATAATTAGTCTTAATTAATCACACTTAGGAGATCAAACTATGACATTTTATCATAAATAAGATGCATGATCATATTTTGTAACACTTTTCAAGTGTTATGGATATTGCAAGTACTTTCACTAAAGTTGAGCAGGTAAAAGCCAACTTTGTTTTGCATTCACAGGTGGTGGTTTGCTTCATTATCGTGATGTTTTAGGCCCAAATTGTATAAATATTCAATGCGACTTCAGTATCAGGGTTCTCAATAATCACATTTCTTTATTTGTGTGACAAATACAAAATCATAGCCATTGATTTGTACCGTAACTTCTTCAAGTCTAATGCAGCTGATTCTCTCAATAGATGTAGGAAAATTTGACCAAATCACGTAAAGCTGCTTATTGCTGGGTTGTATTCCTCTTCATTTTTTATCCTATATTGTGGGTTTCTCATTTTCTTTGTATCTGCACACAATTAGATCTAGCTTCCGCAAATGTTGAAAAGGCTCAAGCCCTTGACACAATGCATGTAGAGGACAAGAAGTCCTCCCAAAACAAAGCAAATGAGTGGAATAGAAAACATTCAATTGTTGGTGAACCACCACCAATCCCTATAAAGGTTGACAAACTCACTCTTCGAAAAGCTCCCAATGCATGAGCCCAAAAAGAAAGGTAAAAAACACTTTATCCCAAAGTAAATCATTATTCATTGTCCAACTACTAAAATCCTTGCATTCCTCCCGATTCCAACTCCCCGCCAAATGGCAAAACTATTAGCAAAACAAAGAATCGTCACATCCTTCCCCTTAATCTGCATAGCAAAAGATCTTCCATGAAAGAGGGATAAATCCAACATTCACCCAACACATCAAATAAAAAACACCACAACCGCCAAGCCTCTAAACATTGTACAAGCAGATGAGAAACCCACCTGCATAAAACTAATACAACGTCAACTCTAACACATCACAAGTGTTCAAACAAAATATTCTCATGAAAAAAAACAAAGAAGACTGCACAATCCTCAAGTTGTTTAAGGTCGATTATTGAAATATATATATTAAATAAGTTTTCTTGAGTTTTGAGAATGCCACCTGGTAAATTTATTGAAGTTGTGACATCCTAAAAATCTGATTGTCAGTAATCTAATTATCATAACCTTATTAAGATAATCTCCTGTGGCGCATATGGATCGCCTTTTTTACGGTAAGCTAATATAATCATGCATTTCATTTACTATTAATACTTTAACCATTATGGTGCACATAAAACCTATTTTATGAAATTTAAAATGAACAAATAGATAAAGCATTCATATATAATATTTTAGACTTTGAACAGACAAAGCATACATCAATTACTTGTTTGCTGCAACGAATAAATCACTAACTTAAAGAAACATGGACAAGATAATAAAGTTTGCTAAAAGCAAACAAATATAAAGGTAATTATTAATGTTTACAAACCTTTCTCTGAAATGTATATGCATCATTTGCTCCTTTTGGTGATTCACTGCAAAGCATCAGATAATAATCAATAAAAATTAATTCCTTATGTTGCATTTGGAAAATTGAACTTAAAAACATGTGTATTTGTGTAATTATATAGCCCTCAAAATCAGTTTGAAACACCGTAAAATTCATGATTGACAAATTTTTTAGGCTAAATGATACTCAAATAAGTTGGATTTCAAATTGGTTTCTCCAAACGCAACCTTGGTATTACATTAATTCTTGCAATACAATTGAATCAAAACCTTTTATATAATTACTTGATGAAGGGAATACAAAAGTAATGAACAAAATCTTGATCTTTACGTTACAAAAAAAAATCTTGACCATGAGCAATAAACAAGTTCATTACATAATATTCCTGAAATAGGAAATTTTGGAAAAGCTGCAATAATCTTCAGGTTGTCACAAACATTTGTTATAATAAGAACAATGGGCAAACCCCTCAATATTATAAGATGACTTATTAAAATTCTCAAATCAGAACTGTGTAAAAAGAGATGTTTTTTTGGACGTTGAGAGACGTTGGTCATGATGTTCCAGGTAGGTAAATCTAGAAGAATGCATTTTAGGACTTACAAAATTACACACTTTTTTTGCTCAGATGAATAAAAGATCAACATATGACTTTCAATTAACCCAAAATTGTAAGAAACGAAATCGAAATCTTCTACGAGATCTAAGATGAAAACTTCAAAGCTATGGATCATAAACTTGATGGATGTTTACCAAATCTGAGCTCCTCACTACCATCTCAGTTATCAAAAATGTCCCATTTGATGTTCCATTAAAGATTAGTACGACCATATCCAAGGGAACCAAGATACAAAAACAATAAATGTATCCAAGATGTGATCATAGGATTCACCCATTCTCTCTTTTTCTTTTTCTTTTTTGTGGATAATTTCTTTAGAATCTCCTCAAATGATAAACCCGTTTACATGCTATACAAGGAACACGTGCTAAGACAAAACAAAACCATGCCCTACTTTAAATTCCTTCTATACATTAATTTTTTGATATGTTACCTACTTAAGTTCCTAAAGCAAACTCTTCCAAGAAAACCCAACAAACTCAATAGTTAGACCTTAGTAAGTCAAAAGAAAATGAGGCTCAAGATGAGAAAGTAGCCTCGTTCTTTCATCTCAATATTGGCTATTCTGATTCTTCCAAACTGTCCATCAAATACTATGAAGCACTCTTTCTTTACTTTCACTCAAGCCTTGATCGTCTCGGTAAGTAATCAAAACATCACCTAAGAGATGACACACAATGAGAAAACCATAGTCCATTGTCGCCTCATAGTGCAGTAGGCAGTAGCAAATATCAAATGTCTATTGCGCATCAGACACCTTCTAAGGCATCCCCACCCTCCACATGCTTTTCCACGGCAATGATTTGTCCCCTTCATCTTGTAGCAATCTGAATTTAGACCAGCCACAAACATCTACTTTTATGCTCTTTCCAACGAACTGAACCCGTCTGGCCTTCCATTAGTTCTTTCCCCTCGATCAAAATCAACAATAAGGTCATTTCCTCTAACTCCCAATTTTGGAATTTCTATCTTAGAAATGGTAGTTGATGTCTCTGTGTCAGGTTATCGTTGTTAGGTTAATATGTTCATATAGAATAATTTAAGAATTTTGATCGCATTAAATAGTTCAATTTTCTAATATTTTCTTCAATTTCTTAGTTAGCGTTTAGTACATGTTCTATCACCATGCTACCTAAAGTGTTCTTGATTTAATAAGGAACTACTATTAATCACGGGTATGTAAGATAGATGTTTGGGTTCATTTACATATATGTATAAACAGATATACTCACACAAATACATATACATATATGTGCATTAACGTTGTATCTAAGAGCATATATGCATTTTCTCACTCTAAAATTATCTCGCTCTCACTACATTAAGACTGACATATGCTCTTTAGCGGCTGCCACCTGCTAGTCCAAGTTAAGGAAGGGGGAGAAGAGGCTGTCTACTTTTGACACTGAAAATACTAAACTGCTGGAGAAACTTTTTTTTTTTTTGATAAGTAATACTCCTTCCGTCCCACATTATGTGAAATTCTATTTTGGGAGTCTGCGGCACGTATTTTAAGATGTGTCAACAATATCTTTAAATATTATATTTTCAAAATATTTATAATGTAATTAAAAGTATAACATTTGAATATACTACAATATGAATATATATATATATATATATATTTAATTATAATTTCAGGATCTACTAAAGTCCTTGTCGCACACGCTAAAAACATTGTAAATAATTTGGGTTGGAGGGAGTAATACACAAAAAGAACAATCAAGTTCCAAAAGAAAGCTCTCCCTAAAAACTACAAATGAAACCACTGGGCGCCTGGAAAAACTCATTAAGCCAAAAAAGAAGCAAGCTCAAAAATAAGAAGTGAAACCCCAAACAATTTTGCTTCTCATTTTCAAAACACCTGTTGTTTCCTTTCCTCATAATGTCCACGTCCACCGTAAACAATGTGGCGCTAGATCCCATTGTCTTCCCCTATCCTTCCCACCTCACCTTGCTACCCCCGCCATACTTTAACATGCATGTGACCTCTCCTCCCACCCAATTCAAGTCAACCTACTATACTTGGAAGGCCAGTATCAATCTCTCAATGCTGCATGAAACATAATTGCATGCTAAGCATTGATTAGAAAAGTGTCCGTAATTATTTCAATCAGGTGCCTACCAAGATAAAAAGCTTTAATCATAAAGTAGAATTAGCTAAGCTTGTTTGTGACTGAAATCAACAACAACAAAAAAGTGGATACTGACACACCTTTCTCTCCATCGTAAAAGAGCTTCAAGAAGAGGAACTGGCGTATGACGTGCCACCATAGCCAATGAGTCCAGAACTTGCTCATAAGCCGGGTCTGATGGCCGAAGGTACTGTCCATCCTATAATTACCCACCAAAGAAAAAGGAATAAATAAAGATGAAGAAATAAGAATTTCAACAATTGTGATGCGTTAAAATATTAGTGATATGTAAAAGACATGTAATGCATTAGGCAAATTGAACGAAATATGATGTTTAATACAATACAAATAAAGTTAAGCCATACATGTTAGTAATGTTAAACACAGCTAGTGATCCATTAAACAGATGGAACTTTTGCAAATTGCAATGAATCCTGAACTAACTAGGTTTCATTACACACCCATTTAGCCCTAAAGCTGAATTCAATTTCTACAAACACCCAAAACCACATAACAATTTCAATGTAAAGATCCAAAGAGTACGGAGAAAAATATGGCCACTTTTTTTTTTTTTTTGCTAAATTAATATGGTCACTTTTTACCTGGGCTTGAGCTGTTTCAATGCGACGCCGGGCGAGTGGAAGGAATCGCTGCAGGAGCGCATCAACGATCAGCTTTGCACTCTCAGCCTTCATTACTTCGATCAATTTAGGTCCAAACTTCAACTCCAACTGAGCATTACCGGTTTTGAAAAAAATCCTAGCGATCCAATTATTAGAATATATAATTGTAACCAATCCGTCATTAATTTATATATGCATTCTACGAGCTATAAATTCTGAAGAATATATAGACTCAACATACCGTTGGTTTCCTCTTCTCCTGCCATTCTAGATTTCTAGACACAGGTCCATTGGACCATGATTTTCTTGCGAAACTCGCGTTTCTTTATTAACCCTTATAATTGCTGTGTTTATATTATGTTTTCTTTTTATGAAAATTAAAAATGATTTGTATCAGATTTATTTAATTTTTGGTCAAAATTTATTTATTTTTAACATGAAATTTGATAGGATTAATCAAGTTTTCTATCATTTTATATTGGTTATATGTTCAATAAAACATTCAAGCGTTTTGTTGTGTGGTTGATAACACAATAAAAAAGAGATTTCATAATTACTTTCCTTATGTGTATCAAAACAACGTCATTTTGATAAAAAATTATTTTTACAAGTTCACAAAAAATCGGAAGCCACCAACACCAAACGCTTTTTACTTCGTTTGTTTGCTTCGTTTTTCTGTTATCTTTTCCTTTTCTTCTTTGCTTCATTTCTTGTTCTTCCCAGAGCACGTCAAGGTTTAAGATTAGCCAAATTTCAATTGGTTTTTTTCTCTTTATTCAAATTTTTCTCAGATTGTTTACCTTAATTTTTTTCTTTAAATTTTTTCAATTGCCTTAAAGAATTACAATGGAAACTCAATTTTTTTAATAGGATAAAAATTGTCCGTTGAATTTATTTTTTTGAAGAGCAAAAAATAATATTATTAGCCTTTAACAAAAATACAAAGATTAATAACTCTATCGATTCAAAACACCAAAAAAATGATTAATAAAACGTCCCAACTAAATTAACACTCAACCCATTACAATTATAAAAAAAGTCATGCCGCACATAACTAACAAGAATTAGTAAACAAACGAAGTAAACTTGTTAAAAAAAATATTGTTAAAACGGCGTCATTTTGATACACAAAAAAGAAAAAGAGTTGTGAGCAATTGGATATCCTTTTTGTAAGACCCCAATTTTTATAAATAAAGATGAATTTTATATAAATATTATTTTTGAATATTATGGAATAAATTTGATATAATGTTATAGTTGTGGATAATATTTATAAATTTTGCAAAGTAAGCAAGTTGTTATAAAATATTCGTTTGGTCGGAGAATATTCTTTTTGTCGGGGAATATTCGTACGACGGCTCAATTATTGGTGGACCCCACAACGGAAATATTGTCGTAGTTAGAAAAACGACAAAATTATCTTTCTATAAAAATACTATACAGAGGTGTTACCGTTAAAACCGCTTGAACTACCCTAAGAGTAAAAAGTACGATGTACGCCGTAGTTGTATAAGTAGCACACGATATTGATTATTGATGCTTACGTGAGAAGTCACTCAAATTATGCTCAATTATTGCAACGATAATTCTTTGATCATATCTCTTATATTATTGATTCAATTATTATCACAAAGATCATCTATATAATATGTTATAGTATTAAATCAATAATTGAGACGACAAGTTATAAATGATTAATAATTGTTGAAAGATTAAATATGTGTTGATTAAAAATAAAATGATTTGTGGTAATATTTATTCAATCCTTGATGTATATAAAGAGTCTCATTATGAGACGCGTTTGTGGTAAGTTTGATTATTTTATGGGGGGCCCATATGTCATCATCTAAGAGTCTCTTCGTCAATAAGTAATTACCTTTGTGAATAATAATAATTACCTTCGTCAATAGTAATTACCTTTACCGGACGCCAAACCACTTACCGTTTCATATTACAGTGAAGGCCGAGCCACTTGTCGCTTTCACATTACAAGTGCCGAACCACTTGTCGTTTCACATTACAAAAGTCCAAACCACTTTTCTTTTCACATCACCAAATCATCAAGCCACTTACCTTTTCATACACGCGGTCTTAAGCTAGAAATCTTCTATAAATAGAGGCCTAGTGCTTCATTATTTTCACTTAATTCATTCAAGCTATAGAGAGAGAAAGTATAGAGAGAATAAGAGAGAAGAAGAAGTATTTTTTCTTACTACACTATCGCAGATTCAATCTCCTACTAAAAAGTAAGGGGTGTTATTCTTTCTTATTCATGAAGAGAACTGTTGTTATTCCATTGCTTATTATTCTCGTTGAAATAACTTTGATACGTGGTTTACCCTATACTTGGTGACATTCTTCTATTATTCTGTTGGAACATTCATGCATGTGTTTTACACCCGACCGGTTCCGCTTTATTATTATTCTCGCTGGAACATCCTGCGTCTGTGTGTTCTACACCGGACTGGTTCCGTCTTTATTATTATTCTCATTGGAACATCCTCATGCATGTGTTCTACACCGACCGGTTCCGCTTTTTTATTATTATTCTATTGAATATCCATGCATGCGTTTCTGTGGGACACAGTTCCTTATTTATTATTCTCATTGGAATAACTCGCTGTCAGGCGATCTATCGCATGCATGGTGATTTCTTTTGTTATTCCATTCTTTATTATACCCAAATTGGTTAAAACTTTGACTTCTATACTCCATGAAATTAGTGGAATATCCTTAATATTTGCGCTTCATCCAAAGATCCTTTCATGGAAATATTCTTTTCGATGATTCTTGAATTTTACTCTACAAAGCAATGTCATGTTGATGATTGGATGTTATTGGTTCCTAGATAAATTAATTCTTGAACTTGTTTTATTGAATTCTTATATCATTGTCATCATCCTCATGTTTATATTATGTTGAAAGTCATCTGTGGCTCAGAAGGTGCGTAGATAGACTTGGTATGATTATGACCGAGAGACTATTGAATTAATCATGGCCGTAATGTTACAAATGATGTGGTAAAATTTCTCGGTGGCCCGTAGTGCATTGATAGATAAGTTGTTGGCATGGTCATGACCATTAATGAATACACAAATATTCTCGCCGTAGTGTATGAATAATTGTAGTCACGATACTAAAAAAATATCCTCGGCAGTAGTGCGGGGTGATTCGATGATGTGGAATATTTATTAAAGTCGAGTCTCATTTATATAAAGGATGATGAAAAACTTTTAAATCATAAAAGATAGTAGATTTTATTTTCTACTTGACTCGTTTAATGGATTCTTTGGTTCCATTTGTAGTTAAACTTGATGTTCATTATATTTTATCGGTTTAACATCACAGTAGGCTAATGATAATTTATTCGCATTATCTTAGTCATAATATTTCTTCTCGAGCTAGTTGAGCTCACCCTTTCTTTCACCGTTTCTCTCTGTGAAATGAGAATATAAATTTGGGAGCGAGTCGGGAACGGAGTAATGGTCCAGGAGGATAGCATTAGCAGTCCTCACTATTCTGTGAAATAGTGTGATAATAATTGTAATGAGGACTCCTTTTGAGTTTGTATGATGTAAGACCCCAAATTATTAATAAATAAAATTTATTTTCCTCTATTTATTATTTTGAAATAGTAAGGGTTGATTTGATTAATGTGGATAGTTATGGGTAAAATACGCAAATATTTCGAATAAGCAGTGGTTATAAAATATTCATTGTTGTTTGGGAATATTCGTTTGGTCGTGGAATATTCTTGATGTCGGGGAATATTCGTGCGATTTACAAGCGCAGATTTTTAGGGGCCCATAACGGAAAGCGATTGGATGAAGAAAGCGACAAATATAAGTTGTTTATAAATAATCTGCAGTAGTTATTACAGAATAATCTTTTTGGAATACCCGTGGTTAAAACACACTAATACGCGTTGTTGAACAAGAAGCACGCGGTATTACACCAATTATTGATTCTTACGTGAAAGGCACTACTCAATAATTGTTACAATGAATTACTGCTTCGAGATTTTATTTTATTGATTCAATAATTGTTGCGTTGATATTTTATATTCTTTATTTCAATAATTGTCATTACACAAGATTTTTATTATCGAAGCAATAATTCATATTATCTGAATAATATTATTAGATAACATTATTGGCAATGTCTAGAAAGTTACGTCTAAGGAGAGGTTTGGTCACCTAATTGCGGCTACCAAAGAAGGAGAGATCCTTATTGGAAAGCCCCTTTCCCTGAACCGCACAGTTGTCGATATTGTGATTTCTGTAATATTATTTATGAATAATTAATTATTGATTCATATGATGAAGAAAATATTGATTTTATGTGGATATAGATGGAGAAAATTTTTAATGTGACAATTGTTGAAAATTGAAATTTTATCTTTTTACGATAAAATAATTCATTTAAATATATTATTATATTTTAATAATATAATAATGGTGATATTTTTACAACAAATGTGGGATATATGAGTATACGAGGAGGAAGAGTATTTTGTTGCAATAAATGTTTAAAACATGTTAAACATGCTCTGTGGACCCCATTTATTGATTTGAAATTTGATTATAAATTTGTAAAATCGCTTGGTTTGTGGATTTCGGTCAATTTCTAATTGGAATTTGGAAAAACTTTCTTCTGCAAAGTTGTAGAGATTGAATTTCCTATAAAACTCCATGATTCAAATTTTCTGATGAAAGGGCTATTTATTATGAATTATTGAAGTTAGAAGTTCAAAATAATTGATTTTTGGAAGTTTTAATTATTTATATCAACAAAAATGTTTTTATTGTTTTGGTTGGCCCCATGTGTTGTAAACATGCTTATTTCAGGAGTCTTGGTTATGTAGAATATATATATAATATATTATTATTATATTAAATTTTCTGCTTTGGTGTTCTAAAGAATTTCCTATAAATAGGTGTCTTAGGTTAAATTGAAAATCACACCGTAAATCAAGTTTTCTCTCTATATTATCGAAATGTATTCTTGTGAGTATTTTGAGTATACTTTGAGTATTGCTATACGGTGCAAGTTCAAGTCATAGCCTATATCCTGTGTTTACTTAGAAATCTTGTCTTTTTCGAGGTAAGGGATGTTATTTTCTTCTCAAATGATATTATTTCTTTAATATCATTATCTTTGAAATATTGGTTGGAACTTTTATCAAATTTGGAACTTTTCATGTCGGGGTTATTATTCATGAGTTACTATTCACGAGTTCTTATTCACGAAGTTACTATTCACGATTCTTATTCACGAAGTACTATTAATGAAGCGTGAAGATGTTTTTGTGGAATTTCTATCTTTTGGTGTCCTGAGTTACTATTCACGTATACTGCACTATTCAATTAAAAAATAAAATTTCTTCTTTTTGTCTAAAATATCTATTCGGATACTAGCTTTGATTGTATCCATGTTTTGATCATTCTTGAATTTTACACCCCTATGATTATTTTTGAGGTATTTTTGGGCGTGGATAAAACAAAGTACTAATCCTTAATCCTTAATCCTTGTCATTTTGTTTCATTGGATTCGTTTCTTTAAAATACTTTTCATCATCTTGGTCTTAAATGATGATATTATTGAATATCTTTGGCTGTAGAAGTAAAGATGAATGATTTCTGAAGAATATCTTTGGTAGTAGTGCAAAGATGAGCAGTGTTTAGATGAACATGACCCGGTCGATGAACATCTTTTGGCTCAGAAAGTGCAAAGATGAATATTTGATTCCGGATGTATATTGATTGATGTTACGAGGATAAAATATCGACGATGAACTTTTAAATTCATATATAGAAGATAGTAGTTTGCATTCTCTACTTAACTCTTCTAATGAATTATTATTTCAACATGCGAATATTGATTTAAAATTTGTTGTCTATTGTATTCTATTAGATTTTTTCCTGTTGGAGACTAACGATAATTTGTTGTATATTATCTTAGTCATAATATTCTTTACTGGGCTAGTTGAGCTCACCCTTTTCCTTGTTGTTCCATTTTTCTTCTCAGGAGGCGAGAATGTAGCGAGTACTAGTCGGGGTATGGAATGAAGGTTCTAGAGAGAGTTGTTTAGTAGTCCTCACCATTTTTGTAAAATAATGTATCAATAATTATGATGGGGATTTATTTGCGTGTGGATATTGTCTAGATGGCAATATTTGTATTTAAACTCATAGTTTATATGTTGTAATAATAAAGTTGTAGTCATTTCTGTATCATGTATTTGGCAACTCAGAAAGGGTTGGATGGAATGGACCTATTTTGGGGGCGTCACATATGATCTCTAGTAGACAATATTTGTATTCAAACTCACAGTTTATATTGTATTGTACACGACAGTTATATTAGTAAGTTGTATTTAAATTCTGTACCATGTATCTGACTACCCAAGATGGGTGATGTATACCTAATTTTGGGGGCGTCACACTTTTAATGTGTTGTCAACCCTATAACAAAACCCTCTCAATATTATCACAGAAAAATCCTCATAGAGGATCCAAATCCCTTTTATTTATAACTTGCGGTAGATTTGCATTTGTTTTTTTTTAAACATTTATATATCATATACATTTTCCTAATAATTCATTGACTTAAATAATTTTTTTATTATTGAAATTAATTAAAATAATTTAATACAATTATTTTTTTTCCCTTACAACTCTCAATCATTGTCCTCTTTTGATTACAATGCATTGAAATTGAGTTCAGCTCAATTGTCTCAATCTGATTTCTTATTTGTTGTGTATCATGTGTTAATTTTTTATCAACAAATAAAATGACTTAATTAAGGTAAATAGAAAGAAAAAAATAACTCCAATTATGATGCTTACCGAATACTCACTTGGTTTCAAAGTTTCAAATTGTATGATCATTGTTAATTTTCAAAAGTCAATTTAAGATATTTTTAAAATTAAAAATGAAATCGATGGTTAAAAATCATTAAACAAAAAAACACAATAAAACTTATAGTAAAAGTAATATTTTTCAAACAATTTACAATATTAATTATTGTATTAATTAAAATTAAAACAATATATGTGTAGGTAATGGAAGAGAAGGAGTATTTCATAAATAGTATGACTCATTTTCAAAGTGTGATACAGGTATAATGTGAATGTTTATATAGATAGTATAGCTATGTCCCATTTATTAAGTTAATGGTTTTGCTTCATTCTTAGCAGGGTGTATTCAATTAAGATTTTTAAAGACTTTTAAAGATTTTAAAAGTATGGTTGTATTCAATTAAGACATTTAAAGAGTTTATAAAAGTTTATTAGTATTCAATTACAACTTTTGTAATGTCTTTAAAAGTTAAGTGGTATTGAATTGAGACTTTTATAAAGTTTATAAAAGTATTTTGGTATTCAAAAGGTAATTGATTTTTCAGATTTCTATTAAATGGTAGAGTTTGACAGACTTTAGAAGAAAAATTATAAATATCAACCCATATCCAAAGTCTGACTTCATCTCTAAAGACTTATAAAGACTTCTAAATATTAAACACAAAGGTAAAAATTTAAATCGCTGGTAAAAGAATTGAAGAGAGATTTTATGGAAAATTAAAAAGTCGCAAAACTCTCCGATAAATTTTAACTTAAAATAAATATAAATTAATCTAATTTTAAATAATATAATTATTAAAATTATAAACTGCTTATATTTTTTTTACTAAAATTATTAAAAATTAGATAAACCACAACTTTTATTATAGGAATATCTCAAGTATGACTTTGAAAAATTAAACAATAAATTTTGATTTTTAATATTATATATATATATATATATAGATATAGTATATGAAATATACGAATCTTGATAAATTCTAAAACTCATCAAAATTAAAAAATTAGTTAAAAGATGACAATCGGTTGATTGTTAAAAATTAGTTACGTAACATTTTAATTAATTAATTTCTAACATCATAAATAAATTAAAAATCGCATAATTATTTTTTTTTTTAACGAAAATTTTGGTTCACTAATAACTATTAATAATTTTAAGAAAAATAAATTTCTCTCGATAATTTTGTGCATGACTTCACCGACGACTAGTAGTCTCTCCGTAAATTTTTATAACTTGGTGGCAATTTACTCACATGTATGAAGTTTTGCGATCATATAGATTTTTATTGTCATATTATTTTGTGAAAAATAGAGTTTGGTACCCCTACTAAAAAATCGTACGCATATATAGTATATATAGTTCAATAAAAAGTGAGCTTAATTTTTGTGTTGCGTCTGTAGCTTCTAAAGTTTTATTCGTATTCGAGTATCCAAATTTATCATGAAATGAGTAGAATAATATGAATGCTTTCAACATATATAAAATCTCATACCACAATAATTTAATGAAATAATGAGATTTCCTGTAGTTCATGAAAAAAGAGTGAGAGGCTGTACGCATGGGCTAATTAACAATTAATATAAGCTACAAGATATATTAAAAGTATACAAAAGTCTATTAAAATCTTGGTAAAAAATCTATTAAAGTCTGTTACTTATTTCATGGAGTCTATAAAAGTCATTTTAAAAAAGTCTTTAAAAGTCATTAAAATTCACAAACTCTACAAAAGTCTGTCACTTAAAAAAAGTCTTTAAAAATCTTAATTGAATACACTCCCTTAATGAAAGAAATTTTAGTCCTTTTAGGGGACATTATATTACCGACTGATTGGTCCATTTTTTTTCATTTTTTTTATTTCACTCCCAAAAAATGAATAATATTTATTTTAATTGGAATTTTTATAAAATTTAGTGATTTAGGTATAGTTTAGATACATATAAAAAACAGTGTTGTACAGTCTGTGCAACACTGTTTATCATATGTATCTAAATTATATTTAAATCAATGAATTTTAAAAAAATTCTAATTGAAATAAATAGTATACATTTTTTAAAATTAAAAGTCATATATATATATATATAGCTTGGATTCGCGATTGAGAAGTGTGATTTGAGTTCACGAAAGAGAATACGATCTGCGAAAAGGGATCTTTAGCCTTCAACAGTATAACAACTGATAGAATACAATAGACAACAAGTTTTAGATCAACAATCGCAATGAAATAAGCAATCCATTAGAAGAGTCAAGAGTAGAGCATAAAATCTACTATCTTCTATGATTTAAAAGTTTTTCATCAACTTTATCATTTGAGACTCGCTTTAAAAAATAAACCACATCATCGAATCATCCCTGCACCACGGCCAAGGATATTCATTAAATCATCAATGGTCATGACTATACCGAATAATCCTTGGTCATAATCATACCAAAACTATATATCCATCAATGCACTTTCTGTGCCAATGAGGACTTTTACCACATCATTCGTCACATTACTACGTGATTATACCAAATAATCCACGGTCATAATCATACCAAGTCCATCTATGCACGTAAGCGAAAGATGACTTTCATCATAATACAAGCATGAGGATGATGACAATGACATAATAATTCAATAAAACAAGTTCAAGGATAAATTTTAAAGATTTATAATTTAATTTATCCAGGAATCAATAACGTCCAAATTGTCAACATGATACTGCTTTGTGGAGTAAAATTCAAGAATAATATTCATATACCAAAAATAATTTGGACAGAAAAGAAATATATTTTTCGGGTGAATAGTACTGTAAGACCCCAACTTTTTATGAATAAAGATGAATTTTCTATAATTATCATTTTTAAATATTATAGAATGAATTTGATATAATGTTATAGTTGTGGGTAATATTTAGAAATTTTGCAAAGTACTCAAGTTGTTTATAATATTCGATTGGTGGGGAATATTCGTATATAACAAGACAATCATTGGTGGACCCATAACGGAATTATTGCTTGATTGAGAAAACGACAAAAATATTTTTATGAAAATAACGGCGGAAGTTTTACTGTTAATTGTTGAAACACGGTTGTTAAAAGTATGCGAGAATACGTGTGGTTGCATAAAGTAGCACTTGGTATTGATTATTGATGCTTACGTGAGAAGTCACTCGGTTTTGTTCAATTATTATTTCAATGAATTGTTGCATAGTATCTCACGTTAATTGATTCAATTATTGTTGATATTTTATATTGAGATGACGAAGTTATTAATATTATTATTTGCAATATTAACGATGTCTAAAGTTACGCCAGGAGAGGTTTGGTCACCTAATTGCGCGGCATGATAGGGAGAAATCCTTATTGAAACCCCTCTTTCCTCGGGAACGACATTCGTCGATTAATAGTGTGAATAATAATAATAATAATGAAGTTTTGTTTTATTAGTATTATTAATGTAATAAAAACGAAAAAGCTTTTATATAAAAATGTAGAATACTTTTATAAAGTTGTTTCGTTTTATTAAACAATAATTAGAATATATTATATTTTATTATGCATAGTGTTTGCATAGTGTTTGCATAGTAAAATCTTTTTAAAAGTTATTCGTTTTATTAGATTATAAATAGAATATATTATATTTTATTGTAAACCAATCTGACCGTCTGCTTTAAAGTAAATCGATCCGGACCGTTCATGGATTGAGTTCTTATTTAATCCATTCTTCTATAAATAAAGCTCATTCTTTCATTATTTCTTACGAATTCAAAACTCTAGAGAGAAAAATGTAGAGAATTATTCTTCTATCTTGAAGCGTATTTCTTTAGCGTTTAAGAAAGCTTTGGCGTAGTGCAAGTTTCTTCAAGTATATCCCCATACTACCGTTCTGAGTACTCTTCTTTATAAGGTAAGGGGTATTATTTTTTTTCATATTCATGAAGAGAACTTCTTGTTATTTCATTCTTTATTATTACATTGGAATAACTTTATACGCTGGTGATCTACCCTATACTTAGTGAAATTATTACATTATTCCATTATTTATTATTCTGCTGGAATAACTTTTATACATGCTAAGTACCTGCATACATGGTGAAATTCTGTTATTATTCCATTCTTTATTATTCATTGAATATCCCGTCACATGCGCTTTTACTCTGGACCTGGTTCCGTCTTTATTATTATGTTGGAATATCTTGTTTGTGCGTTTTTCTGCCGGACTTCTCTCGCTTATTTATTATTACATTGGAATAACTCATCATATCTAAATCTGCGTATGCATGGTGATTTCTGTTGTTATTCCATTCTTTATTATTACATTGGAATATCCTGCATGCAAGTCGTATTACGCTGACCGGTTCCATTATTTATTATTACTCGTTGGAATAACTTTGCTTATGGCAATACGCATGCATGGTGATTTCTTTTGTTATTTCATTCTTTATTATACTCACTTGGTTAAAGTTTTGACTTCTATACTCCATGAAATTAGTGGAATATCCTTGATATTTGCGCTTCATCTAGTATCTTTTCATGAAAATATTCTTCTGAGCATTCTTAAATTTTACTCTACAAAGAAGTATCATGTTGACAATTTGGATGTTATTAGTTCCTGAATAAATTAATTCTTGAACTTGTTTTATTGAACTCTTATATCATTGTCATCATCCTCATGTTTATATTTTTTTTGAAAGCCATCTGTGGCCTGTAGTGCATAGATGGACTTGGTATTATTATGACCAGTGATTATTCGGTGTAATCATGGCCGTAATGTTACAAATGATGTGGTAAAAGTCCTCATTGGCCCGTAGTGCATTGATGGACAATTGCTGGCATGATCATGACCATTAATGAATACACAAATATCCTTGGCCCGTAGTGCATGGATAAATTATGGTTGTGATACTAATGAATATCCTTGGTCGTAGTGCAGGGATGATGTGAATTATTTATTAATCTGAGTCCCAGCGATAAAAGTGATGAAAACCTTTTAAATCATAAAAGATAGTAGATTTTATTCTCTACTTGACTCTTTTAATGGATCAGATATATTCATTGCTAGCTTAAACTTGATGTCTATTGCATTTTATCAATTTAACATTGTTGAAGACTAATAATAATTTATTCTGCATTATCTTAGTCATAATATTTCTTACTGGGCTAGTTGAGCTCCCCCTTTCTTTCACTCTTCTCTTTAGGAAATGAGAACGTGGCAATGGACTAGTTGGGAACCGGAGTGATGATCCAGGATGATAGTATTAGTAGTCCTCACTATTCTATTAAATAGTGTGTTAATAAATGTAATGAGGACTTATTCTCGAGAGTGGATATTATCTGTAAGACAATGTTTGTATTAAAACTCACGACTCTCTTGTTGTATATTTAAGATTGTATTTGTATTACATGCCATGTATTTGGCAATTTCGAAATAGGTGATGTATACCTATTTTGGGGGCGCCATGAGTTGGTATCAAAGCTTGGGATATGATCCATGACTGAGATGTGAGACAAGAACTAGGACGGGAGAGACGGGGAATTCCTTTGCTAGTATGACCTACCTAATTTTATTTTATATTTAATTTGTTGGTTAGAGTATAGGGATTATATGTGATATGTTAATTAACCCTTATTTTGTGGCAGTATTTGAAAATGACATCTGAGAATGTTGAAAACATCAATGGAGCACAGGAGACCGTTGAGTCTCCATAGATCAATAATCAGGATAATGTGCATCAGGAAGGCGACAATCCTAATGCAAACAACAACACTAACCAAATGATGAACGATGGAATGTTCTGAGGCTTCATGTAATTCATGCAACATCAGGCGAGAGCGGCTCCTGTCCAAAATGCAGGTGGAAACACTGGCAACTCTTGGACGGTCACCGCCAAACAGTTCAAGGAGCTGGGACCACCGGAGTTTTTTGGAGAGCCAAAATCACATAAGGCGGAGACGTGGATAAAGAATATCAACAAGATATTTGATGTCTTGGGATGCTCCGAGAAGCAAAAGGTTCCCTTTGCCACCTTCATGTTACTCAACCTGCCGCACTGAAGATGTCTTGTCGAAAGTACTTTCCCGAAAGTATTCGTCACGTGAAAGAGGTAGAGTTCATTAAACTGGAACAAAACAACATGACTGTGTCGCAGTACGAAGCCAAGTTTATCGACTTGTCCCGGTTTACATCCCATTTGGTTGATAATGAGGAGAGAATGACGCGAATATTTCTAAGAGGTTTGAAACCCGGGATACGTCAATATCTTATCTCTCATAAACTGTGTTTGTATTCAGATGTTGTTAATATGGCTTAGTTATTGGAGCGTGATAATGAGTCAACCCAACCAAAAGAGGTGACAAAATGATAATACTAATGATAATGATCATCGAAGCGGTGACAATAAGCGTGGAGGGAATCAATATGCCAGAAATGGTAACCACTTCGGTGGTAATCATGGCCAAAGCAATGAGAATGGACATTTTAAGGAGAGGAGATTCAAAAATGATGGAAAGACGCGTCGAAGACTTTTGACCTTTGTTAAGGAAGGAGAACGACCACCTATCGTATGCTTAAAATGCGGAGGGAGGACACACAACAATCAAATCAAGCGATGATCGTCCAAAGCATGTTATAATTGTGGAAGAGAAGGTCACCTAGCTCGATTTTTTTGCTCACTCAAGACAAGTTCAATTTAGGATGGAGGCACCAAAGGGCGCCCGAAAAAAGTCAAAGCCAATGGTCTGAGGAGAACGTTTGTCGTGACCTTCCAAAAGCAAGGAACCCGAATGAGGTCATCACGGTAAGCTTATCATAAACTCTAGCGAAGTATATACCTTATTTGATACCTGTTTCTACCCATTCCTTTATTTCTCCTACTTGCGCTCAACGCTTAAATTTGACTCAGGAGAAATTAGACTTTGACTTATCTCATTTGAAACTCCGTTGGGAGAAACCTTCATTACATCCACTGTTTATAAGTCTTGCTTGGTTCAAATTGGTACCCTCACATTACCTGTCGATCTTATTTAATTGAAAATATTTGCATTTGACGTAATTCTAGGGATTGATTGGTTAACTACTCATCATGCAAAAATTAATTATTTTTGTAAGGTTGTTAGCTTTCATATTCCTAATCAACCTATTATGCGAATTCAAGTAACCAAACCATTAAAATCAATCACCGCTATCTCAAGCCATAAAGCTATTCATTTATTGAAAAAAGCGGATGTCAAGCTTTCTTAGCTCATGTCACGGATCTAAACAAAAATACGCCGATTTTGAATGATATTTCTATTGTTAATGAATTTCCGACGTATTCCACTGAAGAACTTTCTGCCTACCCGAACGTGAAATTGAATTTTATATCGACCTTGAACCCGGTACAAAACCCATTTCCAAAGCCCCCATATCGAATGGCTCTTATTGAACTTCGTGAGTTAAAGACCCAATGCGGAATTGTTAGACATATAGCTTTATTCGTCCCTAGTACTTCTCCTTGGGGTGCTCCTGCTCATTCATGAAGAAGAAAGATGGGAGTATCGACTTTGTATTGATTATCGGGAGTTGAATCATGTCACCATAAAAATAGGTACCCATTGCCACATATTGATGACTGTTTGACCAACAGCAAGGCGCCAAATTCTTTTCAAAATTGATCTTCGTTCTGGATATCACCAATTGAAGATTAGAACCGATGACATTCCAAAGACCACTTTCAGAACTTGGTACGGGCATTATGAATTCCTAGTCATGTCTTTTGGATTGACTAATGCTTCTGCTGCCTTCATGGATATGATGAACCGAGTATTCAAAGAATATTTGGATCACTTTGTGGTCGTCTTTATTGATGACATCCTTGTTTATTCCAAAAGCCGTGAAGATCATGAGCAACACTTGAGGCTGATACTCCAAAAGCTTCGTGAATATAAGTTTTATGCCAAGTTGAAGAAATGCAAGTTCTGGCTTGAGGAAGTAGCATTCCTTGGGCACGTGGTATCAAGTCATGGAATATCTGTTGACCCAACGAAAGATTGAAGTTATTCAAAGTGGGAGCAACCTAAATCGATGGATCAAGACGTAGCTTTCTCGGTTTAATTTGGTTATTATCGGAGATTCGTAGAAGGGTTTTCTCGAATCGCTACTCCCTAACTCAAATGACTCGAACAGATACAAAATTTGGTTGGAGTGAGGAATGTGAAAAGAGTTTTCAAGAAATCAAGAGGACTCATTTCAAAGACTGCTCGGCAATACCATCTCGGCTCGGAGGATTTGTCATCTACAAAGTGATGCTTCGAGCAAAGGTTTAGATGTGTTCTTATGCAACATGGGAAAGTCATAGCCTATGCCTTATCGACAACTCAAAGAATATGAGAGGAATTATCCTACTCATAATCTAGAGTTAGCGTGATCATTTTTACACTAAAGATTTGGAGGCATTACTTGTATGGGGAAAAGTGGAGATCTTTACGGATCATAAAAGCCTCAAATATTTCTTCACTCAAAAGGAACTCAACATGCGACAAATGACGTTGGCTTGAACTGCTTGAAAGATTATGATCATACCATCCAATATCATCCCGGAAAAGAAAGCGTGGTAGGCGACGCGTTGAGTAGAAGATCATATCTTGGTCTGAGTCGCGATATTGTCAACGCAAAGGCCCATTTTGTATGACTTACAAAGGATGGAGATAGAGATAAAACTCCGAGGACCCACGTGATGATGGCAAATATCTGAGTATAACCGACTTTAATCATTAAAGTTAAAGTCGCTTTCAAGCTACGCACACGGAGCCGATGCGTATGAGGAAGAAAGTACAAGAAGGTGCTATGCCGGAAGCAAGAATCGATGAAGAAGGAATACTTTAAGTCAACTTCAGACTTTGTGTTCCTAACGACCTTGATTTAAAGTATAAAATCATGATGGAGACGCACAACACACCGTTTACAATCCATCCTGGGAGTACCAAAATATATCATGTTCTTCGACATACATTTTGGTGGGGCAATATGAAGAGGGAGATAGCACTGTTTATCTCAAGGTGTTTAACCTGTCAACGAGTCAAGACGGAACATAAAGTACCAAAAGGTCCATTGCAACCACTTGAAATTTCAGAATGGAAGTGGGAGCACATTACCATGGATTTCGTTACTGGTCTTCCCAAGGTTTCTCGAGGCATAGATGCAATTTGGGTCATTGTTGATAGATTGACCAAGTCTGCTCATTTCTTACCTATACGAGAAACTTATTGTAAGACCTAATGTAAGACCCCAAAATTTTTTAAATAAAAAGGAATTTCCTTTATTTATTATTTTGAAATAGTAAGGGTTGATTTGATTAATGTGGATAGTTAAGGGTTAAATATGCAAATATTTCAAATTAAGCAAGTGGTTATAAAATATTCATTGTTGTTGGGGAATATTCGTTTGGTCGTGGAATATTAAATGCGGTAGGAATATTAAATGCACGGCGCGACCATGTGTGTGGGCCCCATAACGGAAAGTGATTGGATGAAGAAAACGACAAATATAAGTTGTTTTTAAATAACTAGGTAGAAGTTATTCACCAATTATCTTGTTGGAATACCGGTGGTTAAAACACACTAATACGGCGTTGTTGAACAAGTAGCACTTGGTATTGCACCAATTATTGATTCTTACGTAAAGAAGGCACTACTCAATAATGGTTACAGGTAATTCTTGTATTCGATATTTTATTGAGTTAATAATTCTTTGCGTTGATATTTTATATTCTTTGTTGTTTGAATAATTGTCATTACACGATATCTTTCATTATCGAAGCAATAATTCATATTATCTGAATAATATTATTAGATAACATTATTGGCAATGTCTAGAAAGTTACATCTAAGGAGAGGTTTGGTCACCTAATTGCAAGGCCATGATGAAGAAATTCTTATTGGAAAGCCCTCTTCTCTTGAGGAGCTGCACGGTTGTCAATATTGTGATTACGTAATATTATTTGTGAATAATTAATTATTGATTTATATGATGAGGAAAATATTGATTTTATGTGGATATAGATGGAGAAAATTTTTAAAATGACAATTGTTGAAAATTAATATTTTATCTTTTTACGATAAAATAATTCATTTAAATATATTATTTTAATAATATATTAACGGTGATATTTTTACAACGAATGTGGGATATATGAGTATACGAGGAGGAAGAGTATTTTTTTGTTGCAATAAATGTTTAAAACATGTTAAACATGTCGGTGGACCCCATTTATTATTTGAAATTTGATTATAACACAAAAATTGCCCGTTTGTGGATTTCGGTCAATTTCTATTTGGAATTTGGAAAAACTTTCTTCTGCAAAGTTGTAGAGAATTGAATTTCCTATAAAAACTCATGAGATTCGAATTTTCTGATGAAAGGGCTATTTATTATGAATTATTGAAGTTACGAAGCTCAAAATAATTAATTTTTGTAAGTTTTAATTATTTATTTTATGAAAAACGTTTTTATCATTTCTTTCTAGAAGGTGGCATGTGGGAAATGCTAGGATCTGAATTCTAAGGTTGGCGTATGAATTTGATATATATATATATATATTAATTTATTAAATTTTACTGCTTTTGGTGTTCTAAGCGATTTCCTATAAATAGGGTCTTAGGTTAGAATTGAAAATCACACCGTAAACTGAAGTTTTCTCTCTATATTATCGGCGTATTCTTGTGAGTATTTTGAGTATACTTTGAGTATTGCTATACTGGTCCAAGTCATCATAGCCTATATCCTGTGTTTAAATTTAAAAGTCTTGATCTTTCGAGTTAAGGGATATTATTTTTTCGTAATGATATTATTTCTTCAATATCATTATCTTTGAAATGTTGATCTGAAGTTTTTATCAAATTTGGAACTTTTTCATGTATGGGGGTTACTTTATTTATTACTATTCTTATTCATGATTCACTTATTCACGAGTTCTTATTAAGCGGAGTTCTTATTCACGATTCTTATTCACGAGTACTATTCATGAAGCGTGAAGATGTTTTTGTGGAATTTCTATCTTTTGGTGTCCGAGTTACTATTCACGTACTCACGACTACTATTCACGATCTGACACTATTCATAGAAAAATAAAATTTCTTCTTTTTGTCGAAAATATCTATTCGGATACTAACTCGATTGTATCCATGTTTTGATCATTCTTGAATTTTACACCACTATGATTATTTTTTGAGGTATTTTTGGGGCGTGGATAAAACCAAGTACGAATCCTTAATCCTTAATCCTTGTCATTTTGTTTCACTTTGGATTCGTTTCTTTAAAAATATTTTTCATCATCCTCGGTCTTAAATGATGATATTATTGAATATCTTTGGCACATAGTGCGAAGATGAATGATTTCTGAAGAATATCTTTGGCACGTAGTGCAAAGATGAGCAGTGTTGAGATGAACATGGCCGATTGATTAATATCTTTGGCTTTGTAGTGCAAAGATGAACAGTGTTTAAATGAACATGACCAATGATGAATATCTTTGGCTATAGTGCAAAGATGAATATTTGATTCGGATGTATATTGATTGATGTTACAGGATAAAATATTGATGATGGATCATTAAATTCATAGATTATAGTAGATTTCATTCTCTACGTAACTCTTATGAATTATTATTTCATGCGAATATTGATCTCGAAACTTGTTGTACTATTGTATTCTATCGATTTTTCCTGTTGAAGACTAACGATAATTTGTTGTATATTATCTTAGTCATAATATTCTTCTTGGGCTAGTTGAGCTCACCCTTTTCCTTGTTGTTCCATTTTTCTTCTCGGGAGGCGAGAATGTAATGTACTTAGTCGGGGTATGGAATGAAGGTTCTAGAGAGTTGTTTAGTAGTCCTCACCATTTTGTAAAATAATGAATCAATAATTATGATGGGGATTTATTTGCGTGTGGATATTGTCTAAAAGACAATATTATATTTAAACTCACAATATATATTGTCGTATTTCACACGACATTTGTATTATTGAAGTTGTAGTTTGCTTCTTGTACCATGTATTTGGCGACTCGAGAATGGGTGTTGTGTATACCTATTTTGGGGCGTCACGGTTGTATCGAGCTTAGGGATATGATCTCCGGCGGAGATCGGGGAATAAAACTAGGAGGGAGAGACGAGTAAATCCTTCGCTAGTGTGTCCTACTAAGCTTATTTGTTAGTTGGTCAAGTATATAGGGATATTATGTGATATATTGATTTCCTTAATTAACCCTTATTTTATGGCGGTGTTTGAGAATGTCGTGAGAATATTAACATGGAGTAAATGAGGCCGTGGAGATGCTGTCTTTCACCACCAACGAGGAGAGCGTGCAACAGTCGGTAATGTTCCTCCCGCGAACAACACCAATGAAAGCGAGATGATGAGCGAGGGATGTTTAGAAGCTTTTTGCGATTCATGCAAAATCGAATTTGGGGAGACTCGTGTTCAAAATCTGAGAGAAATGATAGCAATTCACGAGTGGTCACAACAACAAGCAGTTCAAAGAGTTGGGACCACGAGTGCAGAAAGCCGGATCCGATTAAAGGCGGAGACGTGGGTTAAACAAATTACCAAGATATTCGATGTCTTGGGATGCACGGAGAACGAAAGTTCCATTCGCTACTTTTATGTTCCGTGAACGAGGCGATTCTTGGTGGGAATCGTGGAAGCGTACCCATCCAAATTGCACTCTCGGCGTATGTGTGGGAGACGTTTGAAAGCAGTTCAATGACAAGTACTTCCACGAAAGTATTCATCATATGAAGGAAGTGGAGTTTATTAGACTAGAAGCGAATAACATGGCGGTGTCCCGATGCGAGGAAGTTCGCGGAGTTATCGAGTTCACACCTCATTTGGTGGAGAATGAGGAACGTATGGCGGATGTTTTACGAGAGGTTTGAAACCCGACATACGTCGATATCTCATTTCTCATAAATTTTCTCTCTATTCGGATGTTGTCAGCGAGGCTCGGTTGTTAGAAGCGAGATAACGAAATGCGTTCAATGGGGACCATAACCAGATCATCATCAGAAGATAGCGATCATCGAATAACGATAACCAAATGGAGAAAGAAGAATCTGAGTTGGCGGTAACCACTCTGGTGGTAATCGTGGCCATGAAAATAGAAGAAGCGAGTGGGAAGAGATTTTAAAAGAGGAGATTCAACAACGACCATGTGAAGACGTCGGTAACAAGAAGCAACTAGTTTTAAGGGAGGAGAACGACCACCGGTCGATATGTTACAAATGCGGAAAGAGGGACATATCATTGAACCGCCCCCAACAGTTTAAGGTATGCTATAATTGTGGAAAAGAAGGACATATCGCTCGAGATTATGCGATATCGAAACCAGATCCGGTGAGAATGGTGACTCAAAAGATCGTCCCGGAAAAAGTCAAAGTCAACGATTCCGGAAGGCGTTTGTTGTGGTTCGGTCAAAATCGAGGAACCCGAACGAAGTTATGCAGGTTAGTTAATTATAAATTCTTGCGAAGTATATACCTTACTAGATATTGGTTCTACCCATTCTTTTATCTCTCTTACTTGCGCTCAACGTTTGAACTTGACTACGGAGAAATTAAACTTTGACCTATCTGTGGAGACTCCATTAGGAGAAACTTTCATTACATCCGTTGTTTAAAAATCTTGCTTGATTCGAGTTGGCACTATCACATTACCTCGTTAACCTTATTTCTATAGAGATATTTGCTTTTGATGTGATTTTAAGGTTAACTACTCATCATGCCGAAAATTGATTGCTTTCATAAGGTTGTTAGTTTTCATATTCCTAAACAAACTTTGTTATTCAATTCAAGCAATCAAACCATTGTAGTCAAACATTTTCATATCAAGCCATGAAGTCATTCGTTTATTACGGATGTTAAGTTTTCTTAGTCCATGTTATGGATTTGAATAAAGACACGTCGATTTGAATAATATTCTGTTGTTATTGATTTTTCTGACGTATTTCTGAAGAATTTCTTGGCTTACTCCCAAAGCTTTGATATTAAATTTTGTATCGACTTTGAACCCGGTACAAAACTCATTTCTAAAATCTCATATCGAATGGCTCTATTGAACTTGAGGAGTTAAAATTCAACTATAAATTTGGTACTGAGCCTTTATTTTGTGACTTCCTTTGTGGAATTCACCTAAGCGAGAACTCTCTGTAGGGGCGTCGTATTAGATGCGATAGTAAAGCGATAGGTGTCATTGTGACGTCTTATCCAAGATTGGGATATGAGTCACGATTGAGAAACAACCTAAGTCGATTATCGAAATACGTAGCTTTAGGCTTAGTTGGTTATTATCGGAGATTCGTTGAAGGATATTCTCGAATCGCTATTCCGTTAACTTAGTGACTCGAAAAGATACAAAATTCGTATGGAGCGAGGAATGCGAGAAGATTTTCCAAGAGCTCGAGGCGACTCATTTCGGCACATATTACAACCATGCCATCCTGAAAAAGCGAGCGTGGTAAATGTACGCGATGAGTAGAAGATCATATCTTGAACGAGTGCGATGATGTTAAGTATCTGATAGAGCCAACTTTAATAGAAAAAGTTAAGATTGCTCGAGCCACCGGCTTTGAGTGATGCGTATGAAGAAGAAAGTACAAGAAGGAGCTATTAGGAAGCGAGAATTGATGAAGAAAGAATACTTGAGTCCACTCTAGACTTTGTGTTCCTAACGACTACGATTTGAAGTACAAGATTATGATGGAGGCACACAATCGCCATTTGCAATCCATCTTGGGAGTACCAAAATGTATTATGATCTTCAACATACATTTTGGTGGAGCAATATGAAGAGAGAGATTGCAAAGTTTATCTCGATGTGTTTAACTTGCCAACGTGTAAAGGCGGAGCATCTTGTACCTAAGGGTCCGTTGCAACCACTTGAGATTCCTGGAATGGAAGTGGGAACACATTACTATGGATTTAGATTCGGGTCTTCCTACGGTTTCTCAAGGCATCAATGCTATTTGGGTTATTGTTGATAGATTAACCAAGTCTCGCTCATTTCTTACCGATCTGAGAGACTTATTCCTTGAGCGTCTTGCTAGTATATGCGTGAATGAGATTGTGAGGTTGCATGGCATGCCAAGTATCCATAGTTTTAGATCGTGACCCAAGATTCACTTCATGATTTTGGGTTAGTTTGTAGAAAAGCTATGAGCACGAATTTACGATTCGATTTGGCATACCATCCTCAAAGCGGATGGGCAATCAAAAAGGACTACTCAAACTCTTGAAGATATATTAAAACTCGTGTCCTAGATTTCAAAGGAAGTTGGGATAAGTACTTGCCATTGGTGGAATCCTCATACAATAATAGTTATTAAACAAATATAGGCATGGTTCCATTCGAAGCATTATATGGACGAAAATGTCGTTTCCAATATGTTGGGATGAGGTGGGTGAAGCAACATTGTTGGGACCCGAGTTAAAATGTATATGACTCACCGAAAAGATCCAAATGATTCGACAACGTATACAAAGCGGCACAAGATCGACAAAAGAGTTATGCGGATCTTCATCGAAAGGGCGTGGAATTTAATGTAGGGGATCATGTATTGTTGCGAGTTGCTCCATGGAAGGGAGTTACAAGATTTGGGAAGAGAGAAAGCTCAATCCACGATTTATCGGTCCATTTCAAATTCTTGACCGAGTAGGAAATGTAGCCTATAGACTTGCGTTACCTCCGAGTATGTCTCGTGTTCATAATGTGTTTCACATATCTCGTACTTAAGTAAATATGTGAAAGACCCGAACCACGTTATAGAGTTAGAAACCGGACGAGATAGCCAGAAGACTTAACGTATGAGGAGGTACTGTCAAGATTTTGGATAGGAAGGAGCATGTCCTACGCCTAAGAAAGGTTATACCACAAGTTAAAGTTTTGTGGAGGAATCATGCTATAGAGAAATGACACAGGAATTGGAAAGCGGAAATGAAAGCGAGGTATCCTCACCTTTTGAAACACCAGTACGTCGTCAATTTCGAGGACGAAATTTCATAAGGAGGGAGGTTGTAAGACCGAAAATTTTTAAATAAAAGGAATTTCCTTTATTTATTATTTTGAAATAGTAAGGGTTGATTTGATTAATGTGGATAGTTAAGGGTTAAATATGCAAATATTTCAAATTAAGCAAGTGGTTATAAAATATTCATTGTTGTTGGGGAATATTCGTTTGGTCGTGGAATATTAAATGCGAATATTCGAATATTAAATGCGACGGTAGCGACCATGTGTGGGCCCCATAACGGAAAGTGATTGGATGAAGAAAACGACAAATATAAGTTGTTTTTAAATAACTGGCGTAGTTATTACTGCTATTATCTTGTTGGAATACCGGTGGTTAAAACACACTAATCTGCGTTGTTGAGCAAGTAGCACTTGGTATTGCACCAATTATTGATTCTTACGTAAAGAAGGCACTACTCAATAATGGTTACAGATAATTCTTTGTTCAAAGATTTTATTGAGTTAATAATTCTTTGCGTTGATATTTTATATTCTTTGTTGTTTGATAATTGTCATTACACATATCTTTCATTATCGAAGCAATAATTCATATTATCTGAATAATATTATTAGATAACATTATTGGCAATGTCTAGAAAGTTACATCTAAGGAGAGTTTGATCACCTAATTGGCGCCAAGATGAAGAAATTCTTATTGGAAAGCCCCTCTTCTCTGAAAACCGCACGTTTGTCAATATTGTGATTCTGTAATATTATTTGTGAATAATTAATTATTGATTTATATGATGAGGAAAATATTGATTTTATGTGGATATAGATGGAGAAAATTTTAAAAATGACAATTGTTGAAAATTAATATTTTATCTTTTTACGATAAAATAATTATTTAAATATATTATTTTAATAATATATTAACGGTGATATTTTTACAAATCGAATGTGGGATATATGAGTATACGAGGAGGAAGAGTATTTTTGTTGCAATAAATGTTTAAAACATGTTAAACATGTCGGTGGACCCCATTTATTGATTGAAATTTGATTATAGCACAGAAAATTGCCCGTTTATGGATTTTGGTCAATTTCTATTTGGAATTTGGAAAACTTTTCTTCTGCAAAGTTGTAGAGAATTGAATTTCCTATAAAAACTCATGAGATTCAATTTTCTGATGAAAGGGCTATTTATTATGAATTATTGAAGTTACGAAGTCTCAAAATAATTAATTTTTGTAAGTTTTAATTATTTATTTTATGAAAAACGTTTTTATCATTTCTTTCTAGAAGGTGGCATGTGGGAAATGCTAGGATCTGAATTCTAAGGTTGGCGTATGAATTTGATATATATATATATATTAATTTATTAAATTTTCTACTTTTGGTGTTCTAAGCGATTTCCTATAAATAGGTCTGCTTAGGTTAGAATTAAAAATCACACCGAAACTGAAGTTTTCTCTCTATATTATCGGCGTATTCTTGTGAGTATTTTGAGTATACTTTGAGTATTGCTATACTGGTGCAAGTCCAAGTCATAGCCTTATGTCAGGTGTTTAATTAAAGATCTTGATCTTTCGAGGTAAGGGATATTATTTTTTCGTAATGATATTATTTCTTCAATATCATTATCTTTGAAATGTTGATCTGAAGTTTTTATCAAATTTGGAACTTTTTCATGTCATGGGGTTACTATTCATGGGTTACTATTCACGAGTTACTATTCACGAGTTCTTATTCACGAGTCTATTATTCACTAAGTTACTAAGATGTTTTTGTGGAATTTCTATCTTTTGGTGTCGAATTACTATTCACGTGGTATCGACCTTACTATTCACGATACTCGGACCTATTCACGATACTGCACTATTCATAGAAAAATAAAATTTCTTCTTTTTGTCCAAAATATCTATTACGGATACTAACTTTCTGATTGTATCCATGTTTTGATCATTCTTGAATTTTACACCACTATGATTATTTTTGAGGTATTTTTGGGCGTGGATAAAACCAAGTACTGAATCTTTAATCCTTAATCCTTGTCATTTTGTTTCACCTTTGGATTCGTTTCTTTAAAAATATTTTTCATCATCCTCGGTCTTAAATGATGATATTATTGAATATCTTTGGCTGTAGTGCAAAGATGAATGATTTCTGAAGAATATCTTTGGCACAGTAGTGCAAAGATGAGCAGTGTTGAGATGAACATGGTAGATTGATTAATATCTTTGGCACAGTAGTGCAAAGATGAGCAGTGTTTAAATGAACATGACCAATGATGAATATCTTTGGCTGTAGTGCAAAGATGAATATTTGATTCGGATGTATATTGATTGATGTTACGAGGATAAAATATTGATGATGGACATTAAATTCATAGATTATAGTAGATTTCATTCTCTACGTAACTCTTCTATGAATTATTATTTCATTGCGAATATTGATCTGAAACTTGTTGTCTATTGTATTCTATCGATTTTTCCTGTTGAAGACTAACGATAATTTGTTGTATATTATCTTAGTCATAATATTCTTCTTGGGCTAGTTGAGCTCACCCTTTTCCTTGTTGTTCCATTTTTCTTCTCGGGAGGCGAGAATGTAGCGAAGTACTTAGTCGGGTATGGAATGAAGGTTCTAGAGAGTTGTTTAGTAGTCCTCACCATTTTGTAAAATAATGAATCAATAATTATGATGGGGATTTATTTGCATGTGGATATTATCTGAAAGACAATATTATATTTAAACTCACGCGGATATATTGTCGTATTTCACACGACATTTGTATTATTGAAGTTGTAGTTTGCTTCTTGTACCATGTATTTGGCGACTCAGAATGGGTGTTGTGTATACCTATTTTGGGGGCGTCACACCTAACTTATTATAAATAAAATTAAATTTTTTCTATTCATTATTTTAAATTAATAAGGTGTTAATTTGATATAATGCTTTGTTTATGGGTGAAATGTACAAATTTTGCAAAATAAACAAGTGGTTGTAAAATATTCATTTCTATCGGAGAATATTCGTTTGATCGTGGAATATTCTTTATGTCGGGAATATTAGTACGACGACGCAGTCATTTGTGGGTCCCATAACAGGATAATTGTCGGATGAAAGAAAATGATAAAGTATGAGTTTTTATAAATATTCATTGCACAGTATTGTTGAATTATTGATTAAATAAATGAAGGCACTTTTCGATAATTATTACGATGAATTCTTGTCAATATTTTATTTTATTGATTCAATAATTGTTGCGTTGATAGTTTATATTATTGTTATTTCAATAATTGTCAACGCATGATATTTCCTTTATCGGATCAATAATTCATATTATTTGAATAATATTATTAGATAGTATTATTGGCAATGTTTAGAAAGTTACATCGAGGAGAGGTTTGGTCACTAATTACGCGCCAAGATGCCAGAAGAAAATCCTTATTGAAAGCCCCTTTTCTAGAACGGCTGGTTGTCATAATTGTGATTCTGAAATATTATTTGTGAATAATTAATTATTGATTTATATGATAAGGAAATATTTATTTGATGTGGATATAAATGATGGATTTATTTATGTGGCTATAATTGAAGGAATTAATGTTGAGGTGTTTTATCAGTATTTTTGTCGGAATGGAGGTATTACAAATTAAATCAGTATTTTTACGATATATTGCGTGAGTTATAATTTTTAATCCGACCTTTGGATTGTTGTGATTTTTGGATATGTTATACATATATAAGTTGAGTATATGTCCTCAAATTTTGAATTGTTAAAAATAAACGTATGATTTGTTATGAATTTTAAAAGGTGATTGATTCGAAAATTAGGTTTATAAATGATTTTGGTGGAAAATTCTAGAATTGAGTGGGCCCCACTTGTGGTTGGTGAAGAAATGTACTGAATTTTATTTTAAATGTGGTGGGTGGCAATAGTAGCGAGTAAAAGCCATCGGTGTAGAAGTCAAGTCTGCCTTGGCGTCTTAACATTTTCCTATAAATAGAGGCTAAGTTAGAATTGAAAATCACACCGGAAACATAACCTTTCTCTTTTCTCTCTATATTATCGGTATTTTTTTGTGAGTATTTAGATACTTTTAGAGTCTTTGTTGATCAAGATAAGTTTCATTTTAGCATCACTTGAGGCCTTTCATTAGGGAAATCTTTGTTTCTTTGAGGTAAGGGATGTTATTTTCTTCTTAAATGATATTATTTTCTTGATATCATTATGCGAAATATTGGTGAACTTTTTAATCAAATTTGAAACTTTTTTGTGTCGGGTTTCTTATTCACGTGTCGACCTTTATTCACATATCTGATCTTATTCACGAATCGACCTTTATTCATAGAAAAAAATGAAATTTTCTTCTTTTTGTCCAAGATGTCTATTATGGTTACTATCTTTGATTGTATCCATGTTTTGATCGTTATTTTTGAATTACGCTTCACAATTGGTTATTATGAAGTATTATTGATCTTGGATAAACCGTTATACTCTAATCCCTAATATTTATCATTCATCTCACTTTTGGATTCATTTTCTTTAAAATATTTTTCATCATCCTCGGTCCTTAAATGATGATATTATTGAATATCTTTGGCACGTAGTGCAAAGATGAAACAGTGTTGAGATGAATAACATGGCCGATTTGGTGATATAAATGAATATCTTTGGCTTGAGATGCAAATGATGAATGATTAATCGATGAATATCTTTGCTTTTGTGTGCAATGATGAATATTTGATTAAAGATGTATATTGATTGATGTTATAGGGATAAAATATTGATGATGGACTTTTAAATCTTAGAAGATAGTAGAATTCATTCTCTATGTGACTCTTCTAATGGATTATTGTTTCCGCTGCAGTTGTTGATCTAAAATTTGTTGTCTATTGTATTCTATCAGATTTTTCCCTGTTGAAGACTAATGATAATTTGTTGTATATTATCTTAGTCATAATATTCTTTACTGGGCTAGTTGAGCTCACCCTTTTCCTTTTTGTTCCATTTTTCTTTTTAGGAGGTGAGAACATAGCAGGATCTAGTCGGGGTATGAAGTGATGGTTCTAGAAAGATGTTTTAGCAGTCCTCACTATTTCTGTAAAATAGAGTATGAATAATTATAATGAGGACTTATTTGAGTGTTGATATTGTCTAGAAGACAATATTTGTATTTAAACTCACAGTATGTGTTTTCATATTTTGCACGACAATTGTATTATTGAAGTTGTAGTTTGCTTTCTGTACCATGTATTTGGCGACTCAGAATGGGTGTTGTATACCTATTTTGGGGGCGTCACAGTTGGTATCAAAGCTTAGGGATATGGTCTCTGGCGAAGATCGAGGAATAGAACTAGGAGAGGAGAGATGAGTAAATCCTTCGCTAGTGTGTCATATCTAAGCTTATTTGTTGGTCGGTCATAATATAGGGATATTATGTGATATGTTAATTTGTTTAATTAACCCTTGTTTTATGGCAGTATTTAAGAATGTCTGCTGAGAACGTTAACAATGGAGTGTATGAGATTGTGGAACAACCTTTATTCACAAACCAGGAGAACGTGCAACAGGAAGACAATATTCCTCTTGTAAACAACACTACCGAGCAAACGATGAATGATGGAATGTTTAGGAGCTTTTTGCAGTTCATACAAAATCAGATGAGGGAAACTCGTGTACAAAATACGGGTGGAAGTGATAGCGCAATGCGCGATGCATCACGACCAACGATTCGAGGAGTTGGGACCACCAGATTTACGGGAAAGCCCGATCCGATTAAAGGCGAAACATGGGTCAAACAAATTACCAAGATATTCGATGTCTTGGGATGCACGGAGGAATAGAAGGTTCCATTCGCCACCTTTATGTTTCGTGGAGAGGCAGATTACTGGTGGGAATCTGTGAAGCATACCCAGCCAGCCGCACTTAACATGTCTTAGGAAAGATTTCAGAAACTGTTCAACGACAAGTACTTTCCTGAAAGTATTCGTCATATGAAAGAGGTAGAGTTTATTAGACTGGAACAGAACAACATGACGGTGTCCCAGTACGAGGTGAAGTTCACGGAGTTATCCAGGTTTGCACCTCATTTGGTAGAGAATGAGGAACGTATGACGCGGATGTTTTTGAGAGGTCTAAAACCCGAGATTCGTCAATACCTTATCTCTCATAAATTTTTTCTGTATTCAGATGTTGTCAACAGGGCTCAATTATTAGAGCGAGATAATGAGTATACTCAACCGAGGGACCACAACCAGGGTCATACCGGTGACAGAAGTCATCGGAGCGATGATAACCACCGAGGAGGGAAAAATATGGACAAAAGCGGTAACCACTCGGGTGGTAATCGTGGCCATGATAATAGGAGAGGTGAGTCAAGTGAAAATTTCAAAAAGAGGAGATTTAACGATGACGGAAGGCGTTGGCGGCGACACCAAAGACCAACAACAAATTCTAGGGGAGAGAAGCGACCACCGGTTAGATCTTTACAAAATGCGGAGAGGAGGGACACATAAGTCCAAACTGTTCACAGCCTTCCAAGGTGTGTTTCAATTGTGGAAAGGATGGTCACATAGCTCGATTTTGTCCTGTAGCGAAATCAAGTTAAGCTGAGATGGTGGCACCAAAGGTGGATACGGACAAAACAAAAGTTGGCGATTTACGGAAGAAGCGTTTGTCGTGGCTTGCCCAAAACGAGAGAACCCGAACGAAGGAATCACGGGTTAGTTAATTATAAATTCTTGCGAAATCTATACCTTATTAGATACCGGTTCTACCCATTCTTTTATCTCTCCTGCTTGTGCTCAACGTTTAAACTTGACTCCGGAGAAATTAGACTTTAACTTATCTGTTGAAACTCCGTTGGGTGAAACCTTCGTTACATCTACAGTTTATAAATCTTGCTTGATCCAAGTTGGCACAATCACATTACATGTTGATCTTATTTCTTTAAAGATACTTGCATTTGATGTGATTTTAGGGATTGATTGGTTAACCATTCATCATGCCAAAATTGATTATTTTCGTAAGGTTGTGAGTTTTCATATTCCTAACCAACCTATTATGCGAATTTATCCAACCAAACCATTGAAGTCAAACACTTTCATATCAAGCCATAAAGCCATTCGTTTATTAAAAAATGGATGTCAAGCTTTCTTAGCCCATGTCATGGACTTGAATAAAATACGTCAATAATATTTCTGTTGTTAGTGAATTTCCTGACGTATTTCCTGAAGAATTTCCTGGCATACCCCCAGAGCATGATATTGAATTTTTGTATCGACTTTGAACCCAGTACAAAACCCATTTCTAAAATCTCTTATCGAATGACTCCTATTGAACTTCAGGAGTTAAAAACCCAACTATAGAAGTTAGTACTCGAGCCTCTATCTGGTGACTTCCTTTATGGAATGCACTGAAGCCAGACTCTCCGTAGAGGACGTAATATTCGTGCGGTGGTAAACTAATAGGTGCCATTGTGACGTGCTATCCAAGATTGGGATATGAGTCACAGTTGAGAGCAACTGAAGTCAATAATTGAAATATCTAGCTTTACAGGTTGAAATGTTAGTTCTTATCGGAGATTAGTGGAAGGATTTTCTCGAATCGCTACTCAGATTAACTTAGTGACTTTCGAAAAGATACAAAATTAATTATGGAGCGAGGAATGCAAGAAAATTTTCCAAGAGCTCAAGAGGTGACTCATTTCGGCACTTGTTATGACCATACCATCCTGAAAAAGCGAACGTGGTAGCTGACGCGTTGAGTAGAAGATCGTATGCGAGTACGAGTGCGATATTGTTGAACACAAAGACCTATTTTGTATAATTTACAAATGATAGAGATAGAGTTAAAGACTCTAGGGACCCACGTGATGATATACGAGTAGAATCGACTTTAATCTATAAATTTAAAGATGCTCAAGCTACACATCGGAGCTGGTGAATATAAAAAAGAAGGTGCAAGAAGGCGTTATTCTAGAAGTAAGAGTCGATGAAGAGAAGAAAGCTCAAACCTTTGATTTATTTGAAATCCTCGATCGAGTAGGAACTGTGGCCTATAGACTTGCTTTAACGCTAAGTATGTCGCGTGTTCATAAAGTTTTTCACGTATCGATGTTATGCAAATATGTGGATGACCCAAACCACATTATTGCATTAGAATCAGACGAGATAGCCGAGGATTTAACGTACGAGGAGGTACATGTCAAGATCTTGGATAGGAAAGAACATGTCCTACGAACAAAGGTTATACCACAAGTCAAGGTTTTGTGGAGGAACCATGTTATTGAAGAAATGACCTGGGAGTTGGAATTAGAAATGAAAGCGAGGTATCCTCACCTGTTCGAAACACCAGGTACATACGTCAATTTCAAGGACGAAATTTCATAAGGAGGGGAGGTTGTAAGACCCCAACTTATTATAAATAAAATTGAATTTTTTCTATTCATTATTCTAAATTAATAAGGTGTTAATTTGATATAATGCTTTGGTTATGGGTGAAATGTGCAAATTTTGCAAAATAAGCAAGTGGTTGTAAAATATTCATTTCTGTCGGAGAATATTTGTTTGGTCATGGAATATTCTTTTTGCCGGGAATATCCGTACGACGGCGCAGTCATTTGTGGGCCCCATAACAGGATAATTGTCGGATGAAGGAAAACGATAAAGTATGAGTTTTTATAAATAACGGCGTAATTATTACCGTTAACAACACTAGAAGAATACACGGTGGTTAAAATACATTAATACTGCGTGGTTGCACAAGATGGCACGGTATTATTATGATATTATTGAATTATTGATTCGTGCGTAAGAAGGCCTTTACTCGATAATTATTACGATGAATTCTTATTCAATATTTTATTTTATTGATTCAATAATTGTTGCGTTGATAGTTTATATTATTGTTGTTTCAATAATTGTCAACGCACAAAGATATTTCCATTATCGGATCAATAATTCATATTATTTGAATAATATTATTAGATAGCATTATTGGTAATGTCTAGAAAGTTCTGTCAAGGAGAGGTTTGGTCACCTAATTGCGCGCCAGTAAGGAGAAATCCTTATTGGAAAGCCCCCTCTTTTTTGGGAATGACCTGGTTGTCATAATTGTGATTCTGTAATATTATTTGTGAATAATTAATTATTGATTTATATGATAAGGAAATACTTATTTGATGTGAATATAAATGATGAATTTATTTATGTGGCTATAACTGAAGGAATTAATGTTGAGGTGTTTTATTAGTATTTTTGTCGGGATGGAGGTATTACAAATCAAATCAGTATTTTTATGATATATTGTGTGAGTTATAATTTTTAATCCGACCGTTGGATCGTTGTGATTTTTGGATATGTTATACATATATAAGTTGAGTATTGTCCACAAATTTTGAACTGTTAAAAATGAACGTATGATTTGTTATGAATTTTAAAAGGTGACTGATTTAGAAATTAGGTTTATAAATAATTTTGGTGGAAAATTCTAGAATTGAGTGGGCCCCACTTGTGGTTGGTGAAGAAATATGCTGAATTTTATTTCAAATGTGGTGGGTGGCAATAGTAGCGAGTAAAGCCATCATCGGTGGCAGTCAGTCAATCTGCTTTGACGTCTTAACATTTTCCTATAAATAGAGGCTAAGTTAGAATTGAAAATCACACCGAAACATAAGTTTTCTCTTTCTTTCTTTATATTATCGAGCGTATTTTGTGAGTATTTAGATACTTTTAGAGTTCTTTATTAGGTACAAGTTTCATTCAAAGATCACTTCCGACCTTTCATTCCAAGAAATCTTGTTTCTTTGAGGTAAGGGATGTTATTTTCTTCTTAAATGATATTATTTTCTTGATATCATTATCTTGAAAATATTGGTGAACTTTTAATCAAATTTGAAACTTTTTGTGTTCGGGTTACTATTCACGTATACAACACTATTCACATATACTCACATTCTTTCATTCATAATCGACACTATTCACCTAGAAAATGAAATTTTCTTCTTTTTGTCCAAGATGTCTATTATGGTTACTATCTTTGATTGTATCCATGTTTTGATCATTATTTTTGAATTCTGCTTCACAATTGGTTATTATGAAGTATTATTGATCTTGGATAAACTGTTATACGAATCCCTAATATTTATCATTCTGTCTCATTGGATTCATTTTCTTTAAAATATTTTTCATCATCCTCAGTCCTTAAATGATGATATTATTGAATATCTTTGGCACGTAGTGCAAAGATGAACAGGTGTTGAGATGAACATGACCGACTGGTGATATAAATGAATATCTTTGGCCTGTAGTGCAAAGATGAATGATTAACTGATGAATATCTTTGGCCTGTAGTGCAAATATGAATGATTAATTGATGAATATCTTTATCCTGTAGTGCAAAGATGAATATTTGATTAAAGATGTATATTGATTGATGTTACAAGGATAAAATATTGATTATGGACTTTTAAATCTTAGAAGATAGTAGAATTCATTCTCTATGTGACTCTTCTAATGGATTGATGTTTCCGCTGCAGTTGTTGATCTAAAATTTGTTGTCTATTGTATTCTATCAGATTTTTCCCTGTTGAAGACTAATGATAATTTGTTGTATATTATCTTAGTCATAATATTCCTTACTGGGCTAGTTGAGCTCACTCTTTTCTTTTTTGTTCCATTTTTCTTCTTAGGAGGTGAGAAACATGGCGAGGATCTAATCGGGTATGGAGTGATGGTTCTAGAAAGATGTTTTAGCGATCCTCACTATTTCTGTAAAATAGTGTATGAATAATTATAATGAGGACTTATTTGAGTATTGATATTGTCTAGAAGACAATATTTGTATTTAAACTCACAGTATGTGTTGTCGTATTTTGCACGACAATTGTATTATTGAAGTTGTAGTTTGCTTTCTGTACCAAGTATTTGGCGACTCAGAATGGGTGTTGTATACCTATTTTGGGGGCATCACACTTATACACTTGAATGTCTTTCTCGTATGTACATAAACGAGGTTGTAAGATTGCATGGTATGCTAGTATCCATAGTTTCTGATCGAGACCCAAGATTTACTTCACCATTTTGGGTTAGTTTGCCAAAAGTTATGGGCACGGATTTACGATTTAATTCGGCATATCATCCTCAAACGGACGGACAATTAGAGAGGACTATTCAAACTCTTGAAGATTTATTAAGACTCTGTGTCCTTAACTTCAAGGGAAGTTGGGACAAGTTCTTACCATTGGTGGAGTTTTCCTACAACAACAGTTATCAAGCAAGTATTGGCATGGCTCCATTCGAAGCGTTGTATGGAAGAAAGTGTCGTTCTCTTGTATCTTTGGGATGAGGTGGGTGAAACTTAACGTTGTTAGGGCCGGAGTTAAGTACGTATGACTTCGGAAAAGATCTGAAACGATCCGTGAACGTATAAAAATCTCACAAGATCGATGAAAAGAGTTATCTTAATCTTCATCGAAAGGACGTGGAATTCGATATTGGAGATCATGTGTTGTTACGTGTTGCTTTCGATGGAAAGGAGTTACGAGATTTTGAAAGAGAGGAAAGCTCAATCCTCGATTCATTGGCCCATTTTAATCCTCGATCGAGTAGGGATCAGAGCCTATATGACTCGCTTTCGCCAAAGTATGTCTTGTGCTCATAACGCTTTTCATATATCCATGTTACGTAAATATGTGAAAGACCCGAACCACATCATTGAGTTAGAACCGGACGAAATAGCAGAAGATTTAACGTATGAAGAGGTTCCTGTTCAAATCTTGGATAAGAAGAAACATATTCTACGCTCCAATGTTATACCTCAAATCAAAGTTTTATGGAGGAACCACGATGTTGAGGAAATGACTTGGGAGTTAGAATCTGAAATGAAATCAAGGTATCCTTACCTCTTCGACATACCAGGTACATACCCTAATTTTGAGGGCAAAATTTCATAAGAAGGGGAGATTGTAAGACCCCAACTTTTATGAATAAAGATGAATTTTCTATAATTATCATTTTTAAATATTATAGAATGAATTTGATATAATGTTATAGGCGTGGGTAATATTTAGAAATTTTGCAAAAAATCGTAAGTTGTTTATAATATTCGATTGGTGGGGAATATTAAATGCGACTCAAGACAATCATTGGTGGACCCTACAACGGAATTATTGTCGGATTGAGAAAATGACAAAAATATTTTTATGAAAATAACGGGCGGAAGTTTCTACCGATAACTGTTTGAAACACCCGGTGTTAAAAAATGCAGAATACGCTGGCGGTTGCATAGTAGCACACCTGTATTGATTATTGATGCTTACATGAGAAGTCACTTAGTTTTGTTCAATTATTGCTTGATGAATTGTTGCATAGTATCTCACGTTAATTGATTCAATTATTGTTGATATTTTATATTGAGATGACGAAGTTATTAATATTATTATTTACAATATTAACGATGTTTATAAGTTCTGCCAAGGAGAGGTTTGGTCACCTAATTGCTTGCGCATGATAGGGAGAAATCATTATTGAAAGCCCCTCTTTCACAGGGAACGACCTGATCGATTAATAGTGTGAATAATAATAATAATAATGATGAAGTTTTGTTTTATTAGTATTATTAATGTAATAAAATAGAAAAGCTTTTTATATAAAACAGAATACTTTAATAAAGTTATTCGTTTTATTAGACAATAATTAGAATATATTATATTTTATTATGCGTAGTATTTGCATAGTGCACCTTTTAGTGTTTGCGTAGTAAAATCTTTTTAAAAGTTATTCATTTTATTAGATTATAAATAGAATATATTATATTTTATTGTAAACCAATCTAGTAGTCCGTTTAAAATAAATCGATCTGGACCATTCATGGATTGAGTTCTTATTCGATCCATTATTCTATAAATAGAAGCTCGTTCCTTCATTATTTCTTACAATTCAACTGAAACTCTAGAGAAAGCGTAGAAGAATTATTCTTCTATCTTGGCGTATTTCTTTAGCGTTTAAGAAAGCTTTGAGCGTAGTGCAAGTTTCTTCAAGTATATCCACCTCTGGTCGAGTACTCTTCTTTATAAGGTAAAGGGTATTTTTTTTCATATTCATGAAGAGAACTTCTATTATTCCATTCTTTATTATTACATTGGAATAACTTTTGTATCTGCGGTTTACCCTATACTTGGTGAAATTCTTACATTATTCCATTATTTATTATTCTACTTTGGAATAACGATCTATCTGCAATCTGCATCGTGGTGAAATCATTATTATTCCATTCTTTATTATTACATTTGGAATATCACATGCATGCGTTTCTGTTTGGACTGGTTAAAATCTTTATTATTATGTTGGAATATCACATTTGTGCGTTTTCTTGTGGGACTTCTTAGATTATTTATTATTACATTGGAATAACTTTTATACATCTGCAATCTGTGATGCATGGTGATTTACATTGTTATTCCATTCTTTATTATTACATTGGAATATCCTATAGAATTGCGTATTCACCTTTGTCTGAATTCCGTTATTTATTATTTTGTGTGAATAACTTTACATCTGCAATCTGCGTGCATGGTGATTTCTTTTATTATTCCATTCTTTATTATACTCGGTTGGTTAAAGTTTTGACTTCATACTCCATGAAATTAGTGGAATATCCTTGATATTTGCGCTTCGTCGATATCTTTTCATGAAAATATTCTTACGAGCATTCTTAAATTTTACTCTACAAAAAGTATCATGTTGACAATTTGGATGTTATTAGTTCTGAATAAATTAATTCTTGAACTTGTTTTATTGAACTCTTATATCATTGTCATCATCCTCATGTTTATATTTTTTTTGAAAGTCATACATGGCTTTTGTGGTGCGTAGATGGACTTGGTATGATTATGACCGAGGATTATTCGATGTAATCATGGCCAGTAATGTTACAAATGATGTGGTAAAAGTCCTCGTTGGCTGTAGTGCATTGATGGACAATTGTTGGCATGATCGTGACCATTAATGAATACACAAATATCATTAACTTGTAGTGCATGGATAAATTATGGTTGTGATACTAATGAATATCCTTGGCCAGTAGTCTTGAGGATAATGTGGATTATTTATTAAAATTTGAGTCCAATGATAAAAGTGATGAAAACCTTTTAAATCATAAAAGATAGTAGATTTTATTCTCTACTTGACTCTTTTAATGGATTGCGTATTCATTTTATGATTAAACTTGATGTCTATTGTATTTTATCGGTTTAGCATTGTTGAAGACTAATGATAATTTATTTTGCATTATCTTAGTCATAATATTTTTCTTCTTGGGCTAGTTGAGCTCACCCTTTTTCTTTCAACATTATCTTCTTGAAAATGAGAACATAGCAAGGGACTAGTCGGGGAGCGGAGTGACGGTCCCATATGATAGTATTAGTAGTCCTCATTATTACATTAAATAGTGTGTTAATAAATGTAATGAGGACTTATTCAGAGAGTGGATATTGTCTAGAAGACAATATTTGTATTAAAACTCACAGCTCTCTTGTTTTATATTAAAGATTATATTTGTATTTTGTACCATGTATTTGGCGACTCAGAATAGGTGATGTATACCTATTTTGTTGGCGTCACAAGTACCCCGTGAATAATACTTCGGGAATAGTACCCCGACACAAAAAGTGCCCCGAATACCCGAGTGAATGATACTAGAGTGAATAGTAACCCGTGAATAGTAACTCGTGAATAATACTCCGGCACGAAAAGTGCGACGCCCCCAAAACAGATATACATCACCCATCTTGAGTCGCCAGATACATGGTACAAAAATCAAATACAACTTAATTATACATCAGTCGTGTAAAATACGACAAAACATAATCTAAGAGTTTTAATATGTATATTGTCATCTAGACAGTATACAAACTCAATGAAGTCCTCATTACATTTATTGTTACACTATTTAACAGAATTGTGAGAACTACTAATGCTATCATCTGGACCGTCACTCCGCTTTCACTAAATCTCAGTATATTCTCATTTCACGAATAGAGCAGTGAAAGAAAGGTGAGCTCAACTATTGAAAGATGAAATATTATGACTAAGATAATGCAGAATAATTTATCATTAGTCTTCAACAATGTTAAACCGATAAAATATAATAGACATCAAGTTTAATCAAGAATCTTAACAAGCAATCCATTAGAAGAGTCAAGTAAAGAATAAAATCTACTATCTTATATGATTTAAAAAGTTTTCATCACTTTTATCGCTGAGACTCAGCTCAATAAATAATCCACATCATCAAATCATTCCTGCACTACAGGCTAAGAACATTTTTTTTAGTATCACGACCACAAATTATCCATGAACTATGGGCCAATGATAATCGTGTTTTCATTAACGGTCCTGATCATGCCATAAAACAATTCATCTTTGCACCCTTGGACGAAGAGAATCCATAGCCATAATCATACCAAAAACTGTCCATCAATGCACTACGGGCCAATGAGGACTTTTTCCACATCATTTATAACATTACGGTCATGATTATACCGAATAATTCCTGGTCATAATCATACCAAGTCCATTTATGCACTACATGCCACAGATGACTTTCAACATAATATAAACATGAGGATGATGACAATGATATAAGAATTCAATAAAACAAGTTTAATAATTAATTTATCCATGAACCAATAACGTTCAAATTGTCAACATGATACTTCTTTGTAGAGTAAAATTCAAAAATGCGCAGAAGAATATTTCCATGAAAAGATACTGGATGAAGCGCAAATATCAAGGGTATTCTACTAATTTCATGGAGTATAAAAGTCAAAACTTTAACCAACTGAGTATAATAAAGAATGAAATAACAAAAGAAATCACCATGCATACTGATGATTGACAGTATTAGTTATTCCAATGTAATAATAAATAACGGAATCAGTCAGCGTAATACGCACCGACGTGATATTCCAATAGAATAATAAAGAATGGAATAACAACAGAAATCACCATGCATGCAGATTGCATTGACAAAGTTATTCCAATGTAATAATAAATAACTAACCAGTCCCACAGAAAACGTGCATACGACGTATATTCCAATAGAATAATAAAAAGACGAACCGGATCCAGACGTAAAACGCATGCATGTGATATTCCAATGTAATAATAAAGAATGGAATAATAACAGATTTCACCACGATGTATGCGATACTTCAGATGTATAAAAGTTATTCCAAAGCAGAATAATAAATAATAGAATAATGTAAGAGAATTTCACCAAGTATACGGTAGATCACAGATACAAAGTTATTCCAATGTAATAATAAAGAATGGAATAATAGAAGTTCTCTTCATGAATATGAAAAAAAAATACCCCTTACCTTATAAAGAAGAGTACTCAACAAGAAAGGGGTGGATATACTTGAAGAAACTTGCACTACGCCAAAGCTTTCTTAAACACTAAAGAAATACGCCAAGATAAAGAATAATTCTCTCTACGCTTTCTCTGTAGTTTCAAAGAATTCGTAAGAAATAATGAAGGAATGAACTTCATTTATGTAAGAATGGACCAATAAGAACCAATCCATGAATGGTCCGTAGAATATATGAAATCTAGAATGGATTTTCGTCGCCATGCGGTACTTCTACTTAGACAGATCATTTCCACAATTTAATAAGAAATGAATATAAAGGATCATTCACCATGTATGTGATAATCCACACGTAGAGCGAGTTATTCCAACAATATAATAATGAATGGAATAACAAAAGAAATCACCATGCAAATGCGATAGATGGCACAAGCAGTTATTCTTATGAATAATAAATAATGGAACCGAATTAATGCATGTATGCGAGCGTGATATTTCGACGAATAATAATAAAGAATGGAACCAGGTCGTGCGTAAGCGCACGCATGTGATATTCGAATAGAATAATAAATAATGGAACCCGGTCGAGGCGTAAAACGCCAACAACGGGATATTCGGCGAGAATAATAAAGAATGTAATAATAGATGAATTTTACCACGTATGCGGTACTTGGCATAAACAGGTTATTCTAACATAATAATAAAGAATGGAATAACAGAAGAATTTCACCAAGTATGCGGTACTTCACATAGACATGTTATTCCAACATAATAGTAAAGAATGGAATAACAGAAGAATTTCACCAAGTATGCGGTATTAGATGGGCAGTTATTCAACATAATAGTAAAGAATGGAATAGCGAAGTTCTCTTCCGTGAATACAAAAAGAAATAATACCCCTATGAGTACAACAAATAATATCCCTTACATTTATAAAGAAGAGTACTCACGACTAAGCGGCGGTGGGAGTACTTTCTTGCCTTCTATTCAAAGCTTTCTTAAATGCTAAAGAAATATATACACTCAAGATTATAGAAGAAGAATTCTCTCTACAGTTTCTCTCTCTAAAGTTTCAGTGCATTCGTAAGAAAATAATGAAGGAATGAGCTTCTATTTATAGAAGAATGGACTGAATAGTAACCAATCCATGAACGATCCAGATTGATTTACTTTTAAATGGACGGTCCAGATTGATTTAATAAAATATTCTAATAAAATAAAATCTTTTAAATAAAATATAATATATTCTATTTATAATCTAATAAAACGAATAACTTTATAAAAGTATTTTGTTTTATATAAAAAGATTTTACTATCTGAAACATTATCGCAGTACTATATCATAATAAAATATAATATATTCTAATTATTGTCTAATAAAACAAATAATTTTATAAAAGTATTCTGTTTTATATAAAAGATTTTACTATTAGCCTAATAAAACGAATAATTTTATAAAAGTATTCTGTTTTATATAAAAAGTTTTTCTGTTTTATTACATTAATAATACTAATAAAACAAAATCGAGTGACTTCTCACGTAAGCATTAATAATCAATACCGGGTGTTACTATGCAACCACGCGTATTACTGTACTTTTACTACCAAGTATTTCAACAGTTTTAAAGGTAAAACTTCCGCAGTTATTCTCATAAAAATATTTTTGTCGTTTTCTCAATCCGACAATAATTCTATTAATGGGGTCCACGAAGATTGTACCAGTAAATGCGGATATTCCCCAAACAAAAGAATATTCCCAATTAATCGAATATTATATAACAACTTGCATACATTACAAAATTTATAAATACTACCCACAACTATAACATTATATCAAACCCGTAAATAGTACAAAAGAAATGATATGAAAGTATTATGCATACAAGCCAATCATGTATGATGATAAAGCATATCTTGTGTAATCAATCTTATTTATTTATTAATAAAAGAATTATTTATTAAAGGCATTTATTATCTACATGGGTCTTTGTTTTAATAATATGTGATAAACCCATAGTTTTAAGCGATGCTTTTAGAATCATGATGAGATCATGCTAATGAGATCTAAATTCTTAGATAGCTTAAAACTAAAATGTTCCCAATCAATGGATTACTAAAAAGGGATTAATGAATCCGGGATAGATTGATACGTCGTTGTTTGCTTTCATTGGATGAGGATGATTGATCTCATGATCATTTGTGTGGAGACACTAAAGCAAGTATGTAGGTGCTTATTAGAGAATAAGTTCACTTGAACGTGACTCGCTAAGGAATACCTAATGGAGTTTTACTTTTTACCGTCAATAGGAATTCACAGTAGTGATAGTAATCTGAATGATCCTTGAGACTTGAGATCATCATAGTATCTTATATATAATGAATTACACTTTGACTTATTCCTTAAGACTCTTAGAGTATATCAAAGGTATGCTTGGGTGTAATAAGTTATATATGAAGATAATGAATGATCAATAAAGAATCTACCACTTCTAGTAAAAGGAGAAATGTCTATGTGATTCGATAAATGACAACCCGGAATCTTGGCGAGGTGGAATGAAATTAGAAAGTAGTTTCTAATTTGCATTCATTAGGAGTTGTGCATTTAGGAATCGAAATACATATAATTAAATAAAATAAGACTTGACGAGTAATTCCATGTCTTATATTTAATTGGGACATTGTATGGTGGAAGGATTGAATTATCGGTAACTATTTACCCAAAGGTTCTTTTATGATTAATGTTGAAATCTATATTATCTGGAAAGTCGTTGATCATTTGAGAGGCTTATCCCTATTGTAGAATAAATATTATTTATTTAAATAAATTATTTGTTTAATTTATTTATTTAAATGAGATTAAATTGTTACAATTGATTTATTCACAACCTGCTAATATGGAGAACCTAAAGGGTCACACCATAAAAGGAAGAATAATTATTTAAGAAGTTAATGGCATAATTGTAATAATATGTTAAGTATATTTAATTTAATCTATGGTGATAGAATAAATTAAATAGCTTAATATTTATTATTTAATATTTTAGAAATATTAAATATAAATTAATAAGAGGAGTCTTATTAATATTATTACAATTATTATTATTTTAATTTCTAAAGGTTTAGGAATTAATTTAATATAAGTACTCTCATTTATTCCTAATTGGATTAGGAAAGAAAATTAGTTAAAGGAGTTTAATTAATTACCCTAATAAGATTAGGGAACCCATTTAATTAAAAGAGTTTAATTAAATAAATAATACCTTATTTTAATTAAAATAGGGTTACATGATATCTTTATAAGAGGAGTCTTATATCGGATATCTCATATACGTAATTCTAGAGTTGAAGAATCGCGCTCTTTTTTTCCATACAGATAGGAAAAACTAGGGTTTGAGCGATACCCTTCTTGCTTGAAAAATTCTTCTTCTTTGGTGGATCACCTCTGAGGCCATACACTTGGGTGGCTTACATTGATCGAAAGGAAGGAATCTGCAGGAGATTGAGGAGATCGTGGAGAAGTAGGAGGTGAACTTCGTGCACGAGGAAGCTCGTTTCTGAGGTATGATTTCATAATTTCTTATTCTTCGTTTAATTAATAATATGCATAAAGGATGATCCAGGGTAATTGGTTTGTGAAAAATTTTAAAATCGATTTTATTTAACCATAATTTTTTAATTTGATTCTTACTTTGATTTTCACAAAATCCAACGATGGTATCGAGAGCCAAACTTTATCACGAATTATTAATTATTTTGATTCCATATATGTATGGGTATGTATTTTGAATAATTTATTGGGCATAATTTGTTGTATAAAATTATTATTTTATGAAAAAATATATTTCTTAGAAAAAAAGTTTTCGGAATCGTTTTTTTTTAATGCAATCCGTGGTTTCGGAAATTAAATTTTTTTTTGATAAACAAAACTCCACCAACAGTTTATCTAGACTTTATTATCTTTACGTGATATGCGTGAGAACCGTAGCAAAGTTAATAGTATATATATATATATATATATATATATATATATATATATATATATATATATATATATATCATATCACGTGATGTCTTCAAGATTCTAATAGTATATCATACTATTATATAATAGTATATAATATATATGATATATATAATTGCTTGGTATCATACTTCTTATATATCTTACTTAGTAAAAATATATATTATGATAGTTTACTTACGAGAAAGATTTCCCACGGCTGGTTTGTTAACTAATTTTTATATATATCATATTAACCAAGTGGTTAACCGTGAAATATGGAACGGTTTTTACATATTGAGATATGTATATATATATTTTTTAATAATTTTATAATTAAAATAAAGAGTTTACTTTAATTTTGAAATTGGATTTCATGCAACATAAAATTGCCCATTAAATGATACTCATATATATATGGAATGATTTTATTTATTGATACATATGATGATATGTATGATAATAAATGGGATTGATTATGGACAATTGACCAATGTGATTGGATTTATTTTAGTTGGATGTTTGAATGAATGGGTTTTATTAAATGGGTTACTGCGTACCTGCGTCTTTTACGGTTTTCTTCTTGATGTAAATTCTATCTCTCTCCTATGTACTTCCCCTTGACTGCTGATCAAGGTTTCTATTTAAATTAAATAGTTTATGTAATAGGACTAGTTAGAATTTTTCGAAGAACCGAATATCAAGGAGCAAGGAGCACTAAAAGACCCGTTTGTAATGGAGCCTGGGTTTAAATGTAATAGTTATATTTAAATGTTAATTCTTTGCACCCTAAGGTTTGACCTTTTGGTTCACTTGGTGGCTCTAGTGAACCAAACTAGAATAAAAGTCCATAATCAATCCGGGTAGAATATAGTATTCTATATGTGCATGCTAGTATTATATATATTATATATTATGCAAACATGCTCCGCATGTTTAATAATATAACGCGTATTTTATATATATATTTGCATGCGCTTATTAAATAAGATGAGACAAATAATAACAAATCCTCAAAGTTTTTTTTTATATTAAGTCTTAAGCGTTCAAAGATATTTAGAATATCGAGCGTCGCCTTTCTAGCGTGATAAAATTAATAGAGTATTAAATATTTAATATGAGTTTGTTGTGTCACCACAAGGCAAGTATTAAGTATTTAAGATGTTAATTTATCACATTTGATGCTTATAAAGAAAATTGAACAATATTGTTTTGTTGTGTCACCACAAGGGCGATATTTTTCTTTTTTGAATATATGGAAGTGCTAGGTTGGACTTAACTTAGATAATTTTGATTCGGATGTGCCACCACTTGATCAAAATAATCTAAGAGGCAAAACATAAGGAGTTACATGTTGATGTAATTGACAAGGAGTTGTCTACCTATTTATTTATATATAGTTTGTTGTGTCACCACAAAGCTATATATATTTGAAATAAGATCCTTATTCTCACTAGCAAAAACTTTAATTAGATTTTGCCGAACTATATAAATGAGGGTAATATAGTTTGAAGAAAATAGTGGGAGATACCAATATAAAATAAGACCTAATTTATTTTGGTAATTAATTAAATGAATATTTGCTAAAATATTGTCTTTTTTACATGCGAATTTTGAAAATGTCACATTCACTAATTTCATTTGCGTAGCATACTTGATCTTAACAAACCTGGCCAATCACCAAGAACTACGCAATTTGGTTAAGGAATATGAAATTGTTCTCATTTCTTTGAAAAAGATTTCTTATGTCCTAAATTACCAGTACTGCAAAAGTTGCGAGACGACCTCTGAGGAAGAGATTGCTACTTTTAAAGCGTGGCAAGATGATGCATCGTCGTGGCTCGATGCATCATGCTTTCGCATCCATGAGAAGTAACGAGCTTTAAGCGTCGGCAAGATGAAAACATGGATGCTCTCTTGTCTTCTTGCGCACCTTGAGAGTTGTATGGTGAAGCAAAGTAGGATGCTAGATATGAAATATCTAAGGAGCTCTTCCGATCTCGGATGACCGAGACACTTCTGGTTGAGGCTCATTGTGAGACCCAGTTTTTTATCAATAAAGATTTAAATTTTGTCGAAATAATTTTTAATATTATGGTGTGAATTTGAGATAATATTATAGTTGTGGGTAGTATTTATAAATTTTGCAAAGTATGCAGTGGTTATATTATATTCGATTGGTGGGGAATATTCGGTTTAGCGAGGGAATATTAAATGCAATGACTCAATCATTGGTGGACCCTATAATGCGAAATTATTGTCGGATTGAAAAACGACAAAAATATTTTATTGAAATAACGGCGGAAGTTTTCACAGTAGTTCTTTGTTGAACTACTTTCAGTAGTAAAAGTACGATGTCGTGTGTGGTTGCATAAGTAGCACTTGGTATTGATTATTGATGCTTATGTGAGAAGTCACTCAGTTTGATTCCATTATTATCGATTAATAATATGAATTATTATAATGATAATGACGCTTTTGTTTTATTAAGTATTATTAACGTAATAAAAGCGAAACATCTTTTTATATAAAATAGAATACTTTATTAAAGTTATTACATAAATAGAATATATTATATTTTATTATGCATAGTGTTGCATAGTGTTTTTCGCATAGTAGTATTGCATAGTGTTTGCATAGTAAAATGTTTTAATATAAATAGAATATATTATATTTTATTTAAAAGATTTTTTCTTTAAATATGGATAGTCATTAAAGTAAATCAATCTGGACCGTTCATGGATTAATTCTTATGCATTCCATTTTCTATAAATAAAGCTCATTCCTTCATTATTTTCTTACGAATTCATTGAAACTACAGAGAGAAATTATAGAGAGAAAGCTATAGAGAAAATTATAGAAAGAAGAAGAGTATTACTAACTACTTCACTACTTACATATTCATTCTTTTTACTAGTAAGGGGTGTTATTCTTTCTTCTTGAAGAGAACTTACATTATTCCATTCATTATTATTCTCTTGGAATAACTTTTGTAAAAGTGGCATACCTATATCATATAACTTTTGTATCTGTGGCGTACCTATACTTGGTGAAATCCTTATATTTATTCCATTGCTTATTATTACATTGGAATAACTTTGTATACATGATTTACCCTATACTTGGTGACATTCTTCTATTATTACATTGGAACATCCTGTGCGTGTGTTTTACACCTAGGACTGGTTAAGATTTTATTATTCTGTTGGAACATCACATGCATGTGTTTTACAGGACACGGTTCCGTCTTTATCATTCTGTTGGAATATCCTATCTCATGTGTTTTACAGGATGCAGTTCCATCTTTATTATTCATTTGGAACATCCGCAGCCGATTGTGAATTTCACTTTGACCAGTTTCGTTATTATTATTACATTGGAATAACTTTATATCATCTGAATCTGCTACATGCATGGTGATTTCTTTTGTTATTCCATTCTTTATTATACCCGGTTGGTTAAAACTTTGACTTATACTCCATGAAATTAGTAGAATATCCTTGATATTTGCGTTTCATCCATATCTTTTCATGAAAATATTCTTCCGATCATTCTTGAATTTTACTTCTCTAAACAAAGATTATCGTGTTGATAATTTGGGCGTTAATAATTCATGGATTAAATAATTCTTGAACTTGTTTTATTGAATTATTATGTCATTGTCATCATCCTCATGTTATATTATGTTATCTTTGGAACTACGTGCATAGATGAACTTAGTATGATTATGACCGAGGATCATTCGGTATAATCATGACTTGATATAAATGATGTGACAAAAGTCCTCGATGGCACTGTAATGCGGTGATGGATAGTTTTGGTATGATTATGACCGGGGTGATTCGGTATAATCGTGACCATTGATAATTTGATGAAAATCCTTGGCCAGTTAGTACGAGGGATGATTAGATGTGGTGGTTTATTTATTAAAAATTGAGTCTCGGATAAAAATTGATGAAAACCTTTTAAAACCTAAAAGATAGTAGACTTTATTCTCTACTTGACTCTTTTAATGGGTTCTTTTATTCATTGCTAGATTAAACCGGTTGTCTATTGTATTTTATCGGTTTAACACTTTGTTGAAGGCTAATGATAATTTATTCTGCATTATCTTAGTCATAATATTTCTTCTTGGGCTAGTTGAGCTCACCTTTCTTTCTTTATTCTCTTGAGAAATGAGAACATAGCCGGGACGACCGAGTCGAGGAGCAAGTAATGGTCGAGAGGATAGCATTAGTAGTCCTCATTATTACGTGAAATAGTGTGATAATAGCTATAATGAGGACTCCTTTTGAGTTTGTATAATATCTAGTAGACAAAATTTGTATTCAAACTCACGATTTATGTCGTATTGTATACTGCAGCGAGTTATATTAGTAAGTTGTATTTGAATTTATGTACCATGTAAGTGGCGACCCAAGATGGGTGGCGTATACTTAATTTTGAAATCGTCACACTCGTGTCCTAAAGATGATCAATCTGATTGAACGTCTTGGATAGCTTAGGTTAAATCATGGATGGGGAATTGAGTCAAGATTTAGTCTTGCGATCACTCCCGGACACCTTCTCACAATTTGTTGTGAATTTTCACATGAATAAGTTGGATGTCAACTTGCTGAATTACTTAACATGTTGAAAAGCTATTTGAGGTCACTTCCCATCCAAGAAGAACCATGTCTTCTTGGTGGATGATTCTTCCAAGAAAAGGAAGAGGCCCAAGGTATCTTCTGAAAGAAGAAATCCAAGAAGGCTAAGGGAAAGGCGAAAGTGAAGGATCAAAAGAAACTGATCCATTATGAAAGGAATTTGTTTCCATTGCAATAAAGTAGGGTCACTAGAAGAGGAGCTGCAAGGATTATCTCGCAGAATAAGCGCGAAGAAGCTTGGAGAAGCTTTGAATCCTAATCAAGGTTTGTTTATGATTGAAATTAATTTTTACGAAAGTTAATCTTCTACTTGGGTATTGGATCTGGGATGTGGTTCTCACATATGTAATAATATCGCGAGGGGTGGTCGAAGTAGAAAATCGAGCAAGGATGAGGTCGTCCTACGAGTGGGAAATGGAGCAAAGGTTCTTTGCATTAGGCATGAGGACTTATTGTTTAGCACTTTACTACTGGCAAGTTCATTAATTTAAATAATTGTTATTTTGTTCCAAATATCATTAGAAACATTATTTCTATCTACGTATTGGATATGGATGGTTTTAATATTATAATAAAGAACAACAGGTTGTTATTTATAATGATAATGTTTTATATGGTGTTGGTAATTTGCGAAATGGACTTTATATACTTGACTTACATGAAAATATATTTCAAATTGAACACACTAAGAAAAGGAAAAGAGATGATGTTAATTATACCTTCATGTATACTTTGTAGACTTCGGTCGTATTAATGAAACAAGATTATCCAAGTTGCGTAAAGATGGGCTCCTAGAACTATTTGATTATGAATCATATCCACTGTGAATCTTGTCTCATGGGTAAAATGACTAAATCTCCTTTTAGTGGAAAAGGAGAAAGAGTTACAAAGTTGTTAGCGTTGGTATACACAGATGTATGTGGACCTGTGACAACGACCGCACGAGGAGGGTATTCTTATTTTATTACATTCACTGACGACCACTCAAGATTTGGATATGTGTATTTAATGAAATACAAATCTGAATCATTTGAAAAGTTCAAAGAGTTCGAAGTGAAGTTTGAGAAGCAAACTGATAAGAGTATTAAGATTCTTGATCGATCGAGGAGGAGGATACTTAAGTGGTGAGTTTCTCAATTGTCTCGAAAAAAATGGTATAATCTCACAATGGACTCCACCGGGGGCGCCCACGGATGAATGGTGTATCTGAAAGGAGAAATCAAACATTGTTGGACATGGTTCGATCTATGATGAGCTTTACTGACCTTCCGTTTCATTCGGGGATATGCCTAGAATCTCCGGTGCGTATACCTACTTAACAAGGTACCTACAAAATCCGTCCCCAAGACCCCGTATGAGTTATGGACGGGGAGGAAACCAAATCTTAAGCATGTTAAGACTTGGGGTTGTCCGAACTTATGTCAAAAAGTTTGAAAACGATAAGGCTGCAGACTAGATCGACAAATGTAGATTTGTGGGATACCTAAAAAAACATCGGGTATTATTTCTATCATCCAACCGATCAAAAAGTGTTTGTTGCGAAACATCTTGCGCTTCTTGGAAAAGGAGTTTATCCTTGAAGGGGTCGATGGGGAGTAAGATATATCTTGAAGAGGTTCAAGAACCACAAAATACTACTGAGATCAAAGTGAGGTACCTAACAGTAGAGATTCATACATACCACACCCTATTCAGTAAATCGGAAGAGTACCAAAGATGCAGACAGGTATGGACTTGTCGTAGAAGATGATGATGAGGTGCGCATCATAGATGATGATGATCCATTGAATTACGAGCAGTATATGAGTAGTAAAGACTCGGAGAAGTGGCGAAAAGCCATGAAATCAAGATGGACTCCATGTATGAGAACCAGTATGGACTTTGGTCTCACCACACGAAGCATTAAGCTATTGGGTGTAAATGGGTCTTTAAAAGAAAGATTTGGAAGCGGAGGCAGCAAGGTAGAGAACCTATAAGGCCCGATTGGTTGCAAAAGGTTTCAAACAAAGACAAGGAGTTGACTATGACGAAAACCTTCTCACGATGTAATGCTCAAGTCCATTCGGATTTTGCTTGCGATTACGACTTACCATGACTACAAATCTGGCGGATGGACGTCAAAAGCGGCCTTCCTCGATGGGAAACTTGAGGAGGATGTGTATGGTATGACACAACCGAGAGGATTTGTTTCAAAGGTTGGAACAAATCAAGTCACAAGCTTCTGACGATCCATTTATGGATTAAAGCGAAGCTTCTCGTGGGTGGAACATCCGTTTTGATAAGACAATCAAAGAGTTTGATTTTATCAAAAATGAGGATGAACCATGTGTGTACAAGAAGGTTAGTGGGAGCTTTTGTTTCATTCCTTGTATTATATGTTGATGATATATTACGATAGGGAATGATATTCTATCTTCTGATCAATTAAATCTGGTTATCTAAACACTTCTCCATGAAGGACTTGGGAGAAGCATCCTATATTTTGGGGATAAAGATCTATAGAGATAGATCTAAAAGGATGTTTGGCTTGTCCCAAGGAATTACATTGACTTGATGCTAAAGAGGTTTAGCATGGAAGATTCCAAAAGAGGTCTCATGCTTGATGAGCCATGGAATACATCTCTCAAGAAAACAAGCCCAAAGACACTGAGGAGAGAAAGCAGGTATGAGTAAGATTCCTTATGCTTGACAATAGGATCTATCATATACGGTATGATATATATTAGACCAGATGTTTGCTCATGCACTTAGTGTAACAAGCGAGATATCGATTCGAATCCGGAGAAAAGAACAACGGAAGGCGGTGAAAAATATCCTAAAGTACTTAAGAAGAACTAAGGATGTATTTCTTGTCTCTGGTGGAGTGCGAATTAAAACTAGAGGGCTTCACGGACTCAAGTTTTCAAAGCAGACCAAGATGACGATAAATCCGTTTGAGGTATGTGTTTACCTTAAACGGTGGCGCGATGAGTTGGAAGAGTTCAAAGTAGCAACGATTCTTGATTGATGTGAGCGAGAGTAGATAGGCTGCAAGTGAAGGCTGCAAAAGAAGCTGTTTGGATGAAGAAGTTCATTCTAGAACTTGGTGTGGTTCCTAGCATTAAAGGACTAGTGCCTTTATTACGTGACAACACATCGGAGTACATTACTGCATGACTAAGGAACCCGTGTCTCATCGAAATCCAAACACGTGTTGCGGCGATTTCATTTGATCGGAGAGATCATTGAAAGAGGAGGCGTCACCTGGGGCGTGTGGACTCTCAAGACAATATTGCGGATCCATTTACTAAAGCGTTAACATAACGGCGGTTTGATCGTCACTTAGAAAGATGGGTATGAGATACCACGGCGATTAGCTTTAGTGCAGTGGGAGATTGAAAGTATTATGCATCTGAAGCCCGATCATGTATGATGATAAAGCATATCTTTGTGTAAACAATCTTATTTATTTATTAATAAAAAATTATTTATTAAAGGCATTTATTATCTACATGGTGTTTGTTTTAATAATATGTGATAAACCCATAGTTTTAAGCAATGCTTTTAGAATCATGATGAGATCATGCTAATGAGATCTAAATTCTTAGATAGCTTAAAACTAAAATGTTCCCAATCAATGGATTACTAAAAGGGGATTAATGAATCCGGATAGATTGATACGTCGTTTTTTTTCTTTCATTGGATGAGGATGATTGATCTCATGATCATTTGTGTGGAGACACTAAAAGCAAGTATGTAGGTGCTTATTAGAGAATAAGTTCACTGAGCGTGACTCGCTAAGGAATACCTAATGGAGTTTTACTTACTGTCGATAGGAATTCTGTAGTGATAGTAGTCTGAAATGATCCTTAGACTTGAGATCATCATAGTATCTTATATATAATGAATTACACTTTGACTTATTCCTTAAGACTCTTAGAGTATATCAAAGGGTATGCTTGGGTGTAATAAGTTATATATGAAGATAATGAATGATCGATAAAGAATCTACCACTTCAGTAAAAGGAGAAATGTCTATGTGATTCGATAAATGACAACCCAGGGAATCCTTGGACAAGGTGGAATGAAATTAGAAAGTAGTTTCTAATTTGCATTCATTAGGAGTTAATGCATTTAGGAATCAAAATACATATAATTAAATAAAATAAGACTTGACAATAATTCCATATCTTATATTTAATTGGGAAATTGTATGGTGGAAGGATTGAATTATGCAGTAACTATTTACTCAAAGGTTCTTTTATGATTAATGTTAAAATCTATATTATCTGGAAAGTCGTTGATCATTGGGAGGCTTATCCTATTGTAGAATAAATATTATTTATTTAAATAAATTATTTGTTTAATTTATTTATTTAAATGAGATTAGAATTGTTACAATTGATTTATTCACAACCGGTTTAATATGGAGAACCTAAAGGGTCACACCATAAAAGGAAGAATAATTATTTAAGAAGTTAATGGCATAATTGTAATAATATGTTAAGTATATTTAATTTAATCTATGGTGATAGATTAAATTAAATAACTTAATATTATTATTTAATATTTTAGAAATATTAAATATAAATTAATAAGAGGAGTCTTATTAATATTATTATAATTATTATTATTTTAATTTCTAAAAGGTTTAGGAATTAATTTAATATAAATACTCTCATTTATTCTAATTGGATTAGGAAGAAAATTAGTTAAAGGAGTTTAATTAATTACCCCTAATAGGATTAGGGAGCTCATTTAATTAAAGAGTTTAATTAAATAAATAATACCTTATTTTAATTAAAATAGGGTTACATGATATCTTTATAAGAGGAGTCTTATATCGGATATCTCATATATCGTAATTCTAGAGTTGAAGAATCGCCTCCTTTTCCATACGAGATAGGAAAAACTAGGGTTTGAGCCAATACCCTTCTTCTTGAAAAAAATTCTTCTTCTTTGGTGGATCACCTCTAGAGGCCATACACTTGGGTGGCTTACATTGATCGAAGGAAGGAATCTACCCGAGATTGAGGAGATCGCGAGAAGTAGGAGGTGAACTTCGTGCACTGAGGAAGCTCGTTTCTACTGGTATGATTTCATAATTTTTTATTCTTCGTTTAATTAATAATATGCATAAAGGATGATCCGGGTAATTGGTTTGTGAAAATTTTAAAATCGATTTTATTTCGCCTTATTAATTTTTTAATTTGATTGCTACTTTGATTTTCACAAAACCCAACATAATATCCCAGATTAGTATAATAGAATATCTGAAAGCTATGCAAATGGATTTTCACCATGCCATGCGATAATCCACGTGATGCGGATCATTTCCACAATTTAATAAAGAATGAATCGAAGGATCATTCACCAGCGTCTGATAATTCACGTAGGCGAGTTATTCTAACGAAATAATAAAGAATGGAACTAGGTCAAAAATGCGTAATCCGCATGCATGGGATATTCCAATAAAATAATAAAGAATGGAACCGTGTCATGCGTAATACGCATGCATGGGATATTCAAATGAGAATAATAAAGAATGGAATAACAACAAAATTCATCAAGCATGCGATGAGAGCCGCTTGCGCATGATTATTCCAACGAATAATAAAGAATGGAATAACGAAGAATTTCACCATGTATGCGGTACTTCTTCATATGACGAGTTATTCCAACATAATAAAAAATAATGGAATAACGAAAGAATTTCACCATGTATGTGATGCTTGGCGTAGGCGAGTTATTCCAACATAATATTAAAGAATGAAATAACGAAGAATTTCACCGTCATGTATACGGTGAGAAATCCAGCGTATCTGAGTTTATTCCAACAGAATAATAAGGAATAAAATAACAATAACTCTCTTCATGAATACGAAAGAAATAATACCCCTTACCTCAAAAGAAGACTGGGTACTGGAATAGTGAGATAGTATACTTCTCTTCTTCTTTCTCTCTATAATTTCTCTCTATAATAATTGCTCTATAGCTTTAGTGAATTGGTTAAAAATAATGAAGGAATGAGCTTCTATTTAAAGAAAAATATAGTTCCGATAATTGCACTTGGGGCTCGAAATATTACAGTATAATACCTTTCTCTTTTCCTTCATTTTTAATTTAGTCCTGCAAGTATTATCAAACTTGCACCACCTCCCCTAATAGTAAATCATGTGAATCAATAGTTCTATACATGTGAAAATACGAATTACAGTATAGTACCTCCATCTATACCTCCATTTTTAACTCAGTCATGCAAGTATTATCAATCTTGCACCATCTCCCCTAATAGTACATGAATGTGAATCAATAATACACACATGTGAACAAATAGTTATAAGCATGTAAATTAATAGCAATTAATTGCTCATTTATCCAATTAATTACCCTATTGGTCAGTATAACCTCCAGACATCAATTATTATCGAAATAAATGTCGATTTCCAATAACACTAATAATCCCAACATAATGGAACTATCAATTTCATCTTTAATCAACACGAACTTATTCATCAATAATATTATAACTCACAATATTTAACAACCAAAGTCGTTCCGAGAAATGAGGGGCTTTTCGATAAGGATTTCTCCTATTGGTAGCCGCAATTAGATGACCAAACCTCTCCTCGACAAAACTTACAGACATTGTCGATATTGCAAATAATAATATGAATAACTTTGTCGTCTCAATTATTGATTTAATAATATAACAAATTATGCAGATGATCTTTGTGACAATAATTGAATCAATAATATGAGAGATATGATGCAACAATTCTCATAGTAATAATTGAGTATAACCGAGTGACTTTCTACGTAAGCATCGATAATCAATCTGGCGTGCTACTACGTAGCCCATGCCGTATTACTATACTTTTACTACCGGGTAGTTCAACGGTTTTAACGGTAACACTTTTTGCCGTTATTTTTATAAAAGATAATTACATGGTTTTCTTACTACGACAATACTTCCGTTGTGGGGTCCACCAATGATTGTGCCATCGTACGAATATTCCCTGTTAAAACGAATATTTCTCGACACAAAGAATATTTTATATCAACTTGCTTACTTTGTAAAATTTATAAATATTACCCACAACTATAACATTATATCAAATCCACACCATAATATTCAAAAAAAATATTTCAAGAAATTTAAATCTTTATTCATAAATTTGGGGTCTCACATGTAAGACCCCAAATTTATGAAATGAAAGTATTCAATTTTCTTATAATTATTATTCTATTTTATAAATGGTTAAATTGATAAAAGGTTAAAGTTAAGGGTGATATTTGAAAATTTTACAAAGTAAACAAGTTGATATAAAATATTCGTTGTGTCGGGGAATATTCTTTTTTTATGGAATATCCGTACGATGACACCATCATTGGTGGACCCCATAACAGAAGTGTTGTCGTATTTTGCACGACAGTTCAACAGTTGTATAAATAAAGTTTGTATTTAATTTTTGTAGTGTGATATCTGGCGACTCAGAATGGGTCGTGTGGACCTATTTTGGGGGCGTCACAATTAGTGGTCATGATTATGCCAAATAACTGTCCATCTATGCACTACGGGCCAAAAAGGACTTTCACCACATCATTTGTCTGTAATATTACAAGTCATGATTATACTAATACGCAATTTTTGGTCATAATCATACCAATTAACAGTCCATATATGCACTACGGGCCAAAAATGACTTTCACCATAATATAAGTATGAATATGATGACAATGATATAAAAAATAAATCACGTGAGATCAAGAATAAATATTAGATATTTATAATTTAAATTATCCAGAGTTCAAGAATATCCAAATTGTCAACATGATAACTATTTGTGGAGTAAAATTCAAGAATGATATTCATGTATCAAAAATAATTTGGACATAAAATAAACAAATTTTGTCGTGAATAGTACCCCGAATGAAAATATTGAAATTTAATAAGAAAGTTCAGTCCAATATTCCAATGAAAAGATAATAGATGAAGCGCAAAACTCAAGGATATTCTATTAATTTCAGGGATTATAGAAGCAATACTTATCAAAGTAAGTGTAGATTTAGGAATATGAAACGAAATAATATTACTTACATACTATAGAATATGGAAAAAAATAATATTTCTTACGAATATTGAATAAAAATAATATCCTTTACCTTAGTAGTGTTAGGTTTGTAATATTCATGAACGCAATCAAATTGCAAAAATTAAGCGGAAGCGAGTAAAATCAGAGTTTAAAAAAAAAATTTACAAACCATATACCCGGATCACCCTTTATGCATAATTATTAATTAAACGAAAAGATAAAGAATAAAATCATACCCTTGAAGATCGAGCTTCCTCAGGTACAAGTTCACCTCCAAATCCTTTCGCGTTCAACTTGAATCTACCGGGGTTTTGTTCCTTCCTTTGATCAACATTAGCCACCCATATGTTTGGCCTCTAGAGTTGATCCACCAAGGAGAAAATAAAGATTCAAGAAGAAGGGATATTGGCTCAACCCTAGTTTTCTATCTCTATAGAAAGGGCGTACTCTCCAACAAATTAGAATTATTACGTACATCTGATATCTGATATAAGACACCTCTTATAAAGATATCAGGTAACCTTATTTAATAAAAATAAGGTATTATTTAATTAAACTCTTTTAATTAAATGGGCTCCCTAATCTTATTAGGGATAATTAATTAAACTCCTTTAACTAATTTTCCCTCCTAATCCTATTAGGAATAAATGAGAGTACTTATATTAAATTAATTCCTAAACTCTTTTAGAAATTAAAATAATAATAATTGTAATAATATTAATAAGACTCCTCTTATTAATTTATATTTAATATTTCTAAAATATTAAATAATAAATATTAAGCTATTTAATTTATTCTATCGGCGATAGATTAAATTAAATATACTTAACATATTATTACGATTATGCCATTAACTTCTTAAATAATTATTCTTCCTTTTATGGTGTGACCCTTTAGGTTCTCCATATTAAACCTAGGTTGTGAATAAATCAATTAGAACAATTCTAATCTTATTTAAATAAATAAATTAAATAATTAATTTATTTAAATAAATAATATTTATTCTACAATAGGGATAAAGCCTCCCTAGCGATCAATCGACTTTCCGGATAATATAGATTTCAACATTAATCATTAAAGAACCTTTGAGTAAATAGTTATCAAATACAATTCAATCCTTCCACCATACAATGTCCCAATTAAATATAAGGCATGGAATTCTTGTCAAGTCTTATTTTATTTAATTATATGTATTTCGATCCTTAAATGCACAACTCAAATAATGCAAATTAAAACTCCTTTCTAATTTTATTACGCCTTAACGCCAGGACTCTTGGGTTGTCATTTATCGAATCACATAGACATTTCTCTTCTTTTATTAGAAGTGGTAGATTCTTTATTGATCATACATTATCTCCATGTACAACTTATTATACCCAAGCATACCCTTTGATATACCCTAAGGGTCTTAAGGAATAAGTCAAAGTATAACTCATCATACACAAGATACTATGATGATCTCAAGTCCAAGGATTACTTGACTACTATCACTACTGAGAATTCTATTGACAGCAAATAAAACTCCATTAGGTATTCCTTAGCGAGCCACGTTCAAAGGAACTTATTCTCTAATAAGCACCTACATACTTGCTTTAGTGTCTCCACACAAATGATCATGAGATCAATCATCCTCATCCAATGAAAGCAACAACGCGTATGTACCAATCTATCCGGGATTCACTAATCCCCAATTTAGTAATCCAATGATTGGGAACTATTTTAGTTTTAAGCTTTATAAGAATTTAGATCTCATTAGAATGATCATCATCATTATTCTAAAAGCATTGCTTAAAACTATGGGTTTATCACATATTATAAAACAGCATCATGTAGATAATTAAAAGCCTTTAATAAATTAATACTTTTTATTAATAAATGAATAAGATTGTTACAAAGTATATGCTTTATCATCAAACATGATTGGCTTGTGTGCATACTACTTTCAAGTAGGAGATTAAATATGACTGGTATAGCAGAGATAATCTTGAGAAAAACTTGCACTATTTGCTACACTTAAAGTATCCTTATACTCAAAAGAAATACGCAAAATATTATAGAAGAAGAATTCTGTGATTCTGGTGTGATTTTCATTTCTTAACTAAACATCCTATCTATTGGAGAATGGAAGCGCACTATTAAATCATGGATGAACATTAAAATTTCGGACGATTTCACGGGCGAGAATCTGATTTTTACTATTCATTACTATGCAATAGAATATTTTAATAAAATAAAAACTTTATATAAAAATATAATATATTCTAATTATAATATAATAAAACAAATAACTTTATATATAATATAAAAAATATTCTGTTTTATATAAAAAGTTTTTTGTTTTATTACTATTATAATAACAATAAAACAAAACTAAGACAACTTTTTACCGACGATTTTAAAAAATGAATAAGTGGGGGTCCATGTAATAATAAGCCAAACTTACAACAAACGCTTCATAAATATCTACAAAAATTCACTTATCTTCAATCAACCCATTTTTAATTCTTCAACACTTATTTATCATTAATATTATAACTCACAATATTGACAACCAGATCATTCCCAGAAAAGAGGGGGCTTTCCGATAAGGATTTCTCCTTATTGGCGCGCAATTAAATAACCTAACTCCTTTCCTCGATGGAACTTTCTAGACATTGTCAATAATGTAAATAATAATATGAATAACTGTGTCGTCTCAATTATTGATTTAATAATATAAAATATTGTGCAGATGATACTGTGACAATTATTGAATCAATAATATAAGATACTATGTAGCAACTACTGAGGCAATTATTAAATAAATTGAGTGACTTCTTATGTAAGCATTAATAATCAAAGATCTTTATCTGATCTGGTATGCTTTCTTTATGCGACCATCGCCAGACATCGTTTTCTTTATCACCCAGTATTTCAACAGTTAACGATAAAAGTTTTGCCGTTATTTTTATAAAAAGGTTATTTCTATTGCTTTCTAAATCCGACAATCATTCCGTTGTGGGGTCCACCAATGATTGTGCCGTCGTACGAATATTCTCTGACAAAAAGAATATTTCCCGACCAAACGAATATTTTATGACAACTTGCTTACTTGAAAAATTTGCACGTATCGCTCATAACTATAACATTATATCAAATCACACTTTATTATTCAAACTAATATTTAGAGAAAATTAAATCTTTATTCATAAAAAGTTGGGGTCTTACATGATAGACTTAAGGATGCAAACTCAAAACTTAGAATGTGTCGTGTATTGTCATGGATTGTCACTGCAATTGTAATCTTGACATGGATTTGTATGATATAATGGTAATGTATTGATTGTAATGGATGTGTTGTCTTGTAATAGGATAATGGTGATAGGAAAGATGCAATGGTACCCCCCAATTAAAATGCAGAAGATATTAATGTTTGAAAATGTTTGTCATAGTACCCCTCATTAAAATGCAGAAGATGTAATTGTTAATGTTTACATTCCATAAACACAACCATTCATTCAATAAATAGAGCCAACAACAATTGTCAAAAACAGAGCTAACAACAATTGCCAAAACCAGAGCCAACAACAATTGCCAAAAACTATGTTGCCAACAACAATTGCCAAAAACAGACCCAACAACATAACCATAACCATACATTCCATAAACTCAACCATTCATTCAACAAACATAACCATTCATTACTTAAAACCAACTGTATAACATAACCAAATCACAAGTACAAATCAAAATAGAATTTGGTTACCAAAATATAACATGAATAAATTTTCATCAAGTCAGATGATGAAAATTGCCCCCAAAAATACATTCATACATCCACTGGTAATGAAGAATGCCCCAAAAAATACATATATAATATCCAACTGCAGCCAACTAATAAACCATTGTTTACATAATACGTTCACTCTAGTCACTCCATTCCCATTGGACAAGAGTTCTTTTACCCTTTACTTTCCATATACTTGTCTCACTAGTTGATGGTCCACTTTCACGTGTTGCCCTTCTAGGAGTTTCACTTGCCCCTGCAGATAGTCCACTAGCAACATGAGATAATCCACGTACACTTGCGTCTATTCTTGGAATTTTCCTTACCTACATGCACAATTACATTTAGTCTTAGGCATTGAACAAGCATTGAAACAATTCAAATTGAACATTCAATCTAAATACATGCTTACTTCTTGTTGAACATTTTGATTTCCACTACCAGACTTTTTTCCTTGACCCCTTTTTTTCCTTTTCACCTGCATTATAGAACCACATTTAAACTAATATACAATCACATCATAAAAACTATTACAAGGATTTGTTTTAAAATAGCCTACCCTTAGCTTAGTAGGCCATGGTTCAGTCCTAGATTGTTGTGGGATAGTTTGCCTTGGTTCTCCAGTACGTTGTGTCATCTTACAACTTAACTTGTTATGCCTATACTCCTTACACCTAGAACACCTAACATGTGTCCCTTTCCTAGATGACTTGGTCTTGCTACTAGGCTCTTCATTAGGATTTTTCCTCCTATTTATCTTAGGTTTGCCTACTATTCTCTAGGTTAGTGAAGGCAACAATTTTGTCATGTTGGCAGAAGGCCATTCATTTGACCCCCCCCATTGGATTTAACAAGTGATTATATGATTTCAGATAAGTTTCAACATAATAGCAAGAATCAACATAGTTCTCAATTGGTTGTTCCATGTGAAAGATTCCAATTACTCCGTAGTGGTAAGGAATACCAGAAAACTATCATACCCCACATGAACAAGTCATAACATATATGTCTACATTGTATTTTTCATTCCTATCAGACACTTCAAACTTGTGCCCTCCATATCAGTCATACTCACACTATTTGGTTAACTCAATGGCCTTATTGACCTTTGTAATAATCTTAGGACATAACTTTGCCTTTATTTTTTGCATCGCATCTCTCTTTGTATGAATTCTACCCATGAATTGTCTTTTTATATCTTCAAACATAGTTAATAGTGGTTTATACCTAGCCTCTAAGATCCAACTATTAAAACATTCAGACATGTTATTAGTCACAACATCACATTTGGTTTCACAAGAAAAAAAGGCCTTGATCCACTGTTTAGGAGGAATATTTAATAGATGAGTGTGAGCATCCTTACTCTCATTCCCGATGTCAACCATTGCCCTTCTGAAATCATGAGGATTATTAGCCTTGTATGCTCTCCAAAACATCACCTTTAAGGCTGCTCTTGGGAATTTCTTCCTCCGGTTAGCATAGATATGTCTTGCACAACATTTATGCTCTGCCTCTGCAATCCCCTCAACCTTATTCTTGGTTTTGCTCTTATGGTACCCCCAAACTTGTCAACCAATCATCTAGACCTAACAATCCCAATCCTTATTTTTCTCACACAATAATGCTTCTCATTGTATGATTTAATTTGAAACACCTTCTCCATTGGCACATAACTAGCCCACAACCCTCATGAACAGTTACTGGCACACTTTGCTTGTATTCTTGTTTTCTCATTTATAGAATAATATATTCCCTTTACATAACCAACTGCATAATTCACTATAGCTTCCCTACATTGTTCAGGTCCAGTGAATGTCATATCAACTTCAAATTTTATCTTGCTAATTGGAGTGTTAGGATTATATGCCGGAATAACTATTTTCTCTTTCCTCTTTGGCTCCTCTCCTTCCCATTCACTGTTACTACTAGAATCACCACTTAGAGGAATCTCTTCATCAGAATTTTTTTCATTTTCTACCCAAGGTCTCATTCCTTTTGTCCCAAACACCAATTCATCCTCATCATCTGAAAATATTGCTTCAACTTCAACCTCTTTAACCTCTGCATTCTTAGTTTTTCTAGATTTACTAGCCTTTCCCCCTACTACTGCTCTCTTGTGTACCAACATCCACATTTGGTTCATTCACTGTTATTTTTTTAGCCTTATATGTAGTTGATTTGGAGGAGGCATTACCTCTAGCAGTACTTGAGGACTCAGGCAGCCTTTTTGGGATAGATGGAGCCCTAACCTCCTCAACTTATAAGTAACCAATATCAACTGGTTATTCATCAAGGTTTACTTCACAATTCATAACCAACTCTTGTTCTTTTATTTTTTTATCTCTTCCTTTCTTTTCCTTATATTTACCAACTACTCATTCCCATCATCATCAGTAGCTTCACTTAACTCCTCATCAATTTCCTCATCACTAGCATCACTTGAATCATCATCTGTATGCTTTGATGCTTCCGCATCTCTAACCTCAACCACATCCTCTATTGTAGGTGCTTCTTCATTATCATCATGGTCACAGTATATATCTATCTTTCCAGTTTTTAGAGCATCATCAATTAGCAGTCTTACACTATTGTCATCACGAAGAAGTTCTAGACTATTCTTCAAACTAAACCCTGCTAATTTGAAGTACATAGCAAAGTCTCTTTTATACCCTAGGTGTTTTACCAACTTCACAATCCTGTCAACATTCAAGTTGTGACGCCCTCAAAACAGGTATACATCACCCATCTTAAGTCGCCAGATACTACACTACATAACTCAACTACAAACTTCTTTTATACAACTGTCGTGTAACATACGACAAAACATAGTTGAGAGTTTAAACAAGAATATTGTCTTCTAGACAATATCTGTAAGACCCCAACTTTTATGAATAAAGATGAATTTTCTATAATTATCATTTTTAAATATTATGGAATGAATTTGATATAATGTTATAGTTGTGGGTAATATTTAGAAATTTGGCAAAGTACGCAAGTTGTTTATAATATTCGATTGGTCGGGGAATATTCGTGACGACAAGACAATCATTAAGCGGACCCCATTAATGGAATTATTGTTTGATTGAGAAAACGACAAAAATATTTTTATGAAAATAATGGCGGAAGTTTTACCATTAACTGTTGAAACACCCAGTGTTAAAAGTATAGGAATACGCGTGGTTGCATAATAGCACATGGTATTGATTATTGATGCATACGTGAGAAGTCACTCAGTTTTGTTCAATTATTGCTTCAATAATTGTTGCATAGTATCTCACGTTATTTGATTCAATTATTGTTAATATTTTTTTATTATTACATCAATAATTGAGATAACAGAGTTATTAATATTATTATTTGCAATATTAACGATGTCTAAGTTTTGCCAAGAGAGGTTTGGTCACCTAATTGCGGCCAATAGGGAGAAATCCTTATTGAATGCCCCTCTTTCCTCGGAACGACACAGTCGATTAATAGTGTGAATAATAATAATGATGATGAAGTTTTATTTTATTAGAATTATTAATGTAATAAAATGAAAAAGTTTTTTATATAAAATGTAATACTTTTATAAAGTTATTCGTTTTATTAGGCTAATAAGAAAATCTTTTTATATAAAATGTAATACTTTTATAAAGTTATTCATTTTATTAGATAATAATTAGAATATATTATATTTTATTATGCATAGTATTTGCATAGTGGCTTCGCATAGTATTTGCATAATAAAATCTTTTTAAAAGTTATTCATTTTATTAGATTATAAATAAAATATATTATATATTATTGTAAACCAATCTGACCGTCTGCTTAAAGTAAATCGATCCGACCGCTCATGGATTGGTTACTATTCGATCTATTCTTCATAAATGAAGCTCATTCTTTCATTATTTCTTACAAATTCAATCAAACTCTAGAGAGAAAAACGTAGAGAGAATTATTCTTCTATCTTGAGCGTATTTCTTTAGCGCTTAAGAAAGCTTTGAGCGTGGTAAGAGTTTCTTCAAGTATATCCCATACTCTACCGTTGGAGTACTCTTCTTTATAAGGTAAGGGGTATTATTTTTTCATTTCATGAAGAGAACTTCTATTATTCCATTCTTTATTATTCATTGGAATAACTCAGATACGCTGATCTACCTATACTTGGTGATTTCATTTGTTATTCCATTCGTTATTATTCTCGTTGGAACATCACATGCATGCGTTATCTGCCGGACCTAGTTCTATCTTTATTATTCGCTGGAATATCCTGCTCATGCGTTTTACTGCCGGGACGGGTTCCGTTATTTATTATTCTGCTGAATAACTTTGTTTATGCTGGGTACCGCATGCACGGTGATTTCGTTGTTATTCCATTCTTTATTATTACGGTTGAATATCCCGCTTGGTCATGATTACGCCCACACGTCCCGTTATTTATTATTCTGTTGAATAACTCGTCCATGCAAGACAAAGCATGCATGGTGATTTCTTTTGTTATTCCATTCTTTATTATACTCCATGAAATTAGTGGAATATCCTTGATATTTGCGTTTCATCCAAAGATATCTTTTCATGGAAATATTCTTCCGAGCATTCTTGAATTTTGCTTTCTGAAAGTAGTATCATGTAGACAATTTGGACGTTATTAGTTCTCTAATAAATTAATTCTTGAACTTGTTTTATTAAATTTTTATATCATTGTCATCATCCTCATATTTATATTTTGTTGAAAGTCATCTCGGCACAGAGTGCATAAATGGACTTGGTATGATTATGACCAAAGGATTATTCTTGTAATCATGAATAGTAATGTTACAAATGATGTGGTAAAAGTCCTCATTGGCCCGTAGTGCATTGATGGACGATTGTTGGCATGATCATGACCATTAATGAATACACAAATATCTTTTGTAAGACCCCAGCTTTTATAAATAAAGATGAATTTTTTTTATAAATATTATTTTGAATATTATGGAATAAATTTGATATAATGTTATAGTTGTGGGTAATATTTATAAATTTTGCAAAGTAAGCAAGTTGTTATAAAATATTACGTTTGGTCTGGGAATATTCTTTTTATCGGGGAATATTCAATACGACTACTCAATCATTAATTGGACCCCATTGGCGGAAGTATTGTCGTAGTTAGAAAACGACAAAATTATTTTTCTATAAAAATAACTAAGCAGAGGTATTCTGGCTAAAACCGTTGAATACTACCCTAGTAGTAAAAGTACGATACGCGTAGTTGTATAAGTAGCATTACGATATTGATTATTGATGCTTACGTGAGAAGTCACTCACCTATGCTCAATTATTACTTACAAGAATCACGCATCATATCTCTTATATTATTGATTCAATTATTGTCACAAAGATCATTTGTATAATATATTATAGTATTAAATTATTAATTGAGACGACAAGTTATAAATGATTAATAATTGTTGAAAGATTAAATATGTGTTGATTAAAAATAAAATGATTTGTGGTAATATTTATTCAATCCTTGATGTATATAAAGAGTCCATTATGAGGCGTGGTAAGTTTGATTATTTTATGGGGGCCCATATGTCATCATCTAAGAGTCCCTTCATGATAGTAATTACCTTTATGAATAGTAATTACCTTTGTGAATAGTAATTATCTTCGTCGATAGTATTTACCTTCGTCAATAGTAATTACCTTTGTGAATAAGAATTACCTTTGTGAATAAGTAATTACCTTCGTCAATAGTATTTACCTTCGTCGAATAGTAATTACCTTCTTCAATAGTAATTACCTTCGTCAATAGTAATTACCTTACGTCAATAATAGTAATTACCCTTCACAAATATTAGTTGTCCTTCAATATTATCAAGAGTTAATTGCCTTCTTCTTGTTCCAAGGGTTAATTACCTTCTTCATGAATAGTAGTTGTCTCTTCAATATTACCAAGAGTCATTTTGACCTTTTCGTTAAGACCAAGAGCCACCCTCATTTTTTCTATAAATAGAAAGCTCATTCCTTCATTATTTCTTACGAATTCAATCAAAACTCTGTAGAAAACTATAGAGAGAAAGAAGAAAAATATTTTGCTACTTCACTTTTCCAATATTCACTCTTCTAAGGTAGGAAATATTATTTGTTGTACTCGTACGGGGTGTTATTCTTTCTTATTCATGAAGAGAACTGTTGTTATTTCATTGCTTATTATTCTTTTGGAATAACCTGTAAAAGTGGCATACCCTATACATGACCTGTATATGGAATACCCTATACTTGGTGAAATCCTTATATTATTCCATTCTTATTTATTCTGTTGGAATAACTTTGTATACTGAATCCCTATACTTGGTGACATTCTTCTATTATTTTATTATTAGTTGGAACATCCTGCATCAGGCTTTTACGCCTTTACCGGTTCCGCTCTTTATTATTCTCGCTTTTATTATTCTATTGGAATATCACATCATGTTTTACACCCACAGGTTCCGCCTCTTTATTATTCTCTTTATTATTCTATTGGAATATCACATGCGTATGTTTTTACACCTGAATTCGGTTCCGCTTTTTTATTCTCGTATTTATTATTACATTGAATAACTAACTTTTATGCGCAATCTGCATGTGCATGGTGATTTCTTTTGTTATTTCATTCGCTATTATACTCAAATGGTTAAAATTTTGACTTCTATACTCCATGAATTTAGTGGAATATCCTTGATATTTGCGCTTCATCCAATATTTTTAATGAAAATATTTTTCTCGAGCATTCTTGAATTTTACTCTCTACAAAGCAAGATCATGTTGACAATTTGGGCGTTATTAGTTCTGAATAAATTAAATTGTGAACTTGTTTTATTGAATTATTATGTCATTGTCATCATCCTCATGTTATATTATGTTATCTTTGGCTTACGTGCATAGATGAACTTAGTATGATTATGACTGAGGATCATTCGGTATAATCATGGCTTGATATAAATGATGTGACAAAAAGTCCTCAATGGTCTGTATGCGATGATGGATAGTTTTTGGTATGATTATGACCAAGGGGTGATTCGGTATAGTCATGACCATTGATAATTTGATGAAAATCCTTGGCCGTGGTACGAGGATGATTAGATATTGTGGTTTATTCATTAAACCTGAGTCTTAGTGATAAAAATTGATGAAAACTTTTTAAAACCTAAAAGATAGTAGACTTTATTTTCTACTTGACTCTTTTAATGGATTACGATATTCACCTGCAGCTTAAACTAGTTGTCTATTGTATTTTATCGGTTTAACATTGTTGAAGACTATTGATAATTTATTCTCGCATTATCTTAGTTATAATATTTCTTCTTTGGGCTAGTTGAGCTCACCCTTTCTTTCACCGTTCTCTTGTGAAATGAGAATATAAATTTGGACAAGTCGGGGAAAAGAGTGATGGTCCCGAAGATAGCATTAGTAGTCCTCACTATTCTCATTAAATTGTGTGACAATAAATGTAATGAGGACTCCTTGAGTATGGATATTGTCTAAATGACAATATTCCTATTAGAACTCTCGCTTTATGTATTGGCGTATGTTACACAAATGTATGTATAATTAAGTTTGTAATTGAATTTATGTACCATGTAAGTGGCGACCCAAGATGGGTGACGATACCTAAATTTTGGGGGTCGCGAACAGGTATCAAAACTTAGGATATGATCCACAGCTAAGATCTTGAGATAAGAACTAGGAGGGAGAGACGGGGATTCCTTCGCTAGTATGACCTACCTAAGTTTATTTGTTATTTAATTGGTCATTGAGTATAGGATAATATTTGATATATTAATTAACCCTTGTGTTGTGGCGGTGTTTGAAAATGACAAATTGAAAATATTCACAATGGAGTGAATGTGACCGTTGTGACACCTTTAATCACTAATCGTGTTAATGCAAAGGTCGACGAGAACAAATTAGAGATATCCACGTAGTGAATGAAGAACTAATTGTTGCACCTTGAGAGCTAGTTGCAGAGGTAGCAATGAGAGAGGAAGAAAGAGGAAGAAGAGGAACCCGAGGAGAATTGGTTGAAGAAATTTATGATCAAAACTTAGAATTACAAAATCGTGTTCGTGAGCTAGAAGAACAGTTGAAGAATGACAAATGGTCGTGGAACAAAGGGATACAACAATTCAAAATTGGGTTACCCGATATGTGATGCTCGAACAAAATCATGCTTTGGCAGTCAGAAGATATTAAAGTTGGAATCGAGAATTTAAAATCAAAGATCAATTTGAAAGAAGAAACAACTGAACGAAGGAGAATAGAGCGATGCATGGGTAAAAAGTTTGCACAACGCGTTGATAGTGTAGAAAAAGACGTCCATCCAATAAAGCCAAAATAGATGAAATGGACTTTGCTTTTTGGACAAGAATTGGGAGAACCCAACATCGAATTCTAATTACCACATGCATAGCGGTCAACCCGAATTCGATATGGATCGAGAATAATGATTCAAATCATGGATCGAGAATGTGAAGAAGCACTTAAGGGTGGAATGTACCCTATATAGTAAAGTCAAACTTCGGTAATTTAAGCGAGGCGTTTATTATAGAAAAACCCGAACGGGTTATTACGGGTAAATTAATTATAAATTATTACGAAGTCTATACTTTATTCAATACAAGTTCTACCCACTCTTTTATTCTACCTAATTGTGTTCAATGTTTAAATTTGACTCCGGAAAATTAGACTTTGATTTATCTATTGAAACTTTGTTGGGAGAAACCTTCGTTACCTCCACTGTTTATTAATCTTGTTGTTTCAAATAAACACTTTCACGATCTTATCTCTTTGAAAATACTTGCCTTTGAGGTAATTTTTGAAAACGATTGATTAACTACTTATTATTCTTTTTGTAAGAAACAAGCTTTCATATTCCTAACCAACCTCATTATACTTAATTCAAAGTAACCAAACCCTAAAGTTAATCACCATATATCAAGCCATAAGTAAAGAGCCCCGATCCTTTCGTTGTTAACTTCCTTGTGTGGAATGCACCGCCGACTTTTCAGACGCGACGTCGTGAATGACGATGACAAGTTGATAGGTATCATTGTGAGGTCTTATCTCAGTTAAAGGATAGAAGTCACAATTGGTATCAATGTAACGTCTTATCCAAGTCTTGGATAAGAAAGTAGCGAGCTTTGAATGATATTTCTATCATTAATAAATTTCTTGACGTATTCTTGAAGATTTCCTAGCCTACCCTAGGCGTGAAATCAAATTTTGTATTGAATTCAAAGATAAAAACCCATTTCTTAAACCTCAAATATTTCTTCAACTAAAAGGATCATTTCGAGGATTATGATGAAAGTCATAATAAAAGCATTGGACTAATGAAAATCATGGGTATATGAAGTATTAGTAAGTGTTATGATGAGTTATGTGGTTATTATGTGAAAATATGAAAGTTTCTTAGAAATCACAAAGGGTTGAAAAATCGATTTTGGTAAAATGTAACATGAAATTCAATTGACCATATCTCCTATTATATTTTGAATTTTTGAGTGCGGTCAAGTCCTAGAGTTAGATCTATGAGTTTTGTAGCTTATCCAAGTGGAATCACTGGAAAAGGTGTAGATTTCAGTGTGGACTGAATTTAGCAAAAGAGTCCAAAGCTGCAAATTACAAAATGCTAACGCCTAGAAATTTTAAGGGCTGTTTCGGCCACTAAATTTATGTGAAAAATTCTGGCTTTTTGGGACATGAAAATATATGTTATAAAGTACCTCCTGTCCAAAAATGAGCTCATTCTGACTTAAAATGAACAATTTATGACCATTTCAATATTTAGGTTTTTTGACGAAAATGCTATAACCGGAGTTCTATAACTCACGATGACCATGAAATTTAAACTGAGGCTCACATTAACATGCGTAAGGTCCTGCCAAGATTTGGGAATTTTGGAGTTAAAATTGAGGTAGCTAATTTCTTAAGGAATTAATTAGAAATTGATTTTTGAAAAATAGTAAATGAATTTTAAAAATTAAGAAAAATATATTTTCATCATGGGACTATATTATGCTAAATCCCGAAAAGAAATATTTTCGGGACTAATTTGGTATTTTTCATGAAAATAGTTTAGTTACGAACATATGAGTTAAATATGTTATGTGAAGTAACAAAGTTGAAAATAGGATTTTATGGCTGAGAGAATCCTATATAGAGTATATGCATATTTTTTTTGATGAGGGATTTGATAATTGGTGATGATATCTTATGGGTATGACATTTTGAATGATTAAATGCATTATATGGTAAAGCGTAAACAATTGAGATAAATTATTTATAAATTTAAGAAGTGATTAAAATATTGTTATAATATTAATGATATTAGATTATGAGATTATTAAGTGATTGATAACATGGGATATTCTTGAATCTCGGATAAATTATATTATAAATGTTTAATATTTATCCTTTATCTCATTTGATTGATTCTTTATATCATTATCCTCACGCTTATATCAGGTTGAAAGTCATCTCAGCTTACGTGAATAGATGGACTTGGTATGATTATGACTGTGGATTGTTCTAAGTATAATCATAACCGTAATTGAAAACACTATTATCTTCGGTCAGTAGTCATGGATAATTTGTGGTCGCGATACTAATGAATACACGATTATCTTTGGGCCGTAGTGCATGGATAATTTGTGGTCGTGATACTAATGAATATCCTCGGCCCGTAGTGCGGGATGATTCGATGATATGGATTAATTATTGAACCGAGTCTCAAAGAATGAAATATTAATTAATGGATGTGGTAAAAGTCATCTTTGATCGTAGTGCATTGATAGACTTGGTATGATTATGACCAAGGATTATTCTAAGATAATCATGATCAGATTTAAAACACGAATATCCTTGGCCAAGAAGTGCATGGATAATTCGTGGTCGTGATACTATTAAGTCGCTGCGTCTCAAAGATTATTGGTTTTACAATTGTATATCTTTGGCTGTGGTGCAAAGATGAATTGTTAATGAATATCTTTGGCCTGATCATGAAGATGAATTTAATATTTTTAACGATAAAGGTATTCAAGGTATTCTCACCTCTTTATCATATCGTATGCGTCACCCTAATTTCGAGGGCTAAAATTTTATAAGAAGGGAGGTTGTAAGACCTCAAATTTTATAAATAAAGATGAATTTTTTTATAAATATTATTTTGAATATTATGGAATAAATTTGATATAATGTTATAGTTGTGGGTAATATTTATAAATTTTGCAAAGTAAGTAAGTTGTTATAAAATATTCGTTTGGCTCTGGGAATATTCTTTTTGTCGGGGAATATTCGTGTACGACTACCAATCATTAGTGGACCCCACAACGGAAGTATTGTCGTAGTTAGAAAATGACAAAATTATTTTTCTATAAAAAATAACTACAGAGGTATTACCAATCAAACTGTTGAACTACCCTAGAGTAAAAGAAATGCGAATGTCTGGCGTGAGTTGATAAGAAGACACGATATTGATTATTGATGCTTACGTGAGAAGTCACTCAGCTATGCTCAATTATTGCTACAGTAATTGCTGCATCATATCTCTTATATTATTGATTCAATTATTGTCACAGTATCATCTGTATAATATGTTATAGTATTAAATTATTAATTGAGACGACAAGTTATAAATGATTAATAATTGTTGAAAGATTAAATATGTGTTGATTAAAAATAAAATGATTTGTGGTAATATTTATTCAATCCTTGATGTATATAAAGAGTCTTTTATGAGACGTTTGTGGTAAGTTTGATTATTTTATGGGGGGGGCCATATGTCATCATCTAAGAGTCCCTTCGTCAATAGTAATTACCTTTGTGAATAGTAATTACCTTTGTGAATAGTAATTACTGTGACGCCCCCAAAATAGGTCCATTCCATCCAACCCATTCTGAGTCGCCAAATACATGGTACAGAAATAACTACAACTTTATTATTACAACATATAAACTGTGAGTTTAAATACGAGATATTGCCATCTGCATAATATCCACACGCAAATAAATTCCCATCATAATTATTGATACATTATTTTACAAAAATGGTGAGGACTACTAAACAACTCTCTCTAGAACCTTCATTCCATACCCCCGACTAAGACTCTCGCTACATTCTCGCCTCCCCGAGAAGAAAAATGGAACAACAAGGAAAAGGGTGAGCTCAACTAGCCCAAGAAAGAATATTATGACTAAGATAATATACAACAAATTATCGTTAGTCTTCAACAGGAAAAATCTAATAGAATACAATAGACAACAAATTTTAAATTAATATTCGCAGTGAAATAATAATTCATTAGAAGAGTTAAGTAGAGAATGCAAACTACTATCTTCTATATATGAATTTAAAAGTTCATCGTCGATATTTTATCCTGTAACATCAATCAATATACATCCGAATCAAATATTCATCTTTTGCACTACGTGCCAAAAGATATTCATCATTAATTCATGTTCATCTAAACACTGCTTATCTTTCCACTACGCCAAAGATATTCATCAGTTGGTCATGTTCATCTAAACACTGCATCATTTGCACCGCGGGCCAAAGATATTCTTCAGAAATCATTCATCTTTGCACTACAGGGCCAAAGATATTCCATAATATCATCATTTAAGATCAAGATGATGAAAAATATTTTTAAAAAACGAATCCAAAGAAAACAAAATGACAAGGATTAAGGATTAAGGATTCATACTTTGTTTTATCCACATCCAAAAATACCTCAAAAATAATCACAATTATGGTGTAAAATTCAAGAATGATCAAAACATGGATACAATCAAAGCTAGTATCCGAATATTAGATATTTTGGACTAAAAGAAGAAATTTCATTTTTCTATGAATAAAGGTCAGATTCGTGAATAAGTCAGATATCGTGAATAAGGTCGATATCGTGAATAAGAACTCAGACACCAAAAGATAAAAATTCCACAAAAAACATCTTCACGCTTCATTAATAGTACTTTCGTGAATAAACTCGTGAATAAGAACTCATAAATAAATAACTCTCGTGAATAAGAACTCATGAATAAGAACTCCCATACATGAAAAAGTTCCAAATTTGATAAAAGTTCCAACCAATATTTCAAAGATAATGATATTGAAGAAATAATATCATTTGAGAAGAAAATAACATCCTTACCTCGAAAGACAAGATTTCTAGTTGAAACACCTGATATAAAGCTATGACTTGAACTTGCACCGTGAGCATAGCAATACTCAAAGTATACTCAAAATACTCACAAGAATACGCGATAATATAGAGAGAAAACTTCAGCTTACGGTGTGATTTTCAATTCTAACCCAAGACCCTATTTATAGGAAATTGCTTTAACACCAAAAGCAGAAAATTGAATATAATAATATTATTTATAAACAAAATTCCTTAGCCCACCTTTGAAATCTGATTTCAGCCATAGCACATGTTAAATGAGGGTCACAAACTCACCAAAATGTTTTTCTCAAAATAATTAATTAAAACTCCCAAAATTAATTATTTTAACTCCAAACTTCAATAATTCATATTAAATAGCCTTTTATCAGAAAATTCGAATCTCATGAGTTTTTATAGGAAATTCAATTCTCTACAACTTTGCGTAAGAAAGTTTTTCCAAATTCCAAACATAAATTGACCAAATCCACAAACGGGTTGATTTTACAGTTATAATCAAATTTCACCAAGAAATGGGGTCCACCGACACACAAAACATGTGTTAATCATTTAATGCCACAAAAATATTCTTCCTCCTCGATATACTCATATATCCCACATTCATTATAAAAAATATCACCATTAATATATTATTAAAATAATATATTTAAATGAATTATTTTATCGTAAAAAGATAAAATATTAATTTTCAACAATTGTCACATTAAAAATTTTCTCCATCTATATCCACATAAAATCAATATTTTCCTCATCATATAAATCAATAATTAATTATTCACAAATAATATTACAGAATCACAAGATCTTGCAACCGTGCCGCTTCTCAGAAAGAGGGGCTTTCCAATAAGAATTTCTCCTTACTTTGGTAAGCAATTAGGTGACCAAACCTCTCCTTGAGCGTAACTTTCTAGACATTGCCAATAATGTTATCTAATAATATTATTCACATAATATGAATTATTGCTTCGATAATGGAAAATCTTGTGTAATGACAATTTATCAAAACAATGGTAATATAAAATATCAATGCAAAGAATTATTGAATCAATAAAATAAAATATCGAATAAGAATTATCGTAACAATTATTGAGTAGTGCCTTTCACGTAAGAATCAATAATTGGTGCAATACCGCCTGCCATCGCTCAACAACGCGTATTAGTGTGTTTTAACCAATTGGGTATTCCAACAAATTAATGGTAACAACTACGCCATTATTTATAAACAACTTATATTTGTCGCTTTCTTCATCCAATCGCTTTCCGCTATGGGGCCCATAAAGATCGCTACTGGCCGTCGCATTTAATATTCCCCGACAAAGATCGAATATTCCACGACCAAACGAATATTCCCACAATAATGAATATTTTATCACCACTGCTTATTTAAAATATTTGCGATTTTACCCATAACTAAACCATTAATCAAATCCACCCTTCTTACTATTTCAAAATAATAAATAAAGGAAATTCCTTTTATTTAAAAAATTTCGGTCTTACAACCTCCCTCCTTATGAAATTTCGCTCTTCAAATTGACGTGACGACGTGGTGTTTCAAAAGATGAGAATACCTCGCTTTCATTTCCGCTTTCCAACTCCCGTGTCATTTCCTCAATAATGGGTTTCTCCACAAAACTTTAACTTGTGGTATGACCTTCGTCGTAGGACATGTTCTTTCTTATCCAAGATCTTGACAGTACCTCCTCGTGACGTTAAGTCTTCTACTATCTCGTCCTGGTTCTAACTCAATGACGTAGTTCGGTCGTCCACATATTTACGTAACATCGATACGTGAAAAACGTTATGAACACGCCATACTTGGCGGTAAAAGCGAGTCTATAGGCCACAATTCCTATTTAATCGAGAATTTTAAATGGATTAATAAATCGAAGGTTTGAGCTTTCTCACCTCACCGATTCTCGCTTTTGAAATAACAACTTATCGCACCTTCTTCTTCAAATTCATCACTCCCAGTGTAGCTTGATACTTTAACTTTATCGATCAAAGTCGATTATACTCAGATATCATCACGTGGGGTACTAGAGTTTTTTCATCTCCATCTCTATTATTTATAAATTATAATGAAATGAGTCTTTAAATATCGCATACGTCGCTTGAATACGATCTTCTACTCAACACGCCGCCTACCACGCTCGCTTTTTCCAGGATGGCATGGTCGTAACATGTCTTTGAAATGAGTCTCCTCCTCGAGTTCTTCAAGCTCTTCCCACATTCCTTGCTTCCATTCGAATTTTGTATCTATACGAGTCGATATAATGGAATAGCGATTCGAGAATATCCTTCAACGAATCTCCGATAATAACCAACTAAGCCTGTAAAGCTACGATTTCGATTACCGATTTAGGTTATTCTCAATCGTGACTCATATCCCAACCTTGATAAGACGTTACAATGACACCTATCGCTTTTTATCGCATCGAATATGGTGTCCCCTACGGAGAGTCCGGCTTTTGTATTCCACAAAAGAAGTCACCAGATAAAGGCTCAAAACCAAATTTATAGTTGAATTTTTAACTCCTCAAGTTCAATAGAGCCATTCGATATGAGATTTTAGAAATGAGTTTTGTCTGGGTTCAAAGTCGATACAAAATTTAATATCGACTTTGGAATAAACCAAGAAATTCTTCAGAAATACGTCAGAAAAATCAATAACAACAGGAATATTATTCAAATCGACGTGTTTTTTATTCAAATCCATAACATGGACTAAGAAAACTTGACATCCGTAATAAACGAATAACTTCACGGCTTGATATGAAAATGTTTAACTACAATGGTTTGATTGCTTGAATTGAATAACGTGTTGCTTAGGAATATGAAAACTAACAACCTTACGAAAAGTAATCAATTTTGGCATGATGAGTAGTTAACCTTAAAATCACATCAAAAGCAAATATCTCTATAGAAATAAGGTTAACGTGTAATGTGATAGTGCAAACTGAATCAAGCAAGATTTCTAAACAACGGATATAATGAAAGTTTCTCTAACTGAGTCTCCATAAATAAATCAAAGTCTAATTTCTCCGTGAGTCAAGTTCAAACGTTGAGCGCAAGCAAGAGAGATAAAAGAATGGGTAGAACCCAGATCTAGTAAGGTATAAACTTCAGTAAGAATTTATAATTAACTAACCTGCGCTAACTTCCGTCGGGTTCCTCATTTTTTGGACCGGCCACGATAAACGCCTTCCAGAACCGCTGACTTTGACTTTTCTCATGATCCGCCGCCTGGTGCCAACGTCCCAACCGGACTTGATTTCGCTTATAGACAAAATCGAGCTATGTGACCATCTTTTCCACAACTAAAACATACCTTGAAGGCTTTGAACAGTTTGACCTTATATGTCCCTCCTTTTCGTGATCCAGAGCATCTAACCGGTGATCGCTCTTCCCTAGAATTTTGTTCTTTGGTGTCGATCTCACTTCGACGCCTTCTTCCGCCATCGTTAAATCTTCTCTTTTTAGATTGACATCTCTTTCCATAATATCAACGCTGCGCATGCGCTTTTTTACCCATGCATCACTCATTCTCACTGCTCGCTTATTTCTTCTTTCACTCGATTCCAAACTTTTATCATCTTATACTCGCCAAAGAGTGCTTCTTCCGCTCAAAGATCACATATCTGCAAACATAAGCTTGAATTGTTGCATCCTTTTTCCTCCAATTTACGCCTCAGAATTCTTCACTTTCGCTTCTTCAACTCATGAATACGATTTTGCAATTCTATATTTTGATCATAAAATATTAGTGTGCTATTGCTTAACAACGCGTATTAGTGTGTTTTAACCAATCGGTATTCCAACAAGATAATTCAGAATAACTACGCCGTTATTTATAAACAACTTATATTTGTCGCTTTCTTCATCCAATCGCTTTCAAGCATATGAGGCCCACGTAAGATCGCTACTGTCAGCATTTAATATTCCTTCCCAAGCATTTAATATTCCACGACCAAACGAATATTCCCGACAATAATGAATATTTTATCACCACTTGCTTATTTAAAATATTTATGATTTTACCCATAACTAACTACATTAATCAAATCCACCCTTACTATTTCAAATAATAAATAAAGGAAATTCCTTTTTATTTAAAAAATTTGGGTCTTACAATTACCTTAACAATCGATAGTATTTACCTTCAATCGATAGTAATTACCTTTGTGAATAAGATTACCTTTGTGAATAGTAATTACCTTCGCCATAGTATTTACCTTCGCCAATCGATAGTAATTACCTTCTTCAATAGTAATTACCTTCACATAGTAATTACCCTTCAGTAAATAGTAGTTGTCCCTTCAATATTACCAGAGTTAACTCGCCTCTTCTGATTGTTCCAGGGTTAATTACCCCTTCAGAAATAGTTGTCTCTTCTTCAATATTACCAAGAGTCATTTTGACACTTTGTTAAGCACTCAAGAGCCACCCTCGCTTTTTCTATAAATAGAAAGCTCATTCCTTCATTATTTCTTACGAATTCAATTGAAACTCAGAGAAAAACTATATAGAAAAGAAGAAAAGTATTTTGCTACTTCACTTTTCCAATATTCACTCTTCTAAGATAGGAATATTATTTGTTGTACTCAACGCAGGTGTTATTCTTTCTTATTCATGAAGAGAATCTCATATTCCATCGCTATTATTCATTGGAATAACTTCGTAAAAGTGGCATACCTATACACGACCAGATATATGGAATACCTATACTTGGTGAAATCCTTATATTATTCCATTCTTATTTATTATGTTGGAATAACTTCAGATACGCTTTTAATCCTCTATACTTGGTGACATTATTCTATTATTTTATTATTCCGCCGGAACATCCTCGTTCAGGCTTTACTGTAGGACTGGTTCCGCCTCTTTATTATTCTGCTCTTTATTATTCTATTAGAATATCGTCATGTCATTTGTGTTTTACACCCGACTGGTTCCGCTTTTATTATTCTCGTCTTTATTATTTTATTGGAATATCACGTGCATGTGTTTTACATCGGATCTCGTTCCGCTTTTATTATTCTCAGATTTATTATTCTCATTGAATAACTCGCTCTATCTGCAATACTGCGCATTTACGCATGGTGATTTCTTTTGTTATTTCATTACGTTATTATACTCAATTGGTTAAAATTTTGACTTCTATACTCCATGAATTTAGTGGAATATCCTCGATATTTAAGCGCTTCATCCAAAGATTTTAATGAAAATATTTTTCCGAGCATTCTTGAATTTTACTCTCTACAAAGATGTCGTGTTGAAAATTTGGACGTTATTAGTTCCCGAATAAATTAAATTATGAACTTGTTTTATTGAATTATTATGTCATCATCATCCTCATGTTATATTATGTTATCTTTAGCTTACGTGCGTAGATGAACTTAGTATGATTATGACCGAGGATCATTCGGTATAATCATGGCTTGATATAAATGATGTGACAAAAGTCCTCGATGGCACAGAATGCGTTGATGGATAGTTTTTGTATGATTATGACCGTGGGTGATTCTAGATATAGTCGTAATTGTTGATAATTTGATGAAAATCCTTGATCGTGGGTGAATGCGGATGATTAGATATTGTGGTTTATTCATTAAACCGAGTCTTAGTGATAAAAATTGATGAAAACTTTTTAAAACCTAAAAGATAGTAGACTTTATTTTCTACTTGACTCTTTTAATGGATTGCATATTCACCGCAGCTTAAACCGGTTGTTCATTGTATTTTATCGCTTTAACATTGTTGAAGACTATTGATAATTTATTCGCATTATCTTAGTTATAATATTTCTTCTTTGGCTAGTTGAGCTCACCCTTTCTTTCACCGTTTCTCTTGAGAAATGAGAATATAAATTTGGGACAAGTCGGGGAAAAGAGTGATATTGGTCCCAAGATAGCATTAGTAGTCCTCACTATTCATTAAATAAAGGTGACAATAAATGTAATGAGGACTCCTTGAGTATGGATATTGTCTAAAATGACAATATTCCTATTAGAACTCTCGCTTTATGTATTGTCGTATGTTACACCTACGGATGTATAATTAAGTTTGTATTTTGAATTTATGTACCATGAAGTGGCGACCCAAGATGGGTGACGATACCTAATTTTTGGGGCGTCACATCTTTGGCCGTGTAGTGCATGGATAAATTGTGGTTGTGATATTAATGAATATCCTCGCCAGTAGGTCGGGGGATGATGTGAATTATTTATCGTTTGAGTCCCAAATGATAAAAGTGATAAAACCTTTTAAATCATAAAAGATAGTAGATTTTATTCTACTTCACTCTTTTAATGGATTGCATGTTCCACTGCAGTTAAACTTGTCTATTGTATTTTATCAGTTTAGCATTGTTGAAGACTAATGATAATTTATTCTGCATTATCTTAGTCATAATATTTCTTCTCGGGCTAGTTGAGCTCACCTTTTCTTTCACCGGTTCTCTTCGGAAAAATGAGAACGTGTAAAGGACTAGTCGGGGAACGGAGTGACGGTCCATATAATAGTATTAGTAGTCCTCACTATTCTGTTAAATAATGTATTAATAAATATAATGAGGACTTATTCTGAGAGTGGATATTGTCTAGAAGACAATGTTTGTATTAAAACTCACAGCTCTCTTGTTGTATATTAAAGATTGTATTTGTATTCTGTACCATGTATTTGGCGACTCAGAATAGGTGATGTATACCTATTTTGGGGGCGTCACAGTTGGTATCAAAGCTTAAGGATATGATCCCTGGCTGAGATGTGAGACAAGAACTAGGAGGGGAGAGACGGGGAATTCCTTCGCTAGTATGACCTACCTAAGTTTATTTGATATTTAATTGGTTGGTCAGAATATAGGGATTATATATGATATGTTAATTAACTCTTATTTTGTGGCAGTATTTGAAAATGACATCCGAGAATGTTGAGAACATCAATGGAGCATAGGAGACCGTTGAATCTCCACAGATCAATAATCAGGATAATGTGCAACAGGAAGGCGACAATCCTAATGCAAACAACAACCTTGACCAAATGATGAACGATGGAATATTTCGAGACTTGATGCAATTCATGCAACATCAAAGCGAGAAATGACTCGTCCAAAATGTAGGTGGAAACACTGCAACTCTTGACGATTCTGCCAAACAGCTTCAAGGAGCTGGGACCACCGGAGTTTTTTTTGGAGAGCCAAAACCACTTAAGCGAAGACATGGATAAAGCGGATCAACAAGATATTTGATATCTTGGGATGCTCTGAGGAGCAAAAGGTTCCTTTGCCACCTTCATGTTGCGGCGAAAGCAGATGAGATTACTAATGGGAATCAGAAGCGTACTCAACTCGCCGACCGAAGATGTCTTGGGAGAAGTTCCAAGAATCGCTTCAACGACAAGTACTTTCTCGAAAGTATTCGTCATACATGAAAGAGGTAGAGTTCATTAAACTGGAACAAAACAACATGACCGTGCCACAGTACGAAGCCAAATTTGCCGAGTTGTCCATGTTTGCGTCCCATTTGGTTGATAATGAGGAGAGAATGACGCGAATGTTTCTAAGAGGTTTGAAACCCGAGATACGTCAATATCTTTTCTCTCATATACTTTGTTTGTATTCAGATTTGATAATACATAATCGCCATCGGAGCGCGATAATGAGTCAACCCAACCAAAAGAGAGCAATTGACAATATGATAATACCAAAGGATAACAATCGTCGAAGCGGTGACAATAAACGTGGAGGGAATCAACATGCCAGAAATGGTAACCACTTTGGTGGTAATCATGGCCAAAGCAATAAGAATGGACATTTCAAGAAGAGGAGATTCAACAATGATGGAAAGACGTCAAGACTCGTGACTTGTTGTTAAGGAAGGAGAACGACCACCTATCATATGCTTCAAATGTGGAGGGAGGACACATCGATCCGAATCATGATGCCATCCAAAATATGTTATAATTGTGGAAGAGAAGGTCACCTAAATTTCGATTTTGTGCTCGCCAAAAGACAAGTTCACCTAGGATGGAGGCACTAAAGGACACCCTAGAAAAGTCAAAGCCGTGAAGTCAAGGATAGCGTTTGTCGTGACCTCCCGTAAAGCAAGGAACCCAAATGAGGTCATCACGGTAAGCTTATCATAAACTCTAGCCAAGTATATACCTTATTTGATACCTGGGTTCTACCCATTCTTTTATTTCTCCTACTTGCGCTCAACGCTTAAATTTGACCGAGAAATTGGACTTCGACTTATCTGTTGAAACTCCATTGGGAGAAACCTTCATTACATCCAATCGTATATAAGTCTTATTTAGTTCAAATCGGTACTTCACATTATTTGTCGATCTTATTTCATTGAAAATACTTGCATTTGACGTGATTCTGTGGATTGATTGGTTAACTACTCATCATGCAAAAATTGATTGTTTTCGTAAGGTTATTAGCTTTCATATTCCTAACCAACCTATTATGCTAATTCAAGCAACCAAACCATTAAAATCAATCATCGCTATCTCAAGCCATAAAGCTATTCGCTTATTGAAAACGGATGTCAAGCTTTCTTAGCTCATGTCACTGGATCTAAATAAAAATACGCCGCTTTTGAATGATATTTCTATCATGTTAATGAATTTCCGACGATTTCAAGAACTTCCGGCCTACCCCGAGCATGAAATTGAATTTTGTATCGACCTTGAACCCCAGACAAAACCTATTTTCAAAGCCCCATATCGAATGGCTCTTATGAACTTCGTGGAGTTAAAGACCCAACCGCAGGAATTATTAGACATCTGCTTCATTCGTCCCCAAGACGCCGCCTCCTCAGTGCTCTTATTCTATTCGTGAAGAAGAAAGATGGGAGTATGCGACTTTGTATTGATTATCGGGAGTTGAATCATGTCACCATCAAAATAGGTACCCATTTCCACGATGATTGATGACTGTTTCGGCCGATTGCAAGGCGCCAAATTCTTTTCAAAAATTGATCTTCGTTCATGATATCACCAATTGAAGATTAGAACCGAACTGTTCACAGCCTTCCAAGGTATGTTTTAGTTGTGGAAAAGAAGGCCACCTAGCCCGATTTTGTCGTGCACCAAAGTCAAGTCCAGCTAGGATGGAGGCATCAAAGGGTGTCCCAAACAAGACAAAACCGGTAGTTTAAGGGAGAGCGTTTGTAGTAACCTCCCAAAAAGCGAGGAATCCGAACGAAGTGATCACGGGTAAGCTAATCAAAAACGCTAACTAAGTTTATACTTTTTAGATACCGCTTCTACCAATTATTTTATCTCTCTTGCTTGCGTTCAATGTTTAAATTTGACTCCAGAGAAATTAGACTTTGACTTATCGGTTGAAACTCCATTAGGAGAAACCTTCATTACATGTACTATCCAAGTCTTGGATGAGAGTCAGCTTTTGAATGATATTTCTATTGTTAATAAATTTCCTGGCGTATTCTTGAAGACTTCTTAGCTTACCCCGTAGCGTGAAATCGAATTTTGTATTGACCTCAGTATAAAACCCATTTCTTCAACCCATAAATATTTCTTCAACCAAAATGAACGTATAATGCGCCAAAGACGTTGGCTTGAGCTGTTGAAGATTACGATCGTACCATTTAATACCATCGTGGGAAAGCGAATGTGGTAGCTGACGTGTTGAGTAGAAGATCGTATACGTTTATGAGTGCAAAGTTGTTAACACAAAGACCAATTTCGTATACCTTACAAATGATGAAGATAGAGTTCAAGACTCTAAGGACCCACGTGGTGGTATCAAATATACGAGTAGAATCGACTCTAGTCGATAAAGATAAAGGTCGCTCAAACTACACACCCGAAGCTGATGAATGTGAAAAAGAAGGTTCAAGAGGGCGTTATTCTAGAAGCAAGAATCAACAAAGAGAGGAAATCTCAACCCTCGATTTTATTGGCCCATTTGAAATCCTTGATCGAGTAGGAACTGTGGCCTATAGAATCGTTTTACCGCCAAATATATAGCGTGTTCATAACGTTTATCACGTACCGATGTTATATAAATATGTTGACAACCCGAACCACATTATTGATTTAGAACCGAATGAGACAGCGGAAGATTTAACGTATGAGGAATTATGTGTTAAAATCATGAATAAGAAGGATCGTATTCAACACTCAAAGGTTATACCTCAAGAGTTAGAATCTGAAATGAAGTCAATGTATCCTCATCTGTTCGGCATACCAGGTACGTACGTAAATTTCGAGGGTGAAATTTCATAAGGAGGGGAGATTGTGAGATCCCAAATTTTACGAATAAAGATTTAATTTTCTCGATTTTTTTTGAATATTATGGTGTGAATTTGAGATAATGTTATAGTTGTAGGTAGTATTTATAAATTCTGCAAAGTATGCAAGTTGTTATAAAATATTCATTTGGTCGGGGAATATTCTTTTTGTTTGAGAATATTCGCAAATTTACCAAGATAATCATTAATGGACCCCATATAACAAATAAGTAATCGCGTCAGAGTTAGAAAAACGACAAAAATATTTTATGAAAATAACTGTGGAGGTTTTTACCGTTAATTACCGCTGAACTACCCTAGTAGTAAAAGTACAAGAATACGTGTGGTCGCATAAGTAAGACACGTTATTAATTATCGATGCTTACGCGAGAAGTCACCGCTTATACTCAATTATCATTATAGTAATCGTCGCATCATATCTCTCTCATATTATCGATTCTATTATTATCACAAAGATCATCCGCATTATATGATATATTATTAAATCAATAATCGAGACGACAAAGTTATTCATATTATTAAATCGCAATATTTATAATGTCTAAAAGTTCCGTCGATGAGAGAGGTTTGGTCACCTAATTACGCTAATAGGAGAAATCCTTATCGAAAGCCCCTTTCCCGGGAACGACCGGTTGTTAAATATCAGGAGTTATGATATCAATGATGAATAAGTTCGTGTTGATTAAAGATGAATTTGATAGTTCCATCAGGTTGAGATTATTGGTGTTAGTTGAAATCGACATCTATTCCGATGATAATTGATGTCCTGGGGTTATATTGATAAACCGTAATTAATCGGGTAAATGAGCAATTAATTGCGACTAATTCATATGCTCATATAACTATTTGTTCATATGTGCACTATTGAATCACATTCCTATACTATTAGGGAGTTGGTGCAAGATTGATGATACTTGCATGACTAAGTTAAAAATGGAGGTATAGATGGAAGTACTATACTCAGAATTAATTTTTTCACATGTTTGTAACTATTGAGTCACATGATTTACTATTAGGGGAGGTGGTGCAGTTTGATAATACTTGGATGATCGAATTAAAAATGAAAGAAAAGTTGAGGTATTGTCTCGTAATTTTTCGAGCCCCAAACGTCTAATTATCGAAACTATATTTTCTTATAAATAAAGCTCATTCTTCCTTCATTTCTCACCAAATCACTAAAGCTTTAGAGCCATTATTATAGAGAGAAATTATCGAGAGAAGAAGAAGAGAAGTCTCTGCTCCTCACTATTCCAAAGATCCACCTTCTTTTTTGGTAAAGGGTATTATTCTTTCGTATTCATGAAGAGAATTATTTCTTTCAATACTGTAAGAGTTGTTATTCCATTCTTTATTATTATGTTGAATAACTTGCTTATGCCAAGCACCGCATACACGGTGAAATTCTTCTATTATTCCATTCTTTGCTATTATGTTGAATAACTTTGCTTATTGTCGATTCACATACATGGTGAAATTCTTCTACTATTTCGTTCTTTTTATTATTCCGTTTTAATATCTTGTCATGCTGCTTTTACGCCTGGACTTGTTTCCATTATTTATTATTCTGTTAGAATAACCCGTCTCATGCTGATCTATCGTGCATGCATTGTGATTTCGTTGTTATTCCATTCTTTATTATTCTCGCGTAATATCTTGTCTGCGTAGCGCTTCACGCCGACCGGTTCCATTATTTATTATTCATTGGGAATAACTCATGCATGTAGTCTATCGCATGTACGGTGAATGATCATTTGTATTCATTCCTTATTAAATTTTTGAGTGTGGTCAAGTCCTAGAGTTAGATCTATGAGTTTACTAACTTATCCAAGTGGAATCACTATAAAAGGTGTTGTAGATTTTCGTGGACTGCTTTTAGCAAAGGAGTCAAAAGTCAAAAAATAGCAAAAAAAGCATAACGCCTATAATTTTGTAAGGGCTGTTTTACCACTTAATTTATGAGAAAAATTCCATCTTTTGGGACATGAAAGTATATGGTATAATGTACCTCCCGTCCAAAAATCACTTTCATTCCGACTTAAAATGAGCAAGTTATGACCATTTTTCAATATTTAGGTTTTTCCGATTTAAAAATTAGATAACCGTAGTTCTATAACTCCGATGACCATGAAATTTAAACCTGAAGCTCACGCTAACATGTGTAAGATCCTCGCCAAGATTTGGAAATTTTTGGAGTTAAACTTGAGGTAGCTAATTTCTTAAGGAATTAATTAGAAATTAATTTTTGAAAAATAGTAAATGAATTTTTAAAATTTCGAGAAAAATATATGTTCATTATAGGACTATAATTTGCTAAATCCCATAAAAGAAATATTTTTGGGACTGATTTGGTATTTTTCATGAAAATGGTTTAGTTACGAACATATGAGTTAAATATGTTATGTGAAGTAACAAAATTGGTAAATAGGATTTTATGACTTGGGAATCCTATATAGGGTATACGTAGATGTTTGATAAAGGATTTGATCATTGGTGATGAGATCTTATGAGTATGGCATTTTGAATGATTAAATGCATGATGTGGTAAAGTGTAAACAATTGAAATAAATTGTTTATAAGTTTGAGAAGTGATTAAAATATTATTATAATATTAATAATATTAGATTATGAGTTTATTAAGTGATTGATAATATTTGGATAAATTTAAAGTCTTTAATATTTATCCTTGTTTTAGTTTGATTAATGCTTATATCATTGTCATCATCCTCATGCTTATATGGTGATGAAAGTTATTTTTGGCTTACGTGCAAAGAGGTACTGTTGTTTATTGAATTATATATCTTTGGCTTATGTGCAAATATGGATCGTTGATTATTGGTTTTATTGTTGTATATATTTGGCTTACATGCAGATGGACTTGGTATGATTATGACCGTGAATTATTCTAAGATAGTCGCTTTACTTATCATGATGATTTAAAGAATATCCTTGGCCAGTAGTGCAGGATGATTTAAGAATGTGGATTATTTATTAAGCTAAGTCTCAGTGATAAAAGTGATGAAAAACTTTTAAAACATAGAAGATTGTAGATTTTATTCTCTACTTGACTCTTCTAATAGATTGTTTGTTCTGCTGCAGTTAAACTTGATGTCTAATGTATTTTATCAGTTTAACATTGTTGAAGACTAATGATAATTTATTATGCATTATTTTAGTCATAATATTTCTTACTGGGCTAGTTGAGCTCACCCTTTCTTTCACTGTTCTCTTCAGGAAATGAGAATATAGATGGGACGAGTCGGGGAACGGAGTGATGCTCCAGATGATAGCATTAGTAGTCCTCACTATTCTGTTAAATATTGTGACAATAAATGTAATGAGGACTCCTTTGAGTGTGGATATTTTCTAGAGGACAATATTCTCTCAGCTATGTTTTGTCGTATTGTTTACACAACATTTGTATAATTAAGTTGTATTTGTATTTTGTACCATGTATCTGGCGACTCAAGATGGGTGATGTATACCTATTTTGGGGGCGTCACAGTGAAGATCATGAGCAACACTTGAGACTGATACTCCAAAAGCTTCGTGAATATAAGCTTTATGCCAAGTTAAAGAAATGCGAGTTCTGGCTTGAGGAAGTAGCATTCCTTGGGCACGTGGTATCAAGTCATGGAATATCTGTTGACCCAAAGAAGATCAAGCTATTCAAAGTCGGGAGCAACCCTAAATCGATGACCAAAGATCGTAGCTTTCTCGGCTTAAGTTTGGTTATTATCTGAGATTCAGTAGAAGGGTTTTCTCGAATCGCTACTCCCTTAACTCACCGTGACTCGAAAAGATACAAAATTTGGTTGAAGTGAGGAATGTGAGAAAAGTTTTCAAGAACTCAAGAGAAGACTCATTTCAACACCTGTTCTGACAATACCATCTGGCTCGGAGGGATTTGTCATCTACAGTGATGCTTCAGGCAAAGGGTTAGGATGTGTTCTCATGCAACATGGGAAAGTCATAACCTATATGTAAGACCCCGAAATTTTTTAAATAAAAAGGAATTTCCTTTATTTATTATTTTGAAATAGTAAGGGTGGATTTGATTAATGTGGATAGTTATGGGTAAAATACGCAAATATTTCGAATAAGCAAGTGGTTATAAAATATTCATTATCGCTTGAATATTCGTTTGGTCGTGGAATATTCGTATTATCGGGAATATTCGCATTGCACGGCCGCAGTCTTTTGTGGGCCCCATAACTGGAAAGTGATTGGATGAAGAAAACGACAAATATAAGTTGTTTATAAATAGCGGGCGTAGTTGTTACAGAATTAATCTTTGTTGGAATACCCGATGGTTAAAACACACTAATACGCTGGTTGTTAAACAAGAAGACGCTAAGTATTGCACCAATTATTGATTCTTACGTAAGAAGACACTACTCAATAATTGTTACAAAATTACCGTTCTCGAGATTTTATTTTATTGATTTAATAATTGTCATACGATATTTTATATTATCGTTGTTTCAATAAATTGTCATTACACACAAGATTTTCCATTATCGAAGCAATAATTCATATTATCCTGAATAATATTATTAGATAACATTATTGGCAATGTCTAGAAAGTTCTGCCTAAGGAGAGGTTTGGTCACCTAATCATACCACAAGAAGGAGAGATCCTTATCGGAAAGCCCCTCTTTCTGAAGCGACACTGGTTGTCGAAGATCGTGATTCTCAGTAATATTATTTGTGAATAATTAATTATTGATTTATATGATGAGAAAAATATTGATTTTATGTAGATATAGATGGAGAAAATTTTTAATGTGACAATTGTTGAAAATTAATATTTTATCTTTTTCTCGATAAAATAATTCATTTAAATATATTATTTTAATAATATATTAACTATGATATTTTTATAATGAATGTGGGATATATGAGTATATGAGGAGGAAGAGTATTTTTTTGTGGCATTAAATGTTTAACACATATTTTGTGTGTTGGTGGACACAATTATCGACCAAATTTGATTATAAATTTGTAAAATCGCCTGCTTGTGGATTTCGGTCAATTTTTGTTTGGAATTTGGAAAACTTTCTTCTGCAAAGTTGTAGAGAATTGAATTTCCTATAAAAACTCATGAGATTTGAATTTTCTGATAAAAGGCTATTTATTATGAATTATTGAAGTTCCTAGGAGTTCAAATAATTGATTTTTGGGAGTTTTAATTAATTATTTTGAGAAAAACGTTTTTGGTGAGTTTGTGAACCTCATTTAACATGTGCTATGTCTGAAATCAGATTTCAAAGGTGGGCTAAGGAATTTTGTTTATAAATAATATTATTATATTCAATTTTCTACTTTGGTGTTCTAAAGATTTTCCTATAAATAAAAGCTTAGGTTAGAATTGAAAATCACACCGTAAACCCAAGTTTTCTCTATTTCTCTCTCTCAATATATTGAGCATATTCTTGTGAGTATACTTTGAGTGTTGCTATACTCGGTCTGAAGTTCAAGTCATAGCCTTATATCCTGTTTTCAACTAAAGACTTGCTTTTCGAGGTAAGGGATGTTATTTTTTTCTCAAATGATATTATTTCTTCAATATCATTATGTTTGAAATATTGGTTGGAACTTTTTATCAAATTTGGAACTTTTTCATGTCTAGGTTACTTATTCATGAGTTACTATTCACGAAGTTACTATTCATGAGTTACTATTCACGATTACTATTCACGAGTACTATTCATGAAGCGTGAAGATGTTTTTTGTGAAATTTCTATCTTTTGGTGTCTGAGTTACTATTCACGATACTCAAGACTATTCACGATATCTAACAGACTATCCACGAATACGACGCACTATTCACCTAAAAAAATGAAAATTTTTCTTTTCGCCTAAAATATCTATTCGGATACTAGCTTTGATTGTATCCATATTTTGATCATTCTTGAATTTTACACCCCTATGATTATTTTTGAGGTATTTTTGGACGTGGATAAAACAAAGTACGAATCCTTAATCCTTAATCCTTGTCATTTTTTGTTTCACCGGATTCGCTTTTTAAAATATTTTTCATCATCCTCACCCCTAAATGATGATATTATCAATATCTTTGGCCCGTAGTGCGAAGATGAATGATTTCTTGATGAATATCTTTGGCCCGTAGTGCGAAAGATGAACAGTGTTGAGATGAACACGACCGAATCGATTAATATCTTTGGCCCGTAGTGGAAAGATAAACAGTGTTTAGATGAACACGACCAATCGATGAATATCTTTGGCTGTAGTGCAAAGATGAATATTTGATTCCGTATATATATTGATTGATGTTACAGGATAAAATATCGACGATGAACTTTTAAATTCATACATAGAAGATAGTAGATTTCATTCTCTACTTAACTCTTCTAATGAATTATTATTTCACGCTAATATTGATTTAAAATTTGTTGTCTATCAGATTCTATTAGATTTTTCCTCGTTGAAGACTAACGATAATTTGTTGATATTATCTTAGTCATAATATTCTTTACTTTGGCTAGTTGAGCTCACCCTTTTCCTTGTTGTTCCATTTTTCTTCTCGAGGCGAGAATGTAATGCAGTAGTACTAGCTCTGGGTATGGAATGAAGGTTCTAGAGAGAGAGTTGTTTAGTAGTCCTCACCATTTTGTAAAATAATGTATCAATAATTATGATGGGGATTTTTTTGCGTGTGGATATTGTCTAGATGGCAATATCTCAGATTTAAACTCACGCTTTATATGTTGTAATAATAAAGTTGTAGTTATTTCTGTACCATGTATTTGGCGACTCAGAATGGGTTGGATGGAATGGACCTATTTTGGGGGCGTCACACTATACCTCTCGACAACTCAAAGAATATGAGAAGAATTATCCTACTCATGATCTAAAGTTGGCAGCAGTCGTTTTTGCACTAAAGATTTGGAGGCATTACTTGTATGGGGAAAAAGTGGAGATCTTTATGGATCATAAAAGCCTCAAATATTTCTTCACTCAAAAGGAACTTAACATGTGACAGCGACGTTGGCTTGAACTGTTGAAAGATTATAATCATACCATCCAATATCATCTTGGAAAAGCAAACGTGGTAGCTGACGCATTGAGTAGAAGATCATATGCAGGTACGAGTGCGATATTGTCAACGCAAAGGCCCATTTTGTAGGACTTGCAAAGGATGGAGATAGAGATAAAAACTCCAAGGACCCACGTGATGATTGCGAATATACGAGTAGAACCGACTTTAATCGATAAAGTTAAAGCTGCTCAAGCTACAGACCTGGAGCTGATGCATATGAGGAAGAAAGTACAAGAAGGTGCTATGTCGGAAGCAAGAATCGATGAAGAATGAATACTTTGAGTCAACTTCAGACTTTGTGTTACTAACGACCCTGATTTAAAGTATAAAATCATGATGGAGGTGCACAACACACCGTTTGCAATCCATCCTGGGAGTACCAAAATGTATCATAATCTTCGACATACATTTTGGTGGGGCAATATGAGAGGAGATAAGCTATTTATCTCAAGGTGTTTAATCATCAACGAGTCAAGGTGGAACATCAAGTACCAAAAGGTCCATCAGAACCATTTAAAATTCCGAATGGAAGTGGGAGCACATTACCATGGATTTCAAGTATCGTTCTTCCTAAGGTTTCTCAAGGCATAAATGCAATTTGGGTCATTGTTGATAGATTGACCAAGTTCTGCTCATTTCTTACCTATACGAGAACTTATACACTTGAACGCGTCTTGCTCAGATGTACATAAACGAGGTTGTAAGATTGCATGGTATGCCAGTATCCATAGTTTCTGATCAAGACCCAAGATTCACTTCACGATTTTGGGTTAGTTTACAAAAAGCTATGGGCACGGATTTACGATTTAGTTCGGCATATCATCCTCAAACGGACGGACAATCAGAGTGGACTATTCAAACTCTTGAAAATTTATTAAGACTCTGTGTCCTTGACTTCAAGGGAAGTTGGGACAAGTTCTTACCAATGGTGGAGTTTTCCTACAATAACAGTTATCAAGCAAGTATTGGCATGGCTCTATTCGAAGCGTTGTATGGAAGAAAGTGTCGTTCTCCAGTATGCTGGGATGAGGTGGGTGAAGCAATGTTGTTGGGACCGGAGTTAGTACGTATGACTACAGAAAAGATAAAAACGATCCAGCAACGTATAAAAACCTCACAAGATCGACAAAAGAGTTATATTGATCTTCATCGAAAGGACGTGGAATTCGATATTGGAGATCATGTGTTGTTACGTGTTTCTCCATGGAAATGAGTTACGAGATTTGGAAAGAGAGGAAAGCTCAATCCTCGATTCATTGGCCCATTTTTAATCCTCGATCGAGTAAGGACTGTAGCCTATAGACTCGCTTTACCACCAAGTATATCTCGTGTTCATAACGTTTTTCATATATCCATGTTACGTAAATATGTGAAAGACCCGAACCACATTATTGAGTTAGAACCAGACGAAATAATGGAAGATTTAATGTATGAAGAGGTTCCCGTTCAAATCTTGGATAAGAAGGAACATATTCTCCGCTCCAATGTTATACCTCAAGTCAAAGTTTTATGGAGGAACCACGATGTTGAGAAAATGACCTGGGAGTTAGAAACTGAAATGAAATCAAGGTATCCTTACCTCTTCGACATACCAGGTACGTACCCTAATTTCGAGGGCGAAATTAGATAAGAATGGGAGATTGTAAGACCCCAACTTTTATGAATAATGATGAATTTTCTATAATATCATTTTTAAATATTATGGAATGAATTTGATATAATGTTATAGTTGTGGGTAATATTTAGAAATTTTGCAAAGTATGCAAGTTGTTTATAATATTCGATTGGTAGGGGAATATTCGTACGACGGCACAATCATTGGTGGACCCCACAATGGAATTATTGTCTAATTAAGAAAACGACAAAAATATTTTTATAAAAATAACGGCGGAAGTTTTACTGTTAACTATTGAAACACCCAGTGTTAAAAGTACAGAAATATGCGTGGTTGCATAGTAGCACACGGTATTGATTATTGATGCTTACGTGAGAAGTCACTCGCTTTTGTTCAATTATTGCTTCAAGAATTGTTTGCATAAGATCTCACGTTATTTGATTCAATTATTGTTAATATTTTTTTATTATTAAATCAATAATTGAGATAACAGAGTTATTAATATAATTATTTGCAATATTAACGATGTCTGTAAGTTCTACCGAGGAGAGGTTTGGTCACCTAATCATGCGCTACCAATAGGGAGAAATCCTTATTGGAATGCCCCTCTTTCCGGAACGACACAGTCGATTAATAAGTGTGAATAATAATAATGATGATGAAGTTTTATTTTATTAGAATTATTAATGTAATAAAACGTAAAAGTTTTTATATAAAATGTAATACTTTTATAAAGTTATTCGCTTTTATTAAAGCTAATAGTAAAATCTTTTTATATAAAAATGTAATACTTTTATAAAGTTATTCGCTTTTATTGTATAATAATTAGAATATATTATATTTTATTATGCATAAGGTTTGTATAATGCTGCATAGTGTTTGCAAAATAAAATCTTTTTAAAAGTTATTCATTTTATTAGATTATAAATAGAATATATTATATTTATTGTAAACCAATCTGACCGTCTGCTTAAAGTAAATCGCTCTCGACCGCTCATGGATTGGTTACTATTCACCCATTCTTCTATAAATAAAGCTCATTCTTTCATTATTTCTTACGAATTCAATTGAAACTCTAGAGAGATAAACCGTAGAGAGAATTATTCTTCTATCTTGAAATGTATTTCTTTAGCGCTTAAGAAAGCTTTGAGCGTAGTGCAAGTTTCTTCAAGTATATCCCCGCCTCTACCGTTGAGAGTACTCTTCTTTATAAGGTAAGGGGTATTATTTTTCATATTCATGAAATGAACTTCAGTAATTCCATTCTTTATTATTCTCATTGGAATAACTCGTATACGCCATTTCACCCTATACTTGGTGATTTCATTTGTTATTCCATTCGTTATTATTCATTGGAACATCCATGCATGCGCTATATACGCCGGACTCTAGTTCCGCCTTTATTATTCTATCGAATATCCTCGTTTACGTTTTACTGCCGGACCTGAAGTTCCGCCTTTTATTATTCTATTAGAATATCCCCGTGCATGCTTTTACGCCGACCGGGTTCCGTTATTTATTATTCGCTGAATAACTCGCTTATGCTGGCACCGCATGCATGGTGATTTCGCTGTTATTCCATTCTTTATTATTCTCATTTGAATATCCTGCAGCGCATATGCGTATTACGCCTTCGACTTGTCCCGTAATTTATTATTCTGCTGAATAACTCCGCCCATGCAAGTACCGCATGCATGGTGATTTCTTTTGTTATTCCATTCTTTATTATACTCAAATGGTTAAAGTTTTGACTTTTATACTCCATGAAATTAGTGGAATATCCTCGATATTTGCGTTTCATCCAAAGATCTTTTCATGAAAATATTCTTTTGAGCATTCTTGAATTTTACTCTACAAAGAAGTATCATGTCGATAATTGGACGTTATTAGTTCCTGAATAAATTAATTCTTGAACTTGTTTTATTGAATTCTTATATCATTGTCATAATCCTCATATTTATATTTTGTTGAAAGTCATTTGTGGCTGTGAGTGCATGATGGACTTGGTATGATTATGACCAAGGATTATTCTTGTGTAATCATGACCGTAATGTTACAAATGATGTGGTAAAAGTCCTCATCGCCCCTGTAGTGCATTGATGGACATGCTTGTTGGCATGATCATGACCATTAATGAATACACAAATATCCTCGCCCGTAGTGCACGGATAAATTGTGGTTGTGATACTAATGAATATCCTCGTCGTAGTGCAAAGATGATGTGGATTATTTATCGTCGAGTCAAATGATAAAAGTGATGAAAACCTTTTAAATCATAAAAGATAGTAGATTTTATTCTCTACTGACTTTTTAATGGATCAGATGTTCCAATCGCAGCTTAAACTTGATGTCTATCGTATTTTATCGCTTTAACATTGTTGAAGACTAATGATAATTTATTTCAGCATTATCTTAGTCATAATATTTCTTCTTTGGGCTAGTTGAGCTCACCTTTTTTTCACTGTTCTCTTCAGAAATGAGAAACGTAATCGACTAGTCTGGGAACGGAGTGACGGTCCCGATGATAGATTAGTAGTCCTCACTATTCTGTTAAATAGTGTGTGTTAATAAATGTAATGAGGACTTATTCTGAGAGTGGATATTGTCTAGAAAACAATGTTTGTATTAAAACTCACAGCTCTCTTGTTGTATATTAAAGATTGTATTTGTATTCTGTACCATGTATTTGACGACTCAGAATAGGTAATGTATACCTATTTTGGGGGCGTCATAATATCCACACTCAATGGAGTCCTCATTACAATTATTATCACATTATTTTATAAAAATAATGAGGATTACTATAGCCACTTATCTCGACCATCACCCGCTTCCGACTCTAAGTCTCAACTACGCTCTCATTTCTAGAAGAGAACAAAGAAAGAAAAGGGTGAGCTCAACTAGCCCAAAGAAAAAATATTACGACTAAGATAATGCGTAATAAATTATCCTTAGCCTTCAACGGTGTTAAACCGATAAAATACAATAAACATCAAGTTTAACTGCAATGAATAATAAGAATCCATTGTAAGAGTCAAGTAGAACATAATGTCTACTATCTCTTCTAGATTAAAAGTCTATCGTTAATATTTCATTCCTCAGTATATACTCAACAGCTTCTTTGTTATACCCAAGACAAAAAGAACTATCATCACCGCCTTCACCTAAACCACCAAAGATTATAGATAAATCCACAATTCATATTTATAATCATACAAATCAATGAGCCTTGCCATAAAGGCTTAATAGAATCGCTTACTCAATATCCTTATCCCAAAGGCTAAAGATATTCAAATGTAATAACAATAATCATACCAATCACTTGTCTACCTTTGCACTACGGGCCAAAGATATTCAACTATAAAACCAATGGTCATGATCATACCATTCAATTATCTGTCAGTGCACTACGGCCAAAGACATTCAACTGTTAACTAATTATTAGGTCATGATCCTGCCAATCACATCATCGAATTATCCATGCACTACGGGTCGAGGATATTCGTTATTATCACCAGTGGTTATGATCATGTCATACACCTGTCCATCTTTGCACGTAAGCCAAAGATATATAACTATAAAACCAATAATCAACAGTCCATCTTTGCACGTAAGCCAAAAATATACAACTATAAAACTAATAATCAACAGTCCATCTATACATGTAAGCCAAAGATGACTTTCATCACAATATAAGCATGAGGATGATGACAATGATATAAGAATTAATCAAACGAAATCAAGGATAAATATTAAAAACTTTAAATTTATCCAGAGTTTAAAAATTTCCAAATTGTCAACACGATATCGCTTTGGAGTAAAATTCAAGAATAATATTCATGTACCAAAAATAATTTGGACGAAAAGAAATATATTTTTCGTAAATAGTACCCGTGAATAAGACCTATGAATAGTACTCTAGAATAAGACTCGTGAATAAGACTCGATATGAAAAGTACCCCAAATACCGAAAGTGAATAATAATCGGGTGAATAGTAATTTGGGTGAATAAGAAATCCGTGAATAGTACTCCGACACACGAAAAGTGCCCCGAATACCCGAAAGTGAATAATACTAGAGTGAATAGTAATCGGTGAATAAGAATCTAAAGTGAATATTACTCGTAAAAAAATACCAAAGAAAATGATATTCCATGACGAGTACAAAAGAAATGATATCTCATACGAATATAATAGAATATACTGAAACGCGAATGAATTTTCACCGCCACGCAGAATCCACGTAGACCGGATCATTTCAATAATTTAATAAAGAATGAATACAAAGGATCATTCATCATGCATGCAAAGAATCCACATGACATGTTATTCCAATGTAATAATAAAAAATGGAATAATGTAAGAATTCACCGTGTACGTGCGATAATCCGCATGCATGTGTTATTCCAATGTAATAATAAATAATGGAACTGTGTCACGCGTAATAATGATGTAGATGTGATATTTCAACAAAATAATAAATAATGGAACCGTGTCACGCCAGAATCCGCATGCATGTGATATTCCAATGTAATAATAAAGAATGGAATAACAGAAGACTTTCACCACGATGCGATTTCAGAGATGTATGGCAAAGTTATTCCAACATAATAATAAAGAATGAAATAACGTAAGAATTTCACCACGATGCGGTATTTTGCATGTATTAAAGTTATCTAACATAATAATAAAGAATGGAATAATGTAAGAATTTCACCACGATGCAGATTTTGCGATGTATAATGCGTTATTCTAACATAATAATAAAGAATGGAATAACAAAAGAATTTCACCACGTGTATGCAGATTTCTTGACATGGATGCAGTTATTCTAACATAATAATAAAGAATGGACTAATGTAATAATTTCACCACGACGCGGATACTTCAGATGTATGTGTTATTCTAACATAATAATAAATAATGGAATAACAGAAGCTTCTCTTCGTGAATACGAAAGAAATAATACCCTTACCTGTAAGAAAATCGATATCGGAATAAGTGAAGTAGCGAGACTTCACTTATTCTTTCTCTCTATAGCTTCTCTCTATAATTTTTCTATAATAATTGCTTCATGGAGACTTAGTGAATTGGTGAGAAATGAAGGAAGAATGAGCTTCTCTACTTATGTAAAAAATATAGTTTCGATAATCGCATCGCTTTAGGGCTCAAATATTACAAAGATAATACCTTCCTCTTTTTCTTCATTTTTAATTTAGTCACGCAAGTATTATCAAACTCGCACCACATCCCCTAATAATAAATCATGTGAATCAATAGTAAATCATGTGAATCAATAGTTATATACGCGTGAAAATACGAATTACGATTATAGTACTTCTATATATACCTCCATTTTTAACTTACCATTAAAATATTATCAATCTTTTAGCATGGAATTCCCCTAATAATAAATCACGTGACTCAATAAGACACACACGTGAACACATAGTTATAAGATGTGAATCAATAGCAATTAATTGCTCATTTATCCTTAATTCATCTGGATCGTCAATATAACCTCTGACATCATTTATTATCGAAATAAATGTTAATTTTACTAACACTAATAATTCCAACATAATGAAATTATCAATTTCATCTTTAATCAACACTAACTTATTCATCATTAATATTATAATTCACAATATTTAACAATCGCGTCGCTCCTGTGAAAGAGGGCTTTCCGATAAGGATTTCTCCTTATCAGCGCAGCGCATTAGGTGACCAAACCTCTCATCGACGTAACTTCTGATATCATCAATATTGCAAATAATAATATGAATAACTTTGTCGCCTCAATTATTAATTTAATAATATAAAATATTATGTAGATGATCTTTGTTGACAATAATCAATCAATAATATGGAGATATGATGTAGCGATTCATCGTAGAATAATTGAGTATAACCGAAAGGACTTCTTTCACGTAAAGATCAATAATCAATACCGCTGCTACTACGCAACCACGCCAGATCATTCTTTATTTTACTACCGGTAGCTTCAACAGCTTTAACGGTGAAACTTTCGTCGTTATTTTTATAAAAGATAATTCTCGCCGCTTTTCTATATCCGATGCTTATTCCGTCATGGTCCACTTAATGATTGTGTCGCTGCATTTAATATTCTCCTCAAAAAAGAATATTCCCCACCAAACGAATATTTTCCGACACAACGAATATTTTATAACAACTTCAACTTACTTTTGTAAAATTTTCAAATATCACCCTTAACTTTAAACTTTTATCAATTTAACTATTTACCAAAATAGAAAAATTGAATACTTTTATTTCATAAAATTCGGATCTCACAATCTCCTATCCTTATAAAATTTCGCCTCTAAATTTACGTCTTTTTTAGTCAAGAAGATGATGAATATACTACTCGCTTTCTATTCAATTATACCTTCCCTGCTATTTTCTCTCAGATCACGATTTTTCCATCGTCATCTCCTATATTTTAGATATCATTCTAGAATATAGTTTCAAAATAAGAATTAATTAACATAACACAATATACCCTTATATTCCCCTTATATTCTGACCGACTAATTAAATAACAAATAACTTAGGTAGGTCATAAGCTTACACGAAAATCGTGTCCTTTTCCGACACAGATCGACCAATTTCTCTGACTTTGCAAGCTCTTTCGGCATTTTAAATTGGCTCCCATATGCCCGCATATGTATTCGGAGATTCACATCGCGCTTAAACCCTTTCCCACAAATTTTGCAGAAATACACATGCTCTGCTAACAATTTTTATGAACCAAACTCAATAGTTTCACAATCATCACAACTATTTTCTTCAATTATTTTCCATTTACAAATAGGGTACACATGATTGAGATTCAGATTTGGGTCTGACGAGTTTTTGCTGAATTCAGGTGGGTTAATTTTTGAACTTGTATTTGGGATAACTGGGGACTAAGAGCAGGCTATTAATGATGATTTAGTGGATTGTGGAGGAGATCTTGGTGGAGATTGATTACATTTGGTGTTTGTGGTTTTCGATGAAGATCAAAGAGCAAGCTCAAAATTAAAAATAGATTCCACAAAAATGTTATATTTTAAAGATTAGTGCGAATATTTTACCCTTCAATATATCAAAAATGTTTAAACATAAAATAAAAATTTATTTTTTTAACACACATCAGTTGAGCTATGCCCTACCCAGTAAGTCATATATGTAATTTTTCACGTGACAAACTCAATTGAATAGAATTGAAAAAAATTAATAATACAATTATTTAATTGATAAAATTAAAAAATGAATCACAAAAATAAAATTTGGTCAATAATTTAGGGTACTGAAACATATTTAAGCCTATTAAAAAATAAACTGGGTCGGTTTGTGGTTTTTTTTTTTTCCAAGTTTAAGACTGCTTTACGAGCCAATGAAAGAAAAGAAAAGAATAAAACTTAAATTGTAATGTAAAAGAATAGAAAAAACTTAAAGTTTTCCTTTTGTGTTGCTTCTCGAGTTTTTAATAGAAAATGATAGAAAATTTAAAATTGAGGACACGAAATGTAATTTAAAATTTATTATATTAAAAGTTGAGAATAATATGAGAATTATAAAAATATTATTTATTCTAATTTCTTTTCCGTCCAAATCATGTCAATTTTGGATGGAACTTTCTATGAGAAAAAGTGACCAAGTTTTTTATCAATTTCTTTTCTTTTTTATTTATTAAAAAACTCAGAAACATAAGAATTGAAAAGAAAACTTAAATTTTCTGTCCATTTTTTTTTTTTTTTTTTTCTATTTTAAAACTCCGAAACAGAGCGTAAATGATTGGGTTATATTTCTCGGGGCATACGAGATAGAAATTAGGTCGGAACGTGGCCTGTTGCCGTCACGCTCTCCCTAATGACGACCGGCATGGGACCTCCACCTCCTAAAAGCCCTGCCACCACCACCTCTAACGCCGGAACCACCACCTCCAACACTGAGCTCCAAATGAAAACTGTAGAAGACGAACCCTCCCCCTCCCCCTCCCCCTCCCCCGAAGCCTCAGTTAATGCTCCAATCCAGATTACTCCGATTGGTCCCCCAGCTACTCCAACAAACCCTAACCCTCCCATATCCGATGACCATCTAATAATACCCGATTCAGGTCTTCAATCCACTGAAGAAGCTCCTAACAACAACTCCACAGCCCAACCAGCAGATGTTGACAGCAATGACAAACAAGAGCAATCCCTACATGTTGCGGTACCTTATAAAATTCCTCCGTGGAGTGAAGCTCCATGTCATCAGTATTCCTTCGAAGTTCTCAAAGATGGGGCTATCGTTGATCAATTTGATGCGTAAGTTATATCATATATATCACCCCAAAATTCACTCGTCGCAGTAAATTATATTTTTACAACATATATTCATACTGAATTATATTTGTATTATACTTTACACCGATATATTTAAAACTGTATTTAAAACTTACTAGAGGAATTAGTGCCCGTAGTGAAAGCTAGATGTTATTCCCGCAATTCATACTCATATATTTGGATTGATAGTAGAAACGGTTGTTGAATTGCTGTTATCAGCTTAATGCCCGTCTTTCATGTTTTTAAATTTTAACCACTTACTTGCATTTTGATCGGTGATCATCCAGATATGAGAAAGGGGCTTACATGTTTGGGCGTGTAGATCTATGTGATTTTGTGCTGGAGCACGCTACCATCTCTCGATTTCATGCTGGTACCAGATATTTCTTTTAAAATAGTTTTTGTTATGTTCTATGATACTACCAACAATTATTTGCGCAGATGATAAATGTAATAGCTGCTGCTGAGAAAAGAATAAAACTTTAATATAATAAATTCTCTAGCTTATGCCTTGGCAACTCCTCCTCCTAAAATTATTTCATAGACATCAATTGAAACTCATTATAAAGTAACAATTTAGTATCTCTCCACTTGCAGTAACTTAACAAAAAAAGAAAAAAAGGCAGTAATTGTAAATAAGGTAGACAGACTGACAGACATGTAAAATGATTGTCAAAATTTTAGTTATTTATTTTTATATAAAGCCTCAAATGAGAATTTTAATCTAAATTTATTATTCAAACTCCTAAACAATGACATATTATAAAAATATATTCATGAACTAAAAAGTATCAATATGTTGTCACTTACTTCATCAAGTAGATAATTCAACAAAAGTAATTCAGTTAATAATTAATCTTATTACAACGTAAATAATATAAATATATAATTAACTAAATTTCAATAAAAATAAAACTTGATCAAATGTAACTAATGATAATCTTGTTAAAACCTGTATAAAAGTCTAATATTAAGAGATTATCTAATAAGTTCTTTAGAAATGAAGAGTAAAATGAAAGTGATTCTTTTTAATTGATTAATGTGTGAATACAATGAGATATATATAGACAGTGCACCTGTTACAATCTTCTAAGCTGTCAACATCCACTTGTTTACATTACAGCTGTCTATTAATACTAATTACAATTAAGTACAAATATCCAGCTAACTATTAAGCTAATACATCATGTTGATATGAGACGGAGTTTGTGAGACATTGTTGTACTTTTGCGGTAATACTTGAATTAATCCTTTGATTCTTGTTATCCCTTTGTACCGAAGCTGCAGTTTATGTTGAATTAGCATAGTACTGGTATACCTTAATATCCCCCACAAATTGTGGTTCCATAAGGGTTGCGGATACCCAGTTTGGAAATATTAGACCAGTGTTGATGTCGGCCAAGAGCCTTTGTGAAGACATCAGCCAATTGTAATGTGCTAGGAACAAATTTGGGCAGTAAAAAACCTTCTTGTACTTTGTCCCTAACAAAATGACAATCCATTTCAATATGTTTGGTACGAGCATGAAGCACAAAATTAGAGGCCAGAGATACAACAGACACGTTGTCAACATGAAGAGTGATAGGTAATATAACATGAAGGCCTAAATCTTTGAGAAAAATGTTGAGCCAGACAAGTTCACAAGTGGCATCGGCAACAGACCTGTATTCAGCCCCTGCTGAGGACCTATTGACAACCTTTTGTTTCTTTGCTCCCCAAAAAATTAAGGAGTGGCCTATAATAACTAGAAATGGACTTCCTGCCACCTGTCTCACCATCCCAGTCACAATCTGAAAATGCTTGAAGTTGAAGATCATTGTGTGCTGGAAGAACTCTAGTTGCAGCTTTGAAATGATCAACTGTAGGATCTTAGTAAAGCTAATATCTGGTCTTGACATGGTGAGATACTGCAGTTTACCAACCAAACATCTATAGACAGAAATATCAGAGATAAGAGCACCTGTAGAATCATGTAATTTGAGATGTTCCATGGGAATGGAAAATGGTTTGGAGTCTGTAAGAGCAAATTCTTCCAAGAGGTCCAGAACATATTTTCATTGGTGCACAAAAATTCTTTGAGGGGAGCGAGAAAATTCAAGACCAATATAGTATTTGACAGGACCTAAGTCCTTGATAGTAAAAGTTGTATCTAACAAAGTTTTTAAGTTGTAAATGCCTTGGAGATCAGATCCTGTAACCAGAATGTCATCATCGTATTTGATAACCAAGATGGTAGAAGTAGAAGTATGCAAAGTGAAGAGGGAATAATCTACTTTAGATTGTGTTTAACCAGCTGAAAGTAAAGTAGAGGTAAGTTTAGAAAACCATTGTCTTGAGGCTCGTTTAAGACCATATAATGATTTCTGTAACTTGCACACAAGAGAAGATTGTTTAAGCTTAGTGCAACCAGGAGGAGGGTCCATGTAGACGTCTTCCAAAAGGTCTCCATGAAGGAATGCATTGTTAACATCCATTTGATGTATTTCCAAACCTTTAACTGCAACTATAGCCAAAAGGCCCAAAATTGATCGAATAGTAACCATTTTTGCTAAAGGAGCAAAAGTCTCGGTGTAATCAATTCCTTCAGTTCGGGTATAACCCTTGGTCACCAAACGATCCTTATCGTTCTATAGTACCATCTGCATTATACTTCACCTCGTATACCCATTTACAGGCAATAGGTACCTTGCCAACAGGTAATTTGGTAACAACCTTATTGGATTCCAATGCTAGCAATTCTTTGTTCATGGCTTCTACCCACTTAGGATCTTTAGAGGCTTGGGCATAAGTAGTAGGCTCAGATGTCGAAGAAAAATTGTTAACAAAATGCTGATGGGATGATGCAAAAGACCCATATGACAAGTAATTAAAAATAGGATATTTAGAGGAAGACACAAAGCTAGTTTTCTTAGAGAGGATTGGGAAAACATAATCTTTGTGCCAAGTAGAAACCTAAGAAATAGATGTGGGAGAATTATTGAAAACAAGTGAGGAAGAGTGGACAAGAAGAGGAACATTGAAATGAGTAATATCCGATGGGGGTGAGGGAGGAGAATGTGTATTAGAGGAAGCAAGAAAGGAAACACATGTTCATGAAAAATAACATGCCTAGAAATGAATGTTTGCTTATTTTCTAAATTAAACAATTTATAGCCTTTTTGTGTATCAGGATAACCAATAAAAACAGTCTTGATTGCCTGGGGTGCAAACTTGTCACGGAGGTGTTGAGATGCAAAACAAAGACACCCAAATGATTTTAAGTGAGAATAAGTGGGTGGGTGATGAAATAAAAGCTCATAAGGTGTCTTAAATTGAAGAACAAAAGTTAGAATTTTGTTTAACAAATGTCGTTGTGAGTATACAATCACCCTAGAATGAAATGGGCAATCCAGCTTGAAACCTAAGAGCTCTAGACATATTGAGCAGCCTTATGCTTTCTACTACACCATTTTGTTGTGGTGTTTGTGGACAAGAAGTACAGTGAATAATCTTAAGTTGGCATAAAATTATATACATGGACTGATTCACAAATTCTGTGCCATTGTCACTACGCAAAATTCTAACATGCTTATTGAATTGAGTATGAACAGAAACAATGAAATCATTAAGGATTTTGAAAATATGTTGCTGGGTGGAAACATAAATGTCCAAACAGCTTTAGAACAATCATTCCAGGTAGCAGTCGTGTATGGACTCCAAAGATCACAATGAATAGTTTCAAACAAATCAGAAGAACAAGTCTTACTAGTAGGAAAAGGTAAACATATTTGTTTTGCTAGAGGACAAATAGTACAAGATTCACAGTTTCTTCTGTAGAAGAAGAGATAATTGGAATTTTATTCACGACTGCATAAGGAATGTGGGTAAGTCTCCGATGCCACAAGGTTGTGGAACGAAGGGAAGCGGAAGCAGTCGCAACAACAAACATGAGAAATGACATATGATAAAGGCCATTGATCATCTCACTAACTGCCAATGTTTGCATCAGGTGTGGGTCCTGAAGAATGCAAGATTTAGAATCAAAAATGATTTTCAGAGAAGTGTGAGATACTAATTTACTAACACATAGTAAATTGTAATGAAAACTGGGAATATATAGAACATGCTCAAGAGTAATACGAGGACTAAGACAAACCGAACCAGTATGTGTGAGCTTAACATGACTACCATTTGGAAACTAACAAAGATTGGGGTAGTTAAAGTAACTAGAGAATGTAGTAAATTCTTATGACATGTCATATAATCTGTAGCTCTTTTGTCAACAACCCATACATCTGTGTTACTCGGACTCGGGTGCGGGTGTCGGATGCAGGTACGAATCTAAGTGTCGGACACGTGAAGTCAAAAAATAGAGGATACGCGGATATGGATCCAAATTTGGGCACGGGTGCGGGGATACGGTATGTTATGATTTTTTAATAATAATGTTTATACTTTCCAAATTCTTATAGACATGCATTTATCATGAAACTTCAGGGGTTGAGGTGCAAAAATATAAAGAAACAGGGGCAGAATTGAAACTACTGAAATTTTAGGGGCTAAAAATGAAAGAAAACAAAAGTATAGGGACTGATATGTAATTTTCCAAGGGCTATTTTGAACTTTCAGAAAACCTGAGGGACTAAATTAAAAAATTATTAAAACTATGGGGTACCTAACTGTAATTTTGCAAAGATATTTTAAAAACTAGATCTGATCAGATAGACCAAACTCGCGCAGACGTTGGAGAAGAAGAAGAAAAAGGCGACGATGGTAAGTTCTCACTTCTTTTTCTTCGGTCTTTCCTCTTTCTTTTTCCTCCTTTCTCGTCTCTTCTTCTTGTCTGATGAACAGCCGTATCCGGATTCTGTGGCCGTATCCTGTACGGATCCCGCACCCGTACTAGTGTCGTGTTGACACGGGATACTCCGCCAAAAATGGCGAGTCCGAGTAACACAACCATGCATTAATGTTAGAATTGGTGAGAAATGCAAAGGAAGAAACCATAGCAGCCATCATGTGATCATCAGGAGTATCAAGTTGTTCTGGAGATTTACCTATCATGGAGAAGAGTTGATCCATTTGAGATTGCAATCTGACAATGGGATCTTGAGTAAATGTTTGGTCTTGAGAAGTAGGGGTATGAACTTCACCCAGTTTAGTGACTTGCATTGCCCTGGTATTGGTATTGGAAGAAACTGTAGCAGGATTATATTTTGGTTTAAAACCAACATTACTTTTTATATGAAGAAGAAAATTGTGAAGAAACTTGTCCTTTGCCTTTGTTCCACTTTGCTGCAGGATGGCCAGGAGGATAGCCATTGAGCTTAAAACATTCTTCTTTGTGATGTGCTTCCTTATGATAGTAGGAACAATTAATGTCACCTCTAATGATAAGATTATACCTTGGATAATTGTAAGAGTGAGAACCAGAGTAATGTTGTGCGTTGGCAACATAAGCCAAGGAAGGATCACCACGTGGAATAGATTCAAAACCATAATGAGATGGACAACTATGTGAAGCAGAACCAAAATTAAACTGAGAAAGAACTAGTGTTATTAGGTATCATTTTGTTCTTGTCATAAGCCAACATGCTGTGCCACTACTAGAACTAGGCATATACCCTTGTTACTGCCTTTCATCCTGCATAATTAAGACAAACGCTTGTGCTACATGAGGTAAAGGACTCATCATTAAAATTTGCCCCCTTTGCATTGGAGTAACTATCATCAAGACCCATTAGAAATTGAGTTACCTTCCTTATCCGGTCTTGTTCATCAAGAATATTAGAAGCACCACAAGTGCAAATAGGAGGTGTTTCCAAAGCCAAATATTCATCCCATATTCCTTTCATCGTAGGATAATAAAAATCAACAGAAGTAGCTCCTTGCTCAAGAATATGTAAATCTCTTAACAACTGATAAACCCTATGACCATCCACAGTTGAAAACCTATCTTTCAATTCAATCCAAACAAACTGGGTAGTGTATAAAATTCATGCTATTGCTACTCTTGTCAAAAACACAATTGGTATCCAAGATGTAACCATATCATTGACATATGCCCATTGAGGAAAAATAGGTGAATTTTGAGCAGGAATAACATAAGTACCATTAACCTGTGAGTTTCTTTGAAATAAACTGCATACCTGGTTGGTCATTGTTGTGAAGATACAAAGGATGACCATTCGTGTCGATATAAGTTGTAATCTGTTCGAAGGTCAATTGATCAGCAAAAACAATGTTGATAGTAGGATCTACAGGATTTTGATGGTTGTTCAGCAAATTGCAATTATCATGTGGATCGCCTAGATGAGTAGGTAAAGGAACTTGTGAAGAAGACGCTCGATTCCATGGATTCGTAGGGTTCACCATGATTGTTCAATAGTAAAAAAAATTGAGAGAAAAAATGAAGAAACAAATTGCGTAAATCAGAAGCAGAATCGGAGATTGGAAAAAAATGAAATAGAGAAATGATGAAGATGAAAACCCTAAAAACGAAATGATTGGCAGAACGGAAGCAAAGAATTGAAGTAAAAAAAAGATATCAATAGAAACATGAGAATTAAGCGATCAAAATGCACCGAGAATCAGGAAATTTGCAGATGATGAATGCACTAGATCTAGAAGAGAAGACCTAAGAAATCCTAGGTCTCATAAGCATTCTTTTACTCTGATACCATAATATGTTCTTTAGAAATGAAGAACATAAAGAGTAAAATGAAAGTGATTCTTATTAATTGATTAATGTGTGAATACAATGAGATATATATAGACAGTGCACGTGTTACAATCTTCTAAGCTGTCAACATCCACTTGTTTACTTTACAACTATCTATTAATTCTAATTACAATTAAGTACAACTATCTAACTAACTATTAAGCTAATACATCATGTTGATATGAGACAAACTTTGTAAGACATTACTGTATTTTTGCAGTAATACTTGAATTAAGCCTTTGATTGTTGCTATCCTTTTGTACCAAAGCTGCAGCTTGTGTTGAATTAGCAGAGGACTGGTATACCTTAATATTATCCCTAATATTGAATTATAATTAAGAGAAAATAATTCTGGATTATAGGTATTGACTACACATTTTATTAAATATCGGACAATGGTTCAGGTGTTGTATCGTGTATGGTTTAGGTGTTGTTTGGACTTTGGACTAAATGGAAGCCATCTAGACAATACCCAAGCCCCAACTTACAAAAAATATAATAATTGATAAAATTGTATTTGTTGCCATCCATCATAGGTGCGTTACTAATTCAGGATAATTCTTCATAAAAGTCAACCCATCAAGGATTTTTTTTGTCTTTACATTTGTTTTTGTTAAGTTCAAAGTCGGTATGAATGTCTCAGTTATATCGTAAATTTGTAATAGGTTACAGTAGTTACAGTACAAAACATTTGAGATTAATTTGGGCTAAATTTCAAAGAGGCAAGAACCTCATGTGCCTCGGCTGCCCCTCATTGAAGGAGTCTCGCCTCGGGGTAGGCGAGGACCAAAACTGCTCTTTGGCGCACCTTTAATAACTATGCGCGCGAGTTTGGTATCACTTGGGCGGGTAAGAAGATGGTTGTATAAATTTACCTGTACTTTTTTGGGTACACCATAGTAGGTCCGTTATTCATATTTTTTTGTGCGCCCACGCGCATGGGTAACATTTTGCCAATTCTAAGAAATTAGTGCGATTGTTCAACTTGCTTTATGAACATGATTATTGAGTGTGAACCTTTTTCCTTTGATTTGGAAAATGAAAACTTGGAAAACCCTTTTTTTGACAATTGTGGATTTGTTAGGCAAATAGGTATTGTGCTGAGGACTTGATCGTGTATTGGAGGCGTTTAGAAAAACATAATTACATACAAGGAATGCACAAAGCCCACAAAGAAATAGATTTTTTTTTTTTTGGGGGTGGTGTTGGCGCCTTGGCGGGGGTATATTTTTTAACTCGTGCATAATCCGAAGTAGGAGGTACTCAATCTATATTCCTTTTATTTGGATTTCCAATTGAGCTCATAAGCTCTGTTTGGTGATGCATGAACATAACAAGCTTGTAAATTGTAGTGCAATCACTGATGTCTGTTACTATGAGAATCTGATAGCTCATAGCTTCGTTCTATGTTTGGGTTGTGCAGTATATTGTAGGTTGACTTTATTTATCAGGATCCATATACAAGTTCCCTGAAATTTCTCGCAAGTCTCTGCTGATGTGTTGGTAATGGTGATGTTATTTGACCACATGTTATTTTTTTTCTTTTTTGACAGTTCTCCAATTCAATAAAAATGGTGATGCTTACCTCTATGATCTCAGCAGTACACATGGGACTTTTGTTAACAAAAATCAGGTATTTAATTCAATTCTATCAGTATTTTTATACCTTTTATGATGGATTTTTACCACTATTAATGTGTTCATTTGATACATTAAGCATAGTGTACCTTTATGTAAAAGCTTAATTATAAGCTTCGTCTCTAGTCTAGGAGTTTCCATTTTAATAACAGTAAAACCTACCAAACGTAATTACTCCATGTAATGTTGCATGCAATTTTGATATGATGTTGTTTATAACATACTGGGTGAGGTGGTTGATCCATTTCTTGCTCGGGATTAAAAATGTTCACTTTGAGCTGCATGAGAGGCTTGGAATTTGTCCCAAGACCAACTACACAGAGAAAGTATATACGTTTGTTCAAACAGAGTCGCCAATACTAAATTAGAATATTGATATTTGTGTAATTATAGGTAAAACAACAAAGAAATTTTTTCGCATTTTCGGTACGACAATTTTAGAGAATTGGTATGTAAGAGTATTATATTTGAGTGCACAAGTACCAATACGCTGTTTGCTAGGTCAGAGTATTTAGTAACTATATATAGATACTGAAGGTGCTTTTTATGCTTCTTGTCAGTTACATCTATGTTGGAGGCATCAGTATACATTGATTTTATCATAGCAGTCACATGCGAAATGTCTTCCTAATGAATTGTCTTATTTCAATTTTTAAGGTGAAGAAGAAGGTTTATGTGGAGCTACATGTTGGTGATGTTATTCGGTTTGGCCAGTAAGTAGTTGATTCGATTCCATACCATGCAGATCACTTTTTCATCATATCATTGGACATATTTTTCATTTGCATGTAATTGTTCAAAATAGTGTGTGATATGTGCTGATTAGGCTGAACAATGAAAATCATGCGTCACATTCTTTATTCATTTAATTCACATGATTCATATGTACATGCATGTTTATTGCATCTAAATATCTCTTTGTTAACGCTTTTTACTTGTTTCTACAGTTCATCAAGATTGTACATATTCCAAGGTCCATCTGAATTGATGCCACCGGTGAGTTTATTTTATCACCTCATCTGCCCCTCTCCCCTTTTTATTTTTTTATTTTTTAAACTACTGATAAGGCAGAGGTATCAAATGTTGACGTTTATTGCTTATTAATCATCTAAGTTCATCTATGAAAACCAGCTTGTTTGTGGGAACAATGTCCCAAGTCCTAACTATTCTTCACTAATGTGTGCTTCTTCTTAGATTTTCCATACAAGACTATCCTTCTCACCGGTGCATTTAAGACCAACATTGGATATGTGTTAACCATCTCAACTGATGTCCCCTCATCTTCTCGTCAATTCCCCAATCTTATTTCGTATATCCTAGAATTTATCCTATTCAACCTTATGTGGCTGCACATCCACCTTAGCTTTCTCATTTTACCAATTTCCATCTTATGGTCATATTGCTTCGTGGTCACTCACCATTTAGCTCCATATTGCATCTGTTCTCACTGTCACTCTATAGAACTTTCCTTTCAATTTGTTTGGGATTTTACGATCACACAACAGGCTTACATACTCATCATCTCTCCCTTCATTCAAAATCATTCATCAATAGACTAACAAACAGAAATTTATAATTTGTTGTTGTTCCAAGCATTCCTGTGTTGATATTTGACTTTCTAAAATTACACTTTTTGCTTGTGATGGAGCCTTGATAGATAGGAAATGGAATTTTTTTGGAGGTATTTTGATATCTGGGTTGCAATCAAAGTAGTCTATGTTACTACTACATTTACTATTGGTGTCATTATCATCAGCAGAATGCCGGCATTTGGTGCGTATATTCTATTTTTCTGTACATACATCTTTTTTCTTAAGAGTTTTTATGCTGGTTTGTGTTGAAGGAAAAAGACTTGGCAAATACTAGGAAGGCTAAGGTCCGAGAAGAGATGGAAGATATGGAAGCTTCACTTCGACGAGCAAAACTTGAAGCATCTCTTGCTGATGGTATCTTGTGGGGTATGGACGAGGATGCTATTGAAGAAAATGAGGTTTGCAAAATCTTTTTACTACTTTTTTTAGGATGATAATACTTTGGTAACCGTTTTCTAGTTGTGAAGATGGATTTTGTTTATCAAATGAGTTGGTGGAATAGTGGACTGCTTTTGATTCATTGTTTAAGAAAATTCAGTTCTCATACCATTCAACACAAGTAAAAAAGGGATGTGACCTTTCATGTGATAGGTCCTGTAAGATAAATAAAGCCAACTTAGTTCATTGAGTTGTGACCCACAGTAGGAAAGTTCTTTCTTCTACCATTTCAAATGATTTTATTCTGTAAATAGATTTTGGAGAATGCCTTTTTTTCTTCCCTTTTTTTCCCTCGTCGGAAGAAAAATATTATGCTGTGGAATGAGCTATGGTACCTTACAGGGTAGGGTGACCCTTCTTCAGTTTTTACCCCTTGGTCTACTAGGGGACCCATCATTTTGGGGAGCCTAATCCCTTTTTACTTGCTGATGTGGTATATATAAGTTCGGAAACTTACAAAATTGTATATAAGTTAGGACCGTTTTATTCACCTATATATACTTGCCATTTTCTAATAGGATAATTATTTCTATCACATACTACTCTGATGAATGCAATGGTTATATGGCTTATTAATTAGTCTTTAATATTTTTCTGTTTTTTAGTCTTTGTACAATTGCTTTAGGAATAAAGTCTATATATAAGCTATTTAGTGAAGAATCCATATCTATTGATTTCGGATTTTACTAGTCAGAAAATTTCTCAATTGCCTAATCTATTGTCAGTTTTTTCCCAGTTTGTCTCTGCTTGTGTTTGTGAAGCAAACGTGGGAGATTTTTCCACTATTTCAAAATTCAAACTGACTGTAGTATTTTTTAATATTTAGGATGACAGTGATGAAATAACTTGGCAAACCTACAAGGGACAGCTGACTGAGAAGCAGGAAAAAACACGTGATAAAGTTTTAAAACGACTTGAAAAGGTAAGTGAGCTTCTAAAACTTCAAACTCAGAACTGATGGACTCTTTCTAATGGACTACAGTACTTGTTGCAATTTACATTTTGTTTTTGACATTTACAATGACTTTGCTTGTAGTTATCCTATAGTACGTAGACATTATGCTTATTAAGAACATAAGTTACCCTAGCACATCTAACTATTTAAACCATTCTCATCAGTTTCATTTGTTCTATAAACCATGTGCTGGTTTCAGTTTTCAATGTGAGCCGCATATGTCTGCTTCATTGCACATGGCATGTGCAAAATAAAGAGAACATTGCACAAATGTCTATAAGTCATGAAGCTTCAACAAGGGCATAATGTGAAGCTTCAAGTGGAAACAAGGAGTTCTACATTCAATTGAAATTTATGAATTGAGGACTTAATAAGATATACTTGGTTGGTATTGTTGTTTAATGAAATTTTATTGCAGATATAGAGTGCAAAATAAATTGTAGCTGATTAATTCAAGCGCAAAGAGTTGCTGAGTTTCCTTGTTACCATGCTATAATTCACTTGTTCAAAAAAAAAAAAACTGTAGTTAAGAACTGTGTACAAAGTTACTAGAGAATAACACTACTTAGTAACGCATGACATTTCAGAGATGGCTAATAATCTCTTGCTGTGCTGCGAGATAGATAGGATCTTTAGGGTCCTCTGCTGTGCATTTAGGGGCATTTCTATGTCCAATATTTGTAGGTTGGAGAGTTACTTTCTTCAGTTTGTTATCTTTTTTTATTTACACGTGTTAGTGGGTGGACTCCTTTTCCCACCCAATATGTGTATTCTCTCTTTCCATCAAGTAAAATTCTTCCTTTGTTTTTTTTAAAAAAAAGTAAAAGTAAAAAGACATACTTTTGCCGGCGAAAAGGCAGGTTTCTGTATTTCTTTCCATTCCATTTTCTCCCTACCTTTTCCTTTTCACTGCAGTAGTTGATTTGGTCCAGTGAAAATTAAAAGCAAAAGTTAACTGCATATTTGCAAAAGAAAAAAGAACCTTTATGTGAATACATTGTCACGAAACATATGTATCAATTAGCTATCATTCATGTAGATGTTGTTTGTAAAAATGCTAGTTGAAGGCCGACTTTGCACTCTTTTAGTGTCATGATAGTAGTTTCTCCAACAGGCCATATTTTTATCAAATGGTTGCATAATCACCGTAGAAAACGTGAGAATAAATGTCCAGTCTCGTTTATCTTTAACAGAGCTTCTTCATCTCCATTTGTTTAGCAGTTGTAAAGTGAGCCTCATCTTAATTTTACCATCCGTTTCATTGTTGAAGCAGATATCTTGTTTTAACATTTTTTTTCAATACGTTCCTTTTACCATCACTGCCAGCCTAAAGAACTTCTATGCTCTTCTTTTGACTTATCCCATAAAGCATATTAGATAGATCTAATAGCTCCTATTCAAAGTCTCAGATTCTGAGTTAAATCTTGAATCAGTTCCCTGTATTTGGTGATAGTTATATTTATAAGAATGTCTGAAAGTTAAGTTCAAAAATCACAACCACAACACCAATATAGAAGTGATTTATGTGCCTATTTATGAAACACAAGGGGGTTGTGTGTACCTAAAGTGATCTTTCAGGCATGTGACTAGTCGTCGCCTAGGTGACGACTAGGCGTCAAGTCAGTAAAGAATTCCAAGGCGGCAGGACGACTTGGTGGGAGATCAGATAGTCGATCACTCAGACGACTTGGACGATTGCCGAGCGACTTGGACGACTATATTGGTAAGCGGTCGACTTGTTGGAGCGGGTTTGGTCCGACCCAGTAAAAAAAACCTAAAGCTCGATTGAACCTAATCGATCGCGCACTTCGGAACTTCAGTTTATCAATCATCAGAGGAGAGGGAGAAACGAAAAGAGGAAAACAGAGATTACGTCGACCCAAACGATCGATCAAGTCCAAAGTGGAAGAAACGAAATGAGTGAGAGAGAGAGAGAAACGAACCTGCTAATCGATCAATCAAGTCCATTTCAACGACTTAGGCGCGACCGACTCCGGCGGCGACGACGTGACAGTTTACAGGTATGCTTTTCTTCTTCAATTCTTCATATACTCTGATTTGCCGACAAAAATATGGAGCTCTTCTTCTACTTTGCTTCAGTTATTCTCTTCTTCTACCCTGCTTCTCGTCTTTAGTTGGGGATACAAAATACTTGTTATTTAATATTGACTGATTTAGTATTGTGTCTGTAGTATTCGACATGCTTACTGGGTTGCTTGGTTGTTGCTTGGTTTAGGCAGGCTCATAGATTGGTTTGGAAAAGATGGGGGTGAGATTCTTGTTTATAGAAACTGTATATTATTTAGGTAGTTGTGACCTGTAGGATCACAAATTAATTTAACTGTGATTCTTTTTGCAAGTGCCAAGCAATAATTTAATATTTTATTTTAATTTTTTAAATATAGTACTTTTTGATTCATTAGAGGGGATTTAAATGCAAGGTTTTAGGCTGTGAAATTAGGTTTTAAGTTGAGGGATTGATCAACTAGGATTGTGTTTTATTACTATGTTGTAAAATATCATGCATTCTGGTAATATAAAGCAGAAAGAGTAGTTATCAACTAGGATTACATTTTAGTCCTTTTTCTTATGTAGTTCTTGATTATAAATAAATTTATAATGCCATCTATGTTTAGTTGTTTACTTGTTTTGTTATTACAATTTTACAAATTACAATGTCTTGTTTGTTTATTTAATTGTATTTTGTAGAATTGTAGATAGTTAAATGGCGGAAAGTTCAGGAGCTGAGGGTTATGATCCAACTAAGGATCCTAAAAGAAAGGCCAAGTCTAAAGATCCGGGGTGGAAATATGCATTTTGGCCAGAATTGAGCGATAAAAACCTTGTGCAATGCATTCTCTGTGGAAAAAAGGTTTATGGAGGAATCAAGAGATTTAAACATCTTACCGGTGGGTATGGGGATGTGTCCAAGTGTCCTCGAACTACAACAGAAATTTCAGATGAGATGCATCAAGCAATAATGGGTAACAAAAGGAATAAGCCAATTCAATTTGATGACCATGACGAAGTAGAAGAAATTCAGTCATCTAATATTCCAAACAATGCTTCCAATGCTTCTAATGCTTCCTCTACAGCTGTTCCAAGTTCTGGGACTGCATCTAAAAGGATGAAGAGTGTATTTCAATTCCCTAAGCCACAATCACAAACAAAACAAACAAAGACCATTGAAACTCATTTTGGGAAATCTACTGAAGAAGTTATGGACGAAAGGCATCGAAAAGGTCCTAGCCAAACTACTTTGAAGAATTGTCTAAGGACACCGGAAGAGAAAGAGAAAGTTGACATGCATGTTGTCAACTTTTTTTATGAGTCTGGCATCCCTTTTAATGCAGCAAATCGAAGAAGTTATGAGGTGATGTCAGAGGCTATTGGGCAATATGGGCCGGGTTACAAGCCTCCCTCATATCACGAGTTGAGGGTTCCTCTTTTAGCGAAGGCCAAGACTAAAATAGAGGAACTGAAGGAGAAACACAAAACTTCTTGGAAGCAGTACGGTTGCAGTCTTATGTCAGACGGATGGACGGATAGAAGAGTCAGACACTTGATAAATTTTCTTGCTAATAGTCCTGCAGGTACTTACTTTTTGGGATCAGTTGATGCCTCTGCTTTCGATCTCGGGATGCAAACATGTTGATGAACTACTTGATGGGAAGATAAAAGAGATTGAAATTTGAGTATGTTATGCAGTGGTGACGGACAATGCCGCCATTATAAAAGCGGAGAAGTCGTATGTTGATGGAGAGGAGACCGACTTTGTTACGGACACCATGTCTTTGCCCATTACTGACTTGATGTTAGAGAGACATAAGCGATATGAAGCAATTTAAGTCTACAATCGTGAAGGGCGTAAAAAAAATAACTGGATTCATTTACAGACATGGTCGCCTTCTTGAGGCGATGAGGACCAAAACAAATGGGAGGGACCTTGTGAGATCGGGAGTCACCCGATTTGCTACATCATTTCTGACTCTTCAAAGCTTGTGCAAACACAAGGATGCTTTGAGACACTTGTTCATCAGTGATGATTGGACAAATTCGAGGCTGTCAAGTACAGAGGCGGGGAAACAAGTGGATGATACAATTATTTCTACTACTTTTTGGCACAACGTAGAAGATTGTATTAGAGCTTCACAACCATTACTTGTAGTCTTGAGGATTGTGGATTTGGATGAGAGGCCAGCCATGCCCGAGATTCTTGCTGCGATGGAATATGCAAAGAAAAAGATCAAAGATGTCTTTAACAACAAACAAAGGCTGTATAAGAAAGTGATTGACATCATTGAGCGAAGATGGGCATGCCAAATGGAGCAGAAGTTATATGGGGCAACATTGTTTCTCAATCCGGGAAAGTATTTTGACATCAAAGAAGAAGAAGAATCTAATTTGGCTTACAAGTTGCGTAGCAACTTCAATGATGTTCTTTCAAAAATGGTTCCCGACCAAGTTTTGGCAGACAAGATAAGCGACTTAGTCGATGTCTATGAATCTTCTCGTGATGACTTTTCTAAAGACATGGCGATTAGGCAACGAAAGACAAAAAATCCTAGTAAGCATATTACATTAACTATAAATTTTTCTTTTAAGTTTAATAATTAAGACTATATTTGATTTTTTTAATTTTTTACATCTAATGTAGTTGATTGGTGGAATGCTTTTGGCGGTTGTGCTATTGAGCTTACAAAGTTTGCAAAGCGAATCCTCGGCCTTTGTTGTTCTTCTTCCCATTGTGAAACCTGATTGGAGCACTTTCAAGTTTGTAAGTATTTAGTACATAACTAAATGTATAAATATTTTATATATTCTTTTTCTTAATATCTTTTAAACAAAAATTTCAGATTCATACGAAGAAGAGAAATAGGTTGGAGCATCAACGGTTAAATGATTTGGTGCATGTCCAATACAATTGCCGAATTGTTGATAGGTTCCAAAGGAGGCGCGAACTTGGAAGAAACTTCGATCCATTAGTCCTAGATGACTTTGATTGGGGTAATGAGTGGATAGTGCCCAACAAGATATAGTTCATGATGGAGATGATCTTACGTGGGAGGATGTTGATAGAGTTTGTTGGTGCATCTAATGCCGTCGAGGGACCTTGATCTTCCTCGTGGGGCCGGGTCTATTCTACTCACTCACGGCGTAATAATGCTTCGACTTCAAGAGTCGTGATTGTGAATGAATCGATTACGATGTTGGAGAAGAGGAGGGCCTTCCTAATGATGATGAGGATGTTGATGATGATTATGGTAGAAGAGTAACTCTTGTTTTCGGTGATGATGCCCTTCTTTGGGAGAGATGATGATGATTTGATCTTTGATGATTTTGTTTGATAGCTTGAGTGATATTTTCATTATGAAAAATGAGAATATTGAGTTAAAGAATACTGAATTTTTATGACTTTGTTTTCATTTCTATATTATGTTTGTTTTTGGCAATGTCACAATGAACATGTCTTTATCTTATAAAGGATGGTTGTCTAATTTTATGATATGATATCATGATTATATGCTTGTATATACCTTTATCTTAACAATACTTGTTTACTTGTTTTATCATAAATTATTGAATTCTTAGTATTGAAATTTATGGTATTCTATATATACAATGTTAAAATGGGAAGAAACTAAACATAAATTTAAGAATTATATTGAATTAAACTAAATATTACAAATGTATCACTATTTATATAATTTGAAGTTGGTAGTTGGTACAAGTTCAAAAAATTATAACTATAGTAAAATTATCATTTTGACTTGATCTTGTTCGCTTCTTGTTGTGATTTGATATGCTACAACCTGCATTATGAATATGGTAAATCATTAGAAATATCAATATATAAATAATTAAATATTCATATAAATGTTAAATATATAGAATTTTATACGTATAAAATTTACATTGTTAACGACTTGTCGACTTGTAGACGACTAGTCGGGCGCTTTGTCGCCTAAGCGCTTAAACTCCCGGTTGTCGCCTCGCCTCGACTTAGCGCCTTGATAACTATGCTTTCAGGTGTAGAAGTAAAATTTACTCGATACTAAAATATACAAGTGATACATGCATATGACAATTCAATACGTGTTTATGGGTAGCGACCCTGTTTTGATGCTCTTATAACGTATCTCTTACATGTGTATCCTTTGGTTCTTTTATGATGATATTCAAGGACAATTTTCCTCTTTTCCTAAGGAGAAGGTTTGAATTAATTTGTATTTTATCAGTCATGCCCATTTTTGTCTGCTACAGGTTGCCAATATGAAAAAAGAAATAGATGCTATTCGTGTTAAGGACATTGCTCAAGGGGGCTTGACGCAGGGGCAACAAACTCAGATTGCTCGGAATGAACAGAGAATATTGCAGGTATTATGTAGCCATGAGGGAGTTTATTTTGTGCCTTTATTTCTTTTCTATAAACAAACTAAGCTTTTTCCGTCCCTTGCCCTTGACGATATTGGTGTATAAGTTTTCTTCATCAAGTAAATGTATGATAGTGTTTATTTATCCCTTTTTGGCAATATTTTTTTTATTTTTTGTTTAGGTAGTGGAGGAGCTCGAAAATTTGGAAGAGACTCTTAATGAAAGTATCCGGGAGAGTTTAGGTGCACGTTCTGGTAGGACGTCTCATGGTAAGAAGAAAGGTGCAACAGATGACGATGAAGATGAATATATGAGGTAATTCATATATGTGAAATCGTAGTGGTGAACTAAATAGATTCAATGCAAGTTTGAAAATATTCAATAGTCATATTCTTTCAATTTTGTTTTTTTTACTATTTCTGTAATTCTGTGTCATGGAATGCTTTTAAGACCACTAGAATGATTTACTATTAGTTTTAATTTCTACATAACTCAATTGATCCACATGCTTAAGCCTTTTGTATGACCTCATGAGTATTTATCCCCTACCCTCTACAGGTAAATTGATTTATATCACCAAAACATGGCAATAATGCTATTGACTTGTCTATGTCAAAGTTGGTGCATTTCTAAGTACATATGATGTCTTCTGTATTCACCAGTGACGACGATGAGTTCTATGATCGAGCAAAGAAGAAGATGCCTAAGCAAAAGGGTGCTGAAAACCAGTCAATTGAAACTGCTGATTCTCTTCTTGATAAAAAAGATGCCATCATTAAAGAGATGGAAGATAAGAAGAAGTTGCTTTTGGATGAAAAGGGAAAAGTGGTAATAGAAAATGAGGCTATAGCAGAATCTGAAGCTGGAGATGCATTAGATGCTTACATGTCTGGGCTTTCATCCCAATTAGGTAAGCAATCTGTGTGAATAAGATCAAATATCTTTGTCCCCTTGATATTCATATATTTTATACTCCGTGTCCTAAATAAGTGACTGATTTCTGTTTTACATGCTTTACTTCTGCATTTTCTTGTTTTATCACGTGATTTTATTTAATTCATTATATTTCCAGTCAAGTTTGTTTCTTAACCAAGAGATGATTTTCTTTAGTTCATTATATTTCCAGTAAAGTTTGTTGTTAACCGAGAGATGGTCCACGGATAGGCATTTATTATTTTTAAAATTTGAAGATGCTAGTTGCTTGTTGCAATTTTGACTTTCAGCAGCAGTTTCTGTATGAATGACTTTATCTGGGTTATTCCCTTGCTTACCACCCAGCGTTTTTTATATGCTCTAGGTTTACCAATTCCTATTCTGTTGAATATTTTTATATGCAGATTATGTTAGCTATAATTAATGAACAGAAACACTATAATCTCTTGATGGTTACTATATTGGATTACAGTGCTTGATAAAACCAAACAACTTCAGAACAAACTGGATACATTGCAATCAGAGCTGGACAGGATACTCTACTTGCTGAGGATTGCCGACCCTACAGGGGAAGCTGCTAGGAAAAGAGAATCAAAAGCACAAGAAGTAAAACCTATTATGCCTAAGATCTCTGCTCCTCCAGTGGTGAAAAAATCAGCATTGGAACAAAATAAAAGACGTGGAGTGGAAGAAACAGTGATTGGCTCCATTCAGAAACAGGGTAGTATTGTTTCAACAGTGGAATCAAGCAAGAGGCCAGAGGACAGTGAGATTGTAGCTGATGCAGTAGAGAGCAAAACTACTGTATATACTGCTGTCAAGCCCCAATGGCTCGGAGCTGTTGAGAAAACAGAAGTAAAACAAAGCCAAGAAGGATCTCTAATGAATAAAAAGGAACCTGATCAGTTTGTTGACTACAAAGACAGGCAGAAGGTTCTGGGAAAACTTGATGCGGCTCAAAATGTGGATTTGGGACTTGAAAATGCAGCCCCTGGTCTATTGATAAGGAAGCGTAAGCTGGTTGAGAAGTCTGATGTCACTGAAGTCAAAGTTTCTGAACAGTCAGCATCTTCCCCAATGGGAGCGGAAATTAGGGCAGAAGATGCTGTGGCACTTTTGTTAAAACATACAAGAGGATATCATGCATCAGATGATGAGGTGAGACATGATAATGAATACACGGCACAGGGAAATAAATCAGGGAAGGGTGACAAAAAACCTAAGAGAGTAGTTCTTGGTCCTGAAACACCTTTCTTTCTTGACAGTGAAGGCAATTATGATGAGCCCTGGGTGCCACCTGAAGGTAAGAAGGAGCCCCTGGTTCCCAATTTCCCAGTTAGTAAGTACAAGCTCCACTTAGAAATATAAGATCAATTTGACTTTTTAAAGTATAAATATTTTCATATTTCAAAACTGACATGATTAGAAATTAAATGAACTAATACTGTTTAGATGGATTATAATTCTCATAAATATATTTTCTAAAAAATTAAATGAATTAATGTCGGTTTTGAAATTAAAAATTTCAAATTGACTTCAAAAAGATAAAATTGATCTTATGATATTAGTATAACGTATTATAAGTCTTAGTATTTTTGACTTTTTTGTCTTTTACTTGAGTTGCTTTATCAGATCAATCGGGTGATGGACGAACCTCATTGAACGATCGATATGGTTACTGAATTTGAATGCTCGTTACAAGTACGAGCAGAGGCAAATCTAGCTGAGAGCCAATTATAACAATTGTCATAGCTGTTTTTTTTTTAGTTACTTTTTCCAAAAACTTTTTGTATATAATAATTGATATATTTCCTTCCTAGCTTTAGTATCTTGAATTCTTACATATAGTAGGTTGGTTGAATCACAACATAACATATACTTTCACAAAAAAGTATCATTTGCATAATTTGCAAATATTAAATATATAATGTTGTTACCCCATCTGCCTCTTGACAAAAGAAGTTGTGCTCAAGTGGAGGCCATCATCAAAGGAGTAATTCCTGCGACAACATTGTAGCATATTCACTCTGTTGTTGGAGTTAAAAAGAATCTTGTTTCTTATTCACATAATCACATTTACAAACAGATGGCCATCAAAGGTTATTGCTCAAGTAGCATGTAAAACAACATATGCACACAATATAAGATAAAAATTCCCTCATTGTGCATGTGCATTTTACAAGACCTTGATGGGCTAGACAGCTTTCAGCAATTTTGCCTGATAAACCCTTTGCCAGTGTGAACTTCTCCCCTACACTTTAGCAGCAAAGAATGGTATTTTGCATGAAATTATGATCCGGGTTGTCCTCGAGCCATTTTTGGTATTTCATGATCCTACTAGGCGAGTTTTCCGAATAAATATTCTTGAGTAAGGAGCCTACTTTAGGAAACTGCTACAGCATTTCCCAGTACACACCAACTGAATTTAGAAGTTTTCTTTGCTAACTATAGACATTCCACAAGCCTATGCAACACTTCCTTTCCATGCCACATTAACAAGATAGGAATAGCAGACGAGGAAACATGTACAGTGACATTGTCGGATGTATATTAAGAAAAGTAGCTCCTGAACCACATCAGTTAAAGAAATAAATTGATTCTAGAACATCTTTCAGATCAAAGTCTCCTCGTTCTGGCAAGGGTGGGAAAGACAACGAGGGAAAAGACCTCTGAAAGCTCTCCAACAACTGTTTTGAACAGGGAAAACATTTAGACCAACTCCAAACACAAGATAAATATATTATAAAAAGTTGCGAGTTTCAAAGTAGCCAAAAGTACACACTTTTAAGAAAGAAGTTGAGATTTATAAGAGATTAATATGCATAAATTTGGAAGAAAACAGTCTAATAGTAAAAATGAAACTAAAATATGGTGACATGACAAAATGAGTTGTTTCCCGAGGGGTGACTAGGACACATGAATGCATTTCAAGTTTCAACTGTGACACAGCAATTCGTTCCTAAGGAGTGGCAGGACATGCAACATGAGTGTAGATACACAAAAACACATTAGTGCACAAATTGATAAAAAAAGAAGAAAAGGCACAGGACCATTAAGTTGACATCGTTTATAGCTGGTTTTAATGATATAACGTCAATTCTTTCTTCCAACACGAGCTCATGATATACCTCTTTTTGGGGAAGCTCCTGATAATACTTGACCAAACATTAACCTCCATTTTCTACTTAATATATATATATATATATATATATATATATAGGTTTATTTTTATATTTGGACAAGTAAGATTGACTTCCTATCTTTAATTATAAGCTTTAAATTAAAGTGAAGATACCATACATTTTCCAGTATCGGTGTTTCATAGAGTTCAACAAACTTTTCTCTTAGTATTCTGTTCATTTCATCCACATCACATGCATGCGTCCAATATGAATCATGAACACCTGCGATAATGTACAAGTAAGCTTTAGTTCAGGGTTCATAAAAAAAAAACTCCCTACGTTAGTCCGTTCCACAGAAAGAGTCATTTGTTATTTATTTATTTTTTCCATAGAGTCCACTTTTTAGTGATAACAATATAAAATGAGACAATGTCCTCAAGTTTATTGTTATAACTTCATTATCATACCACAATACTTAACTAACTTCTTATACTTTTAGGGGTATACGTGGAAAAAAATGAATTTTTAATATTCAAAAATTTTACAACACACTTTTGTGGAGCGGAGGGAAAATATAAAAATTGCACTGCCATTAGGTTGGTCTAAAAGAAAGAAAAATGAACCTGCAAAATTGAATCCTGCTTTTTTGCAGGCTACAGCAGTCATCATCATATGGGAACCATCAAGGGAGTGAACAAAATTTGGAGGGAAAGCTGTTCTCTGTCGCTTGACCATGACCTACAGTAGTCAAAGAACCATCGGGTTTAGAATTTTCGGTCTATGAAGCTTATAATTTCAGTCTTGAAAACACTAGATGAATGATCAATTTGTAGAGATCATATGTTGAGAATAAATGGTTCAAATCAACCTTAGGTACATTTACCTTTTCTGTTGCCCGCTGCAATGTCAAAGTCTGAAGTGAAGTCTTAATCTGCAGGGTTAACAAGAGGAGCGTAATGACATGAAATAATATTTTGGTAGGATCAAAGGTTCATATGGATTAAGGAAGTGTAGCTTATCCACAACAGGATATTGATGGAAGGTCGTCTTAATTTTTTTTTATAAAACGTACATGATGCCTTCCGAATTTGCGATAAGGCTGCACAACAGGAAGTCCAAGCGGAGTTGTCCATCGGACTGGCTGATTTTCAGATGCAATTATCTGATCAAGATTTGCAGTTAATAGCTTTAAATAATCTTGAAGATGCAAGGGCAATCAAGTATGCTTCTAAGACATACGAGAACTAATCAAAGATAAGTTTTAAAACAAAGATCCATCACATGCAACAGGAAGGGAGGACTTGGACAAATTCCTTATTCCATTTGTGATCTCCTTAGAATATTCCATTTGTGATGATCTTTATCTATGATTTCCTAGAGAAGATTCTAAGGAGAAATGAGAAATTTAATCCATAGCTAGCCATTTGTGTTGATGCTCATCATCTACAAACTTCTTGAAAAGATTCTGAGGAGACTTGAGAAACTTCATCAAACAGCCATGGCAACAAAATTTTGGGCTCTTGTTTTTCTCAGCTTAAAATATGTTCAAGCAATTTATCTTTAGCTAAATAAAGAACAAGGTAAAGTCCACACAGCACGAAAGGATTGTGCGTCATTCTTCTCACCGGTTCTATTGCTGGATATAGGTTGAAGGAAGATAACTCTCTTCATCACATTTTATACAATGACTTGACATTTATATTGAGACGAGTGCCTTAACCATGGTGAGTCAAGCAGACGATTCTCAGTTATCTTCAAAAATTTTGAAAGGAAAAAAGGTGGAAATGCGTGTGTGTGTGTGTGAGAGAGAGAGAGAGAGTAGGTGGAGAATACAATATCAGAGTTTATTTTATGTCACCATTCATATTGATCAATGACTGAACAAGCCAAAGCCATACCTTAAGGCTACCATGATATAAGAGGTTATTCTTGTTTCATGGTTGAGACTTCATCTTTGATGAACTTCAAAGAATACAAGAAAATCAGATAGCAAGGGCACAAAGCAGAAAAAATGTCGGCGCATCAAACTTGTAATTCTATCTAAAGTATCCTAAAAATGGGAAGACTGCAGAGCTGCAACTAGAGAGCTTTAGTCTATATAATACCACTAAAGTATATTAGTATGGCCATATTGCGCAAACAGAATTAGAACGCAAAAGAGCTCTATCATATGAAGGTACAGAAACTTCATTAATTTGCTTGCTTGGCGTGACATTGATTCAAATGGAAATTAAATTTAAAATGTGAAGTCCTCGTTTACTCACAAATCAATAAAATTTACAAAACACAAACATTTATATAGAGCTGTGCCATAGTTGACAACTTCACAGCACTCTACCATGCCTCAACAGTGAAGTACATTTATTAGAGAAATTATGGTACACACCTTTGCACACTCCCCTAGCCAGTTCATGATACTGCGTGCAGCTTCAAACATCTCCCCTAATGCAGTTAAGGTAACCTGTTAGAGCAGTTAAAAAGATTCTTTCATCAAGAAGAACAAAACCGGAGCATGCACATAGATTTATGACCATCATCTAATTACACCAGGCAAAGTTCTTGTGCCACTCGTAAGATTTCTATTGGTCCTATCCATACGAATATACTTGTCATTCTCAAAACATCAAGTCAGCCTGAGACTGTGAGCTGTCCCATCACTTGATGCTTTAATCTAGAGTAAAGTAACTTGGGTCCTGATCTTATGTAGGTAGCTGTTCAATGGATCAAGTTTCAAATTAATATATGGATGTAATGGTATAAAAGTAGAAATAAACCCTTACTTTTGCAGTATAACAAGCCGCACCAAAGAGCTCAGCATCATCTGAAATGGCACCACGTTCCTTCAACCTTCTTTTGATCTGATCTCGAGCACCAATATAAGTGACACCATAAACTGATGTCATCACAGTCTGTTTCACCAACTTCCTGTCTACCTATTTTTATTTAATTAATAAACCATAAGTTGCAAAAGACTACCATGTACTAATAGATCACCAAGCTAACTGAGATTGCTACTTAGAAATCAAATGCAAACTACATGTATATTCCAACAAATGCATGTTTTAAAAATATTTAAAAAAAATCAAGAAAAAAAGAGTCATGGTTTCAGTCATTTTAAATTAAATAGAAGAGGTTATGAATTATAGTCATGGTCTTCTGCCCACTCCCAAGCTAGTTATGCATTATTAAAGCCTTTAGGGTCTGCAAAGGACTGTTGGGATCCTCAAGATCTATTAGCAAATATGGGTTTGAAACTAGCGAGTCCTTGTGGAGAGAAAGTGAGGTTGAGGTCTCTCCTCAACCTCACTTTCTGTTTATTATGATCAGAACACTGCCATGGGAGCTTGAGAAACATAAAGAGAAAGAGATCGAGTCTGTTATGACTTATGTTTGATTTATTTTCATCTCCCTTGGGACTTTCTTGATGTTCTCCTCTCCTCAGTAAGTGAAATTCTTCTCTCAGTTAAAAAAAATCCACTTAATGTAATTTGATACTAAATAATGTATGTGTCTAATAAACCATTCACTACAATCTATGGAACAATAACATGTATTTAACTTTACATTATGACCAACTATCGATAACTAGTAATAATGTGGTGGTCAAGGTAGTAATGTTTGTGCTATACACAAAAAATGACATCAACCTGATTGACTAAAATCCTTGCACGCAATGCATCTGGAAAAGTTGCAGGATCTTTCTGTGCATCATTCTTTATGATATCAAGAACTCTGCATTAGAAATATAAGTTGTATGAAATTGTTAGCAGAGTTGACTTCATCTGCACATAAATGCTAAGAGATTTGTTTAGCATGTGATTCATTATCGCAGATAACATGAGATCCAATTTAAAGCCATTGGAGCAAAAAGCATAATTCCAGAATAGAGTTTTGTATCCTTTCTAAAATTACTTGATTAGTTAAAAAATGAATGCAAGATTACTTTTCTTGTTATTCTTTTACAGAGAAACCAAAACAGTAGATATATTTGAATTTTGTTATTTTAAAACCATGTCGTGGCGCACTCCATAAATTAATAAATTGAGAAGGTGGATTTGGCATAGCAAGCAACTTGTGTCACGAGAAGCAGCTTACCTAGCAGCTATTCCCGAGTAAACATCAGCTGGTTCTCCCCTTGCAATCAAATTGACAGTATCTGCTCCCAACTAAAGAAAGATTTCCAGTAATAAAATAATTAGACAGGCATCTAAGAAGGAAATACAAAATTACAATGAGTGAATGGATAATAAGTTTTCATTTCATAGATATAGGATTGAGAAAACAATAATCAATAATACTAAGAAACTTCCTTATCCTTTTTCAGTAGTTAAGATAAGCTAAATATAATCCTACCCCCCTAAAAAAAAAAAAAAACACAAGCCCTCTCAACACACAATATAAATAATAATCCTCCTTTCCAAAAATATAAGATCATTATTAACTTTTTGAAGTTAACACATTTTCAACTCAACTAACATGGATTTCCTTAATTTTAGTCCATAAAATGATAATTATTGTAAACCATCTAAAAAGTACTAATTGTAAGATTTATTGTTTCATAATTGTTAAAGAATCATCTCAATTTTGAGTTTGAAAATGTTTTAAACTGACTTTCAAAAGTTAATAATGATCTTATAATTTGGAACAAAGAAAATATTTCAACAAAAGGAGGTGGAAAGAGAGAGAAAAAGACAAACTTATAGACAAAAGTAAACACAAAAAAACTAATAACCTAGGTTCAGATATGATAATTAGTTACTGAAACCCCTATAAGAAACCTTTCAATTGACATGCCTAATGAAGTTTTTCATTTAACAATAAAGTTTGAAACTTTGAATTAATTGTGCCAGATTGTCAGATACCGGGCTCTCCAAATGCACAAGTACAATATAGAAACAACCTAAATAATTTATTGGTAACTACTTCTGTTGGTCTCTTTTCAAGGAAATAAAATTGGTTCTGTTGGAAGTTTAGAATTGTACGCGCACACACATGCATGCATGCATACATACATACATATATATATATATATATATATATATATATATATATAAATAAACAGTTCATTTCAAGGGCTCACCCTTTTATTTTACATACCATGCTCACCCCCCCTTTAGCGACGGTCTCAGTCCGTCGCTATATCATAGAATCATCGTCTTAGCTTTTAGCGACGGACCGAACAGTCGCCCGGTTCGTTGCTAAAAGGGGTATGCAAGGTATGTAGGATCAAGAGGTAAACCCTTGATCCTTTCCGTATATATATATATATATATATATATATATATATATGGATTCCATTCACAGCAACCGGTTGTTGGGGAGCAACCCCTTTGGCCCAAACCGCCACAACTGTGTCTACCTTAGACAATTTTTTTTTTTTTTAAGCCAAGCTATTCAGAGGTTGTGGCCGGGCCAAAAGGGGTTTCTCTCAACAACCGGTTGCTGTGGATGGATACCCTATATATATATATATATAATGATCCATAACAACCGATAGGGACAAAGATTTTGGGACGAAGGATAAATATCACACAAATAATTTCACACAAAACTCAATTAATTCTAATTATTCAATGTCTCAAAATAATTAAGTACATCACTATTTATAATACTCCTAGACAATTTTCCTAACCTAAATTGGATTCTAATAACATAACTACAAATTAAATAAACTAATTAAAATATAACTTCTAACTCATGGGCTTCCAAAACCTTTTATATTGTTCTAAGTTCTAACCAACTTTCACGAGCTTATCCTACATCATTTATCCTCCACCGAGAAAAACTCGACTTTATCGAGTTGAAAACATCAACACAAGAATAAGCATGCTGGATCACCAAGAAATTCTTTGCAAGCTTCAAATTTGACATGTCGATAGCACAAGTAAGAGTGAACTTGGTATTGCCTTTGATAATCAAATAGATATTAGCACGAGCATTATGTTGCGATGACAATATCATAACCATGTACGCCCTAAGATAATGTGACAAACCTTAAGGGGTAGAGCATCACACATAACGGTATCCTTAAGCTTGCTAACGAAAAATATAACCAAAAACCTCTAGATAACCCGCAACTTTGTAATAGTAATCCGTGCAACATCATACAGCTCCGGGTGAGGCTCAACTTTTAATCCGTTTCTTAACTTCTTCCTCGAAGATAACATCCGTACAACTTCTAATATCAATCACAAGAGAACATACATATCCCGCACATTTGACTCGTCTGAAAAATTCACCTACGATGGATTTTAGGATCATCCTTATGTTTTTGAGCAATAAGTAAAGGTCGAAGAACACCTAAACATCCTTCCAAATGAACATCAGCTTTCAAATTCTGCTCATCGAGCTCATATTCGATGTCTAACGACTTGCAAACCTCTTCGTCTAAATCAATTTTCTCAAACTCTTTGTCAACAATATCAACTTGCTTAGAGGAAGAAGAGGCAACATTCATCTTCGGGGAAGGAGACTCAAAAGACATGTGACCAAAACTATGCTAGTTATAAAACCTAGACATATGGTTATTGTTGTTACTGGCATTAGAAGAACTTAGGGCACGAGTAGGCTTGCTAGTAGTTGAAGGCTTACTGACGATCTTTCCACAATGGGCCTATTTTTAATAGGCTCCATAAAAGTATGTTCACTCAAGTTTGGATTGGTATTGGAGGCCTAACAGAATTCTTTTTTAAATTATCCTCCACTTACGTGGCAACTTCAACAACATCATCAAAGAGTAAGAGCTTACGTGAAGCTACATCACCTACAATCTCCAAATTCAATTCTCGACGATACATAGAGATAAGAACTTCTTCAACCCAATAGAATTCGGACCGTGTAACCAAACTGTAGAACATTAAAGTATATATTTATTTCCTTGTACCAACTTAGTTAACTGCAAATAGGCTCGTTGCTTATAATTAGAAGGCACAATACGTCGAGTTAGGGCAGCTTTCCATCTTCTCGCAATTTTATATAAATTTTGTTGATGTTGATCCCACCAAATACGAGTTGTCCCTATCAACTTCGCGTCAACAAAGAAAAGTTTTCTCTGGTCAGTTAGTTCATACCAACGAAAGAAACTCTCCAAACTATGAATCCAATCGAAGAATGCTTCGGGACCATTATCGCCATTAAAGTCAACATCTAATTTTGCTCCTCTATCCACTGCATTCATCTAGGATCTGGAACATGAGGATTAACTCGTAGATCCGGGATGGGGTCCTTAAAATTCTTATGATCATCTTCCTATCCCTTATCGACGCGTTCCGTGAGTACATCAATTTTTGTTGCAAGTGTTGTAATAAAAGCTTGAACATTTGTTACATTTGTTGCATTTGCAGTAAGTGTTGTGATTGAATCTTCAATATTTTTGACACTCATCTTGTTGTAATATATAAGCATCGAGTTTGACGTTGATTTCTCTAACATTTACCATGGTTCCACTAAATAAAAATATAGAACTCTTTTAATCTTTTCTTTTTTTTTAAGGGCTCAAGTGCAGAAAATATAAAGAACTAGGGGCTGAACTGAAGCTAATGAAACTTCAAGTGCTGGAATTGAAGAAGATAAAAGTATAGGGACTCATATGTAAAATTTCAGGGTTATTTTAAAATTTAAGAAAACTTGGGGACTAAAATAAAAAATTATAAAAACTTTGGGGTACCTAATTATAATTTACCAAAAGATATTTACTTTCTCAATTCCGGTCTCTATGGTCTTTCTATTCTTTACGCAAGTTTAAGGTTAAGGAGTCTATAAGCCTTGGAGATGAAAAGCTGAAGACTTCCTCGACCAAGATAAGGACAAGGACGGTGACAGTGGCGGTGAGATTCGGTGGCGGCTCTAGCGGCAAAGAATGGCGGCACTGCTATTTTACTTCTTCTTCTCCTTCTCTTTCCTTTATTTATTTATTTATTTATTTTTGTTCTCGCCTATGTAGGTGGGTAAGGTTTGGCGAGACTAAGGTTTCGTAATGACGTTAAAGCTTTTGAGTTGTGCAACGGGTAATAATTTTTGACTTTCTAGGCAACGACTAGTTGTGAGATTGTGACTGGTTCGTGGGCAATAAATTTGGGACTTTTAGGGAGGTGATGGGCCTGAGTGTAGCGGCTAGGGTTTGGTTATATTGGGCAGTTTCTGGTTCAAGATGATGACATTGATTTTGGGACGGTTGAGGATGGATTAAATTTAGTATTGATACCAAAATGATGGTGACAGGGGTTTTGGGATGAAAGATAAATATCACACAGATAATCTCGCAAAAAACTCAATCAATTCTAATTATTCAATGTCTCAAAATAATGAAGTACATCACTATTTATAATACTCCTAACTTTTTTAACCTAAATTGAATTCTAATAAGATAACTACAAATTAAAATATAACTTCTAACTCAGGAGCTTCCAAAGCCTTTTATATTGTTATAACTAACTTTTAGATCATTTTTGAGTAAATAGATCTATAACCATCCATTAGATTAATAAATGGCGAAAATTTAAAATTATATTCAGTCGCTACTAATACTAGCAGAATCCGTTAGTAATAGTAGCGGATGACGAGACATTTTTTTTTTAATTTGGATAGTTCTTATCTATAATAGACCGTAAAAGATCTATTTGTCCTAATATTTATCATAACAAATACTTGTAATGAATCATTGTCTTATATATATATATATATATATATATATATATATATATATATATATATATATATAATATATGAGGTTCCATCCACAACAACTTGTTGTGGGAGCAATCCCTTTTTTGGCTTGTTAAAATTTCGGCTGGATAAAAAAAAAATTCAACAGGCCAAAAAAGGGGTTGCTGTGGATGGAACCCCTATATATATATATATGCACTAGTCCCACATGATACGCGTTGCATGTGTAATTACTGTAGTGATGCACAAAAAGCCCGAGCATGGTCAAGGCCTGGCCTTGAGGTTTTTAACAAGCTGCGATTTTAATGTAAGACCCTGGCTTGGCCAAAAGGCCTGGTCTAGACCAAACAGTGGTCCGAGTCCGGCCAAGGACTGGCTTGAGTCCGGCCTAGAACTGGCCTAGTCCGCGTCTCAAGCCTAGCTTATTGCTTTATAAGCACAAGATGTGCAATCCAATTGCTAATAGCCCAATCCAAACTCATAAATTTTTTTTTAATAAGCAACTCCTACCCCAACCTAACTAGTAATGGTTTAGCCAAATAGCCAGCTAAATAGCCACCCTTCCTAACAATAAAAATAATAATAAAAATAGGATGAGAATTGACACTTGACAAGCTGACAGTGGACATCTTTTGTCCCCCCCTTCCCAACTCTCAAACCTAGCATTTGGCAATGAAGTAATTTAAACCAAGTAAACGACAACTAAAAATAAAAATAAAAGTCTAATGGCTATCATGGTTGAAATCAATCACCTTTTAATATGACTACTCCCTCTGTCCCATGATAAAAGTCCTTATTACTATTTTGGGGTAGTCCCATGTTAAATGTCCATTTTTCTTTAATAACCAAACTTTTACACATTTTTTCCTATTATACCCGTAACATTAAATATCTCATAATTTTCTTATTCTAATTCTCTCTCCATATTTAATAAGTATGGAGAGAGAATATTTTGAATTGAAAAGCTAGAAAGTCACTCTCTCACCTACATTGAAAATAATTAATGACATTATTATGGGCAATTTTGTCATTTCATTCTTCTTAATATGCGTGAAAAGTCCACCAGAATTTTTATCCTAGGACGGAGGGAGTAATAAATATACGGAAAAAAGTATATTTCTTGACATTTTGTTGTGTGTGTCTATTCATATATATATATATATATATATATATATATATATATATATATATAGGACACTTAACATATTCTAGGGCCCATCCCCAGTGGGGTGATTTTTAAACCAAAGTCCAATCAATTTAGGTCCTCACAAAGTTGGAAATAGTATATAGTTTATCTCGAGTGCAACTTTTTAGTTTTGGCTGAAATATTTGGGTCTATCATTGTGGGCTTATAGTAAATTCTTGTGGGTTGATATTTAACTTTTAAAAAAAAGGAGCTGGCTGGACTGGACCACCAGCCTGGCCCAAGGCTTGGCTTCGCCTACTCTGCAGGCCTTAACAAGTAATACTTTTATGTGCCAAACCCTGGCAAGCCCAAGGTTTGGTCAACGACTAAGGCCTGGCCGGCTTATTGTGCACCACTGAATTACTGTAAGGATATAATAGATATTTTATCAAATTTTGAGGTTAAGTTAAAAAAATAAATTAAGAAGGACGAAATTGTCATAAATAAAACCTACATGGGCAAAAGCGGAAGGGAATTTGTGACACCCTCAAGACTAGCGTCACACTCCCCTCACTATTTATAGAATAGATATATGTATTTTTTATAAGTACATAAATCTCTTAGAAGCAAACCAAAAAGATTGAATCCAAATAAACTGCATAAAAAACGCATGGGAGATAAGATGCAAACGTTCGCACTAACAACACAATACTTCAACTTCAACCCTATAAACAAGCCTCCCAAAACAATACCTACACTGGCTCTAAAGACGAACTCTCTCATAAAGTCCACAAAATGCACAAAAGAAAAAGAAATTAAATATGATAAAATGATCGCTTTTTGCCTTCAATATACCAGTTATTCTGCTCCTTCCGTATTGCCCATTATGATACAAGACAACAAATCCTATTGCCTTCACCATTCCGTCCTAACCTTTACCACATGACATTCTTGCAGAATCTCGCTAATTGATTTATGCATCACCCAAGAAATACCACACATCGGAAACACAAAAGAAATAAACTCATCACCACCTCATAATGGAAAAAACCAAATGATCAACCGTCTCGACCTAACTACATGGCACTCCTACACACAGGTATAGATCCATCATTGGATAAAATCAGCATTTCTTCACCAAAGAAGAAATGAGGAGGAAAAGAATAATATACTCTAACTTGCCTGTGTACTCTGTTACATGAACTCTTCTAGATGGATAAAGTACCTATATCGAACACCCCACACATGAACATAAGTGTGTTGCGCTATGCCATTCGTGTTGAACATGCGGCGCCACATCACCAATAGAGAGGAGTGAAAATGAGTGTTAGAATATGAGGGAAAGAGTAACAATTTGCTAAGAAAGATGAAGAAAAAAATATTTGATCTCGTTTGGATGTCTTCATGCTCAAGTATATATTATAATGGAGTTTTGCTTAAGGAAAGATAATGCAGGTGCACGAGTTATCAAACTTTTTATATTAATATCCAACTAGTAGTACACTTTTTAGTCGTGTCCACTTGTTTGGAAAACTGATTTTACCGAATCCACCTAAACACATACCCGCACCCGAGTCCATGTAACTTAGCCCATACATTCCTCAATTTTATTTTATTTTTTGAATTCATATTTACCGTTCTTATTTGCATAGTTACTAGCTCTTATAATTTATGTTTTTTCAGGGAAAATATAAAAAAACTTTGGCTATTAAACATTGAAAAGTTTATTGTTCCCGTCATCAAATAATTATCCCTCTTCCCCCCACTCTTCCATTTTTTTTCCTTGCTTTTAATATCCCCACTTTCCACCAAGTATATGTCCTGCAGCTTTTTTTTCCAGAAAGAACTTTAAACTTTAAGCCCCTTCCACTCTGATATTGGGTTTGAACTGGGTAATTAAGGTCAAGTGACCCATGAAGAAAAATTTCCAACCACAAGCCTACTTTCATCACATGGGTCTACCATAAATAGCACAGTGATATCAGTCATATCATAATATATGGCCAATATACTTGTATTTAACAGCATACTTTGGCATATAATCCAAGTAAACTTTTGGTTAATAAGAAGAAAATAGCTCAAAAATCCAAACAACACAGCAAAGGCCCATACCTTATCTCTTCCAAGGGCAGCATAGTGTTGTAAACCATTGCAGGATCCATCCTACAAATTCCCAAGGGAAAGTATAAATTGAAAAATTATATATAACAAGAAAACCCCAGAACCAGTCATGCGAAACTCGCAAAATCTCATTACAACTTATAGTGATAGCTAAAAGGACTTGAACGAGGCATATCAGCCGATACTGAAAAATGGAAGGATTTGCAATTCAATTAAATTTAACAATGTAAAAAAGTTCACATGAAAGCAAAAAGTGAAGAAAAGACAAATGACTAATGTTTTTTTTTTCTCAATAGAGCCTATGGATGGTTGGAAATTCTGAAAGAGGACCTGAATAACGAACGTTGCTTAAAAGAGTTCATTATTCAGGTCCTCTTTCAGAAATTCCAACCAACCTTGAGCTCTTTTGAGAAAAAATTCAATGTCTAATTATAAATAACAGTCCTGATTGCTTGAGCTACCTACTAAACTGTAAGCTACTTTAACTTTTATTATGCTCATTTCAAAATAGAATTAGATAACATTAACAGATGCTAGTACTTCGTTTTTATGCTCTCCCTGCAAATCCATTAGACCCATAAGTTTACAGTAAATCACAGAAAAGGTTATAGAAACTCATGCGTACACACCAATTGTTGGCAAGACTCACTTCGCTATTTTCGATACAACTCGGTCTTGAATTTATAATAATTTAGTGTCCAAGTCATACACTTCAAAAAAATGATTTCTCTAAATTTTCATGTATCATTAGGATTAATTTTCATTGAAATGATGGAGAATTCAATAAAACTTAAATTGAAAAAACACAAGACTAAACTGTCCAAACAATTTTAACATCTTGTCTAAAAATAAAGCAAACTAAGGATCACTATCAGTAGAGGAGAAGACTACATAATGCTGAAGGAAAATAAAATCGGAAGACTATAAAACATGCTATTTTCATGTGCATCTTCCACACTATGCACTTGTCAGTAAAAAATATTAGAAAATAAATCATTTTGTCGTTGTTTTATAAAATTATAAATAGAGTTGGGCCACCGTTTTTGTGAGATGTTGCTCCTGTTTTTCCTTCATTTCTTAAACATTTGGTATGCGCTATTTAAGTTTACCTGGTGTACAGGAATATGTGAAATAGTTGTCTCTGGAGATGAGCTTCTCAGAGCTTCAGAGAGATTAATGCACACAGCCAAGCACTGAAATGGATCTTCTGCTTTTAACCACCACCGCTTTCCTTCGAGTGGTTTATCTGCTGAATCAAATATTTCATCCAGGTGATTTTCAGTAAATGTTATTCGACCCTCGTAAGATAATTTGTCTACACCACCAGCAAACAGATTTGCCAAGTGTATCTTCAGCCACTGCAACCCTGACTTCCCAAGAGGACGTCCCTCTGCAAACTCCAAGATACCCCGGCAAACATCAGAACCAAGATGATTTAAGTGCGGGTGTATGGGGTATGCACGACCTCGAAAGTCCAGGTTGTGTGGGTAAAAGAAACCTTCTTCATCTTTCATTTTACGTGCTACCTATACACCAATCAGTGCACACACATAAATCCTAATGAAAATTATGATTTAGCTTTAACCTTAAAGAAGTGCAGTTGTTCTTACAGAAAGTTTGAGTTCTATATCACATCGCTGTGAATGTCTTTCACGGTTTTCCTTCTTCACATCCTTGACTTTCCACTTCCATTTCTTAAGAACTGCTTCATCTTCTGTATCTGGTTGCTCTGGTAAAGGAATCTGCAACGCATCAAGTATAATAGAAACAATCACTATGGTAAATAAAATAAACATGTGCCTCAAAGCATACTAACTGTCGAGATTAATTAGAAGATAATTGCAGAAAATTAACAGTCAGTATATAGTCTAACTCACATCCTCGCGATCAACCAAATCAGCAAGATGACCTCCACTAGTCCATATCCTGTCAATGACGGTAAGTACCCTTTTATTCACCCTCCATTTTGTACTTCCAAGTGTATCAAGGGCCTGACACCAAAAAAGAGAATAAGATGAGTTATCAGCATTGACAATTCAGAAGCCACTCCTCACTGAAACAATGTTAGCAACAAATGAGAAGTTTTAAACCTCAAAAACAGGTTCCAGTTGCTTCTTAGGGGCCCTCTTAAGAGCTTCACGTTGTTGTCTTGCTCCACGAATGCGCATGACATAAGATGTTAAAAAAAGGTGTCCCCCCTTGTCATATCTGCAGTAGAGCACAGAACTATTAGCAAACAATACTGGCCTCTATACACACTAATAAATATTATATTGATTATTCAAATAATCTTCAACTGAAATAGTTACCATTCTAGGTCATAATAAGTTAATCAGTCAGACAGTTAAAAGGAAATGTTTACATATGTGCAAAATTTTAATTAATGCTAGAACTCCAGAGCCTCATTCATAGAATTGATGCAGACAATCCATGAGACAAAACTTATTCGAATCATCTATCTTTGGCACCACAGCTAGGAGATCCAACTTAATAAAAGACGGAACAAAAAAAACACCTAGAATTTCCCAAATATTATTTGATTAAAAGAGCGAAAACCCTTAACAAGGGATGACAAGGTTGAGACAAAAGAAGTTGCTCCCAAAAACCTGCTTCAGATATTAAAGCATTTGCATACACCATAAGAATGTTAAAAAAGCAACATAGAATCTCCCAACTGTAAGAGTCTCCTTCAGTCTTTATTCCAAACATGTTGTCCTCGAATGACTTGGAATAGTACATTTTTTATGGAAGTAAATTTAAAATATTTTATAATTAATTGTGATGTTTTATTAGGTAATTTATTTAAATTAATAGTTGGAAGAGTCCTTGTAGTTCTCTTAGTGTAATAATTATATATATGTATTCAGTTTATGCGGTACAAACTATCATCAGTAGTCAAACAGGCTTGGACTGATCAATATGATGGTTTGGCTCTGCTCGAAGCGAATCATAGATGGTTTGCTCTCTGCCTCTCCCAATTTCTTTAACGGGTAGTAAAAAAATCTAGTATTCCCAATAATTATGTTTAACACTCTTTTAAAAAATTTAAATCATCAATTTCGGTCATTGACCCTTGCTCATCCCCAAGTTGCATAGATACATTTCCCTTTTGCACTAGTCAATATGTCTTGCTCCCCTTTTAAGATAGAAAAATCAATTTATTAAAATAAAGGTAGAAATAACAAGAATGGAGCTAAATGTTCACAATTACCATAGCTCAAGGTTATCCTTCAGCTGACATTTAAAGTATGAAAAGCAAAATTGTATAAAGGCAAATTAGCAACACTAGACTTCAGTAGGAGTCACTAGAAGTCTAGAAAAAACAATAGTTGTTACATATAAAAATTTAACAGCTAAAAACCTTACGAAATCAGATTTCTAAATTAGTCATGGAAAAGGATTAATCAACTAATAAAACCCTGTTTACTAAAACAAAAAATTAATACAACACCAAAAGTTTCTGAAAGTAAGAAATATAATACACACTTTCTAATGAATGAGAACAATGCAATTCTTTTATAAAGAATAAATTTATTAAAGGTTCACAGTTGGGATAGTTTGTCTTACATATATAAAATGTTTCAAGCATGCACATGCAAAATATTGCAAAGAAACCAATGAATAAAAAAAATACCATAAAGTCAACCAGATAACATGAAAAGCGAATATACTTCATGTATACAATCAGATACATGAGATGCATATATATAAAGCACTTAAGCACAGGCTTCAAAAATTATCTTCATGTGGTCAATTCCCAAAAGTATACTATTTTCTTTTATAACGAGTCAAACACCACTCTTGTTTCACGTGAGAGAGCAAAAAACAACATTTTTACCCCAAAGAGGAGCCCCATTAATAAAATCATTGTATATACTGTATTTATACAATCAGATAAATGAGATGCATATATATAAAGCACTGGCTTCAAAAAATAGCTTCATGTGGTCACTTCCCATAAGTATACTATTTTTTTATAACAAGTCAAACACCACTCTTGTTTCACGTGAGAGCGCAAAAAACAACATTACTTTACCCAAATTCATTATATAACATCAGATTAAAACTATTTAATTTCCCTCTCCTACCAGGCTACCACTTTATATCACAACATACAATATAAAGATAATCTTCGATCTAACTTTCTTCTATCACCAGAAATGAGCTTTTCTGAATGTTCTTTATTTATGTTTTCATACCAATTTTTGGATCTTTACCAAAATTGACCAATAACTCCAATGTTGCTGAACTCCAAGTTGTCTGATTTGGCTAGCCAAAGAAAAGATCAACTGATCAGCCATCTAGCCTATCCTAGGTCAGAATATAACAATACCTATATACCTGCTTGACTATATATATAAAAACTAGCAACTGCAACTAACTAGCTCAAACACAACCAAATTTGAACATGGGAATGAATGAAAATTGACAGTAAGGAATATATTTAGCCAAAAAAAAACAAGCCACCATACCCTGTCCACTTGATTGGAGGCACCAACATTGGCATATAAGGGATAACCATGTGCCTGACCTGTTAGACAAATAGAAAATTTAAAATTTAAAATCTAACTTTCGCGGACCGGAATATAATAAATTATTAACCGGGGGGGTGTCCAGCCCTTGAAAAAATGATTCAAGAACTTCATTGAAGCTTTTATGAGTCAATATCGAAGTTGACCCAACTTTATGTCAAAATTTAAAGCCTAGTTCTTTGTTATATAAACAAATTGCCGACAGTCAATCAGTAACTAATTAACCATCAGGATCTTGACAAATGATGGAATGTGGTGTGTGCCCTCAACATGAAGAAAAATAAACAAAGTCATTTCTTTATTTTTTAAAATTTGTACTCACAGTTCTCTCGAGTCCTTTGTGAATTAGTGGGTCACATTTAATAACACCATAACTTCTACTTTCCCTGTTAAAAGGAAACCAAAAACACCATTTGAAGCGTTACATCAGATTGAAAAGCAATTTATTAACGAGACAGGGGGATGAGAAATTACTTTGTTCCTTTAATTACATATTGAGATGTGTGTATAAATGCAGGCCGAATATCAGGTGGACCATCAGCCAAGTGATCAATTGGTGGTTGTATGTAGGCAGTTTGCAAAAGCAATTCAATTAGACGACTCCCAACCTGAAAGGTAAATAGGATTGATTTCATTACAGGAAAACCTGCAAACCTTTTGTTTACATTAAGTTAGAAAACATGCACACCTTAGCTCTGGCATCTGGCGTCCATGGTTTTGAATCATCCTGCCCCTTGACTATGTTCCTCACAACATGCAGCTTTTGTTTTTTCATCGCATTAGTAACAATTTTTCGTAGTTTCTCTTGTTCGTGAGTTACAACATTAGATGCATCCTCTTCACTTTTCATATCTTGAACAACCTTTTTTTTCTCTGTCCTCTCCAAAAAATTGTGTATCCTAACCTGATTCATTGCAGAACAAGAAAACAACCAGTATTAGTTTAGGGGAGAGAGAGGGAAAGAGCTGTGTGACTAGAAATACCTTTTTTCTTAAGTATTAGTGAGCCTATGTAAAATCTTAAAAATATTGTGTACAAGCAAGATAATTATTAATTACTTGATATCATACCAATCAATGAAGACACTAGTATACTGTAGTGGAGGTGAGCTGTATACCTAAAATATGGTTTACAAATATTATCAAACACTAACGGAAACTTCTTGGACTTCGAAGTATTACAATTAACATGTAGTCCTTTTCATTTGCTATAGGCTTAACCACCTTTTCCGCATTTCCTCTTTGCATGATGGTCCAAATGCTAGTTTCATATTGCAGGATGGTAATTCTGTTTCTTGGAGTTATCATTTGCAGGAATTACATGATCAGAATTCAATGAGCTGGCCTTTGATAAACCTGCTATATGCTTTTGTGATTTCCTCCTCCATTGATAAAACACATTTTGGCTTAGATTCTACTTATACCTTTTCTGACATGTTCTTTGTTACAAGTTCAGTTTAGCTGGCTAATCCTATTATTTACAGACATTGCGTTAAGTGATTGTCTAATTGCTTGAGGCTTGTGGGATTATATTTTTTCCATTATTGAACGAGCGGAAATGCCCTACTTCGGAAGCAGTCTTGTTGCTCAATCGAGTTTGTGAAGAGAAAGGATGCTAACGAAGAGTACTTTTTACTCTATTCTATGGGGATTTCACATGAATGTAATGCAAGACTCTTTTGCGAGAGCTGTTTACCTTCAATTTAACAAGGATAACTTATTCAAACTAAAAACGAAAAATTTGTTTGAGGATAGCCATGTACATCTTCTATTGGGAGCCTTTTGGGTATTTTTTTTGGTCTGATTTATGTGGGATAGGAGAGCTGCAATTTTTTCAAGTACTTTAATTTTAGCTTTTGTTTCCACTTGCTCTTGGTTGGGTGGACTTCTTTCCATCTCTTCTTGTATTTTTTTCTCTTCCCGTTATAAAATTTCTTTTTCTCTCTAAACGAAATAATAGGTTTTCCTTTCACACCCATATATAAATATAGGGCACATAACTTATCATAAGATGATTTTTAACATCTTACTTTTATTAAACTAATTCATTTTTTATGTGTTTCCATCATTTTAGCACCTTCAACTTATGCACTTATTAACTCAAATGTAGTATTGGCCAATCTCCCGTTATATTGAGTACTTGATACATCCACTAATTCCCATATTAACACCCATACATTCCCACAATCCATTCTTGAATTTCAACTAATCCTTAGCTTCTTCATAACATCCCCACTCCTCAACTAGACCTCCCTCCTTCCATCAAAACTACCAAACATGACATATATTATGGTTCAACAAAAGCTTTTATTTTTTAACAGGTAATTTTGGCCCGATTCTTGGAAATGAAACCAGGACCTTGACTTTATTCCTCAAGGCCTCTATCACTTCTCTCATCTCCAACAAAAAAATTGATGATGGAACCTCCATTCGTCCTTTTATCTATATAGAGAAAGAAGTTACCCCCCCCCCCCCCCAACAGTAACTGGATAGAAAAAGAAGTTTTATTGAGAAAAGGGAGAAGATACTTGATGAGCGGGAACAAGTATTCAACCTATCAAAAAAATTTGGGAAAAAGAAAATAACTTAAAGGTCTGCAGTCCCCACATAGATCAGACACATCCCAAAAGCCCACATAGCAATGGCTCATAAAAAGGAAAGAAAATATACATATTTGTTAATTAGTTAAAATGTTTCTTCCCAAGGAACCTTACATTTGGTTCATGCCGATTCCCCATAGAACTGAAAAGAAAGCACGCTTCCAACGTAACTTAGCTTTAGCCCTTGTACTTTTATTTCACTTATTAATTATTATTACACTGCTTCCTTGTAATAGCATTCGATGTATCCTTGATGCAGTTTGGAAGGTGGTGCTTCTATATTTTTGTCTTTTCTCTTCTGTTGTGGTACAAGGTGCTCATTTGTGTGTGGAAGAAGATTTCTTGCCTGATAAACAATGACAAGCACCAATGCGCCCATAAATTTTCTGCCATAAATATGACATCTAGAAACTTATCAAAACAAAATAAAAAATGAATATGCTATCTAGATCATTCGCTATACAAAACTTTTTTTTTATATCGAAAAAAAAAAGGTTTCTTTAGAATAGAGGGAGAGTACACTTCAAATTGTTATATTACACTACTAATAATTCTCTATAACTAAGTACCTCAGGCCCGAAAACCTCTTCTTTTTTACTTTTGAGTAGTACACAATTCACTCCCGAAACACCTTATACCTATGAACTCTAATCTTAGTGGATTTGCGAAGGTTCTACTGCTCCAGTACCTAGTTCTCTGAATAGTTTCCATTTATAACCTTTTGAACGTGCTCTTCTTTAAGTTTAACATATACAGATACTTGCATGTATATCTGGACACATTTAATTTTAACATCTTCATAGTTTTCATTTCTAATCACTGACCTATATAATCAACTACTGTATTAACATAAAAACTCACATTATCAATTGTCAAACATCAATTTAACTGAATAAAGGAAACTAGGATGAGAAAAGGTAAATTACTGCATTCAGAACTGCAAAAAGATAATCTAATGAATAAGAAAATATAAAATAGCTTCAAAGTTCAAACTAACCTACCTCTTGCTCAATGGCTTCACCTATCGCACAAGCAGCTTTAACTACCCTAGCACAGCCATATCCCTCTCCTGTCATCAACAATCCCATCAACTTATGCATTGTTATAACTGACATCATATCAGCTGGCAGCTGATCAAAATAAGGAGCATATGAGGACCTGTTCTTCCCTTGTCTACATAATTCCTGATCTTCATTAATCTTATTGGTAAATGGCTCAAACCAACCAAGAAACAATGATTTCATATAGGGTAAATTGGGAGCTAATTTCTGCTCACACATCTCCTTTACAATAGTCCTATACTCTTTAACTGCCTGTACCCACGCCTCCGTCTCAATTTTCACCTGTCTCCTCCTAAGTTTTCGATACTTCCAGCGCACCATTCCCACATCAACGCTCTGCTGCCTCCAGCTCTTCCGGTAGCCTGTTTTCGCTTCTTTCCCCATTTCTCGCAACAATTCCTGAACTTCATCCTCAGAAGAAACATCCTCCTCCCCATCCGTTGATGATACTGCAATCGTCTCAGCTACGCTGGCATAGCTTTTTGGACACAACCCATTGAAACTGCAATTGGGTCTTCCAAAAAACTCGTCTCGGGGTAAAATTTCAGCCATTCGGCTAAAGCCCAGCTCCGCCAAAGCGTTGCAAGAACTGAGGTCATACTGCCTTAATTTGATAAGTTTCACAGGAATTATAGAATCTGAAAGCCCAGACAAACTGTAAGTACTGAGGGAAGAAAATCTTGGAGAGACTTTTCTGGCAATGTTTCTCCACATAACTGTAGAGTTTAGATGGATTAACAGAACAACTGTGGGTTTCGTAACTGGAACGAAAGGATCGAAATTTATACCAAACGAATTGGGGATTTTGCTGCTGAACATCAAAATGTTTGAGAAAAAGAAAAAACAATTATGAGAAACTTACAGTAGGGTTAAAAATGGATCGAAATTTATGGATAACCAATAAATTAGGGTAAACAAGATGGAATAATGGGATAAAAGTACTTCATCAACGTTACTGTGTTAAGTACACGGCAAACTAACTGGGTAGTCACTAATTAGCCGACCCTAAAACCCTTCTTAAACCTCCTACTCTGTTTTGCTGCTCTCATGTTCAGTTCAGCAACCCTTGCCTTGGGGTATTTTTTATTTCAATACTGATAAATGGCTATTACCCAAGGCCGAGACTGTAAATAGATACTCCCGTTTCCAAAAAATATATATATATATAGTCCCATTTAATATTTTCTGATTAATTTATAAAATTTTAAATTTAAAAAGTATGTAATTTAATTTTAATTTAATATTATAAACTACTTAATAATTTATAAATTCAATCTCTTACTATACTTATCAAAAGCCATGATATTTAAGAAAAAGACAAAAGTAAATAAACAAAACAAAAGGTTATTTAATATATCTTCACTTTGGCATAAAATACATTAATCCCTTTATTTAATTGGCCGAATTACAAACCATCGAAATATAATTACAAAATTGTCATGTCTCTCACAATTTAATAATATTTTTTAATGATGGATTGATAATAAATTTATATTAATATTAAAAATCAAAGTATGTAAATACATGTTAAAAAATAACTCATACATTATTATTTTTCATTGCATATTTGTCATCAGTAATCTATTTGTCAAAATCTATATTATTATTTTTTTCTAATCTCGTATATAAACACGAGTAAAAATATAAAATAATCGTAACTCGTAAAAAACTAACGCATATTAATTAAAATGAATATAACCATAACCATATATAATATTTTAAATTCACTATACAAATAAATATCGTTGTAATTTTATTAGCATCGTCCCTTTCACGTTTCTTTGGGATTTGGCTCTTTGCTTTGTTAGAATAATAAGTTTTAGTTTTATAAACTAAAATTTATTTTCTGGAAAGTCCTTGAAGTATAGGCATCAAGAGCGTTACTTTTTGGGTCTAAAATTTCTAATTAATTACAACTTATGTTATTTACATATACAAATACTTACTCAATTCGAAAATACCGCTAAAATCCAGAAACGAAGAATTAATTCCATTTCTTCAATTACAGAACATTAGCTGACAAAATTATTTTTGAAGCAAATAAGTTTAATTGACTTATTTAGTCATTTTTTAAATAAGTTAACTTTTTCACCAAATGTAATATCTATTTTTGTCTTTTTATAAGTCATTTTTAAATTTAATTTTTTAGTATTCTTTACATTTATTTTAACTTATAATAATCTTTATTATTTTAACTTAAACACTTTTCATAAATTATTTTAACTTAATTTCTGAATTATAAGTGCCTAACACTTTTCACAACTTATAAGTTAACTTCTTTTGTGAAAATTTGCAATGTAATATATATAGATTAATTCACTGGCAAACGTGGAATTTGAAATAAATAAACTTTACCCCCAATCTAGTGTAGATATTATTGCAAATACTGATCCATGCATGTGCATATTATTGATTTATGTCATTAAATCTGTTGCACAAAAAGAGGCTGTGAAATTCTAAAATTTAAAATTGAAATGAATTAATTTATTACTAGTAGATATAATTGTAACTTGCTTAAAAAGTTATACTATTAATTACAAAATCCTGTTATTTAAAATTCTGTTAACAGAGATTGATTTGACACATAATTTTCACCATTATGTAATCCATGAATTAATCTCAACAATTTACTAAATTTCATTGACATGAAAACTTGGACAATAAAAAATCCATGTACAGAAGCCCATGTTTAGTTTAAGAAGCCCAATAAAACCAACTCACCATTTTTGAACATCTGTTACCTGCCTGGACAATTTTTTCCTGAACATCTTTTACCTGCCTGGATTTTGACCGGACAAAATTTAAATAGAAAACACAAGAAAATGGAGATAGATTCTTTGTCACACAGGCACTGGATAATATAGAAAACACAAAGAAGATTCTTTTCACAACTCCCCCAGCTCAAACATTGCCACAAGAAATATTTCCATTTAAAAAGCATCACATTAATTGCCAAAAATTCTCACGAAATTCAATAATTAAATATCAACAAATTATAAATTACGCCGCAACTGCCTCTAGGTTGACTTTAAAAACCAGGATAATTAGTACAGAAACCAGAAGAAAAAAAAGAGAGCTCAATTTCCCTAGTATCAACAATGGCAGTTGAGGAACCAACCTACTTTGACATTCATCTTACTCCTAAAGAAACTCCTAGCACACTCAAAGTGCTCTGGAAAAACCTCAAGTTACTACTTTTATACGTTATTGAATAATGTCTAGAAGTTCCACAGATAGAGGCAAGACATCTCTTTGGCATGAAACTAAAATAAATTTTCCTGATATACATGGTTCATTTGTAGCTATTGCAAACTGCAACAGCAGTAATTCATGACTCCATACGAGTTGTACAGAGTTGCACCAAAAAGAAATGAAGAGGAACAGTTGTTCAGAATGAAAAGATCGTGGAAATAATTATTAGTTTCCCCAATATATAAGATACATAATCTTCTTAATAAAATTAATATTTCTAAACTCAAAGAAACACAAAGGAAAGAACATTTCCTATTGCCCAATCAACCAATCGAAAGAATACTCATAACCAGATACTTTTTTGGACTGACCTTTCACAATCCTTAGATCCCTGCTGCTCCTGTAGGTTTGAAACAGTCGATATTGCATAATACAGCCGATCTCATCATATCTCCAAAGCTGCCACCATTAAATCCAACAGTCAGTAAAGCCAGTTTACAATTCATGTATGACGTACCATATTGGGCACAACAGAATGGATAGAGAAGGTATAAAATTGAAATAAGAACTCTTAATCAGCTAAGTTTATTCCAACCGATCAATGCTGTTTCTTGCTTTCTCCGGCTGATCTGAGTTGTTATTTGATTTTTCAGTGTAATCAACACTCTTTCTTAATTTTTCCCTCCTGTCAACACTGCCCCTTGATTTCTCTCTGTGGTCTGTGCTCAGCCGAAGGTTCTCTCTCTTGTCTGTACTTGGCCTAGACATCTCTCTATGGTCTGTGCTTGGCCTGGGTTGGTCTCTACAGTCAGTGCTGTTTCGCAGAATCTCTGGATGATCTGTGCATGGTCCAGATCTGTTTCTAAAATGCATTGATTTCTCCACAGCTAAAATGAAGTTCTTCAAATGCCTAATATACTCCGGATAGAGCTCCAGGTCGCAATGATTACCTCCTTTTATCCATAAGGGTTCATATTTCTCTTTACAGAGATCCCAAAGCTGCTTCCCATGTGAGTAATCCACAACATCATCTGCAGTTCCCTACAAACACCAACAACGAAAAATGACATCAAACAACACCAGAAAGGTAAACTTCTCATGAAAAACTCAAGATTTGTAAAGCACTGAATTTCGGTTTTCTAAGAGAGGCAAAGCAATAATGTCACCAACTGCGGAAATAGTTGATTTTGTCACCTTTGATATGGACCTCTCAGGGTATTAAGACAAAGGAAGGTTTATAGGAATCACAGGATGCTTTATGCCTTTATCACCACTTCTGACATTAAATGATGAGCTATTACTACACATGTCCCTTGAAACACATTTTCTTTCTTGTCGTACACTAAAAGGAAATTAAATCAAGAAACTAACATAATGGCTAAACTATTACAAAAGATAGTCAGAGAACGTTATGCCAAAAGATGTTCAGTACAAACGCAAGCATATGGGAATGTGACCCATCTGAAACTGTGTATCAGTACTCCAGTCCATGATGTACAAACAAATTTCTTCTATATGCTAAAAACTGGATAAAGTTATGGTTTCTCTGATAGGTTGTTGTCGACAGTTCTTAATAATAAATACAATGATGAGTAGCATTTGTATTTTACCCGTTATATCTATATTTTCCAATTTAATTAATGACTACATAAACTCGTTATATCATATGCAACATAAGTGAAATTAGCTTGCTTAAACCAATGAACATGTCTGGATTCAGAAGGTGCACAACCCCAATCAATGATGAGGACAGAGTCGATGAAATTGACATGGAATCTGAAGGAGAAAATTACTAAGGTACTACTCAATACTTGAAACTCACTTCATTAACCATAAAATTCATCTAATTATTCAATGCTGGTGTGGCATTTATGATTACACAAAAAAATACTACTAAAACCATCAGAGCAGTATTAAATAAATACTCACGTGAATTACCAGAACTGGACATTCAACAAGCGGTATTTTATCAATATTCTGCATCACCCCAGGAAAAAAAACAAAAAAAAACTTCATAATTAATATGGAATTGAGCTCCATAAAAGCATTAACAGTTAAAAGATATAACTTTACTAGTGTTTATCATAAGAAACTAACCTTATATATGTCAAACCAGTAAGTCCGCTTCACTGGATACATGACTCGAAGTCCAGACAGAATTGGACTATGAAGAATCACAGCCCTAAATCTTGATATACGGGATGCTAAATCTAAAGTCGGTCCACTTCCCACAGACTGGCCATATAATATAATATCTTGCTCTTTTACCCTGTAAGTCTCTTGTAGACATCCATATGCAGCTTCTATGTCTGCATAGGTGTTCTGCTCACTTGGCTATGCAAAACAAAAAAGGAAGTAATTTAGCTTCCACAAACTTATAACTCCTTCCAAGTTCATGTATCACCATCATTTTTACCTTGCCGGTAGACTGTCCATACCCTGAATAGTCATATCTGCAAAGCACAAGAATTTCATAACTTCCGACTAATATGTTAAACTTCATTCGTCCAGTCAGTATTAAAGTCAGCACCTTCTAATTCCAATAATTCAAAACCCATCTATTCAATATTTTCAGTTCTGAAATATCAAGAATTCTGAGCAAGGTAAAAAAAGATTAAAACTTTGTTAACAATTGCAAGAATGGTCATTTTTTGGAAAAGGCTTTGACAAAACTATTATTCCAAAATGCAAAGCTAACCGTGTTATTATTCCTCATTGTCATAACTTCCAATTCAGCTAACAACAACAAAAAAAAACAATTCCTTAATCTACTGTATTAGGCTTTAACTCTTAACCAATTCACTCTAAAGTCTCAACTTGAAATAAAACATCTGCAATTAAAGTTGCTCAACTCAGATTCTGATCCATTGTACAAAAGGGCATATAAATTCATCAAAAATCCAACATTGTGTGTGCGCGCTGTGTGAATATTGTATTCAATAAAACATCAATGACTGACCCCATTAAGTTGACTCGGAGATGAACACTGAGTTCACTGAACAACTCGTACATCTGACCCAGATCAGCCGCGTTGCCATGGGAGTAGAGCACCGTGAGGGAAGCCGCCGGATTCTTGATATAAACCGCCACAATCTCAGTCCCTCTTTTAGTGTTGAGCTTCAATACGTCGACGTTTTCCCTCTCCGCCACGTCGGTGACCCTCAATTTCCCGGTGGATTCGTCTGCCACCACCTTATACGACGCCGGATTCGGTGGAAAGAAAGCAAATTTCGCCGCCATCGTCGACGTCACCGCCCCCATCTCCGATCAAAACACTGTCCGTCTCTCCCTCCCTCCCTCCCTCCCTCCCTCCCTCTAAATAAATATAAATTTTATGTATGAATAAATTTGAAGTTACACATGTGCTAGTATACGACTCCTAAGATTTAAATTAGGTGGCTAGGGCTTTAATTAATTATATACTCCTATATTATATATCTATATATATAACGTATATGTGTGTGTGTGTGTGTGTGTGTGTGTCTGTTGGGGTTTTGAACGGAGAGAGGAAAGAAAAGTGGAGGGATTTCCGGCGTTAAAAGGTCAGGCAGCACGTGTGTTATTACTAGTGGTAAGAGGTTGGAAAAAGTGAGTAGTACGAAGCAGCCGTGTTGCTGGCTGAGGAGATGGTTGACACGTGTCGATTAGGGAGATTTGACTGGACGTGATTTTGTGTTACCACTGGTATTAGTTTAGAAAGAGTGTTAGGATTTTGAGTAAAAACAATGATTTGTGGTGTGTTGGTCCTGTTGGATGCTTACTTGGATCATAAAGTGGTTATACTCGTTAGCATGAATTAAATTTATTTCATATTCAATTATTTTACTTTTATAAGGTTTTAAATATTCGATTTTCAATTATGTTATCTATACTACCTCAGTTCTTAAAATATATTTAAAATTAGTTTATAAATTTTAAATACAATCAAATGTAACAAGTAATATTAGTTATTATATTTTTTAGAAGAAACAAGTGTAATTCTAAAATTTCAAAATTTATGAAGAATAATAGAAAATCTCATTCTTATTCGTATATATCTTCTTATTTAAGTTTCTGTATCTCTAAAATTATAATCGTTATCGTACGAATTAATCTTCTCCTTATTTTTTATCTTGAAGATAATCATATTTTGTTTATATAGCGAGAAGAAGGTATAACTTTGTCTCTTTATTAATATCAATATCGCGATTGCGTTTATGTTTTTTTTTTTTTAATAATATTGCCACCTTATTCATAATATATGGTCAATTCTTTAACGTTTACGTTTTAGCCTGAAGGCTTGTTGCATCACAGACAATAAGTTTATGCATTGAGCATTCATGATATAAATCGATAACTTTCTTTGCTTTCTGCTTACGTAAAACCACTTACAGTTTTAGAATATTTGTGTCACTATATTTTATACACATTTTTTTTTCTTGATTAAGCGACATTATACTAGTTACATTATTAGCGGATACTCTTTATGCACTTCACGCACACTAATTACAAGTTGGCACATTTTAGTCTTTACTATGTTAATTATCAAGCGAGTTACAACTATTAACAAATTATTATGCTTAAAGTATTATATTAATTATGTTGTGTATTTAATTTATTTTTAGAATATTTTTTCTAACTTGTTAATCATATTTGTGATAGTTCATAATGTAGAACATTGCTAAACTTCGAATTTGTGGCTCTTGACATTCTTTGGAAAAGAATTATTTATCATGGGTGTTAGATCTTTGAAATTCATCTAGATCTGAAAGTCTTGGTGATACTTATCGAAGAAGGAAACAAAACATCTAGTCGAAGATAAGGCCAAAAGCGATGATATTTCTTAAATCATCACCTTCATGAGGGACTTAAAATTGAATATTTGGTATTAAAGATCCACTTATCCTTTGGAACAATCTAAAGGAAAGATCGACCACCGAGAAAAGCGTAATACTTCTAAAAGCTCGTTATGATTGGATGCATCTAAGATTACAAGATTTTAAATCATAAGTGATTATAACTTCGGCTATGTTTAGAATCGGTTCTAAATTACAATTATGTGGAGAAAAGATCATTTGATGCGGATATGTTAGAAAAACATTCTCCACCTTTCACGCATCTAATATGCTCCTGCGGCGGCGACAATATCGTGAAAAGGGCTTTAAGAAATACTACGAGGCGATTTCATGCCTCCTTGTGGTTGAGCAAAACAATGAACTATTGATGAAAAATCATGAGGCCCGTCCATTGGATCTGCTCCATTCCTGCGGTGAATCTTAGTAACATATAATGAAAAAAAGCGAGAGAGTCACGCCCGGTAGTCGTGGGCGTGGTTATGGGCGTGGGCGTGGGCGTGGGCGTGGTCGAAATAATCATCGTGGTGGTCATTTCTCGAACACGTATACCCACGAGCGGGGGAATATAAGGATGGAAAAGCGAAAAAGGTGATAAAGATAAAAATACCATGGAGAATTTGTGTTATCGTTGTGGAGGTAAAGGCCGTTGGTCTCGTGCACATCGTACACCAAAACATCTTGTTGAGCTCTATCAATCATCATTAAAAGATAAAGAGAAGAAGATAGAGACAAATTTTGCTAGTGAAGATGGAAAAGATGAAACAAATCTTGATTACGGAAATGATGATTTTAATTATGGTTGTGTGGATACCACTCATCTAGATGTTAATGATTTTTTCTCAAATCCTGAAGAAAAAAAATTGACTTCTTGTTTGGTGATGAGAGTGTCCAAATATAAAATTTTAAATGATGCTTTGATGTTATTGGACTTTATTTTAAGCATTAATAAAATTCTAATTATTATGTTTTTATCATGTTTAAGCTTTTTTTCCTTATGATTAGATTATATATGGGATATTTTATTAATCTAATTATGTATTTCTTATTTTCATTGAATAACATAGATACTCTCTTGATTAGATTTGCAATGAATGGCGGAGATATATATGTCTCATGAGCAGTATACCACTCACTTTGCTTATATTCTGAGAATAAAAATATTTTCTTCTTTTTTTAATCTGATGAAAAGCCATGTTAGTGCGATATCGGGTAGTGCAAAATTGATAGAAGGCTCGGGAAGAGCTAACATTTTCTTGCTGGAGGAACAAAATTTGAAATTGATGAAGCATTATACTCTCCGGGTCTCTCGAAAAAATTTATTGAGTTTTAAGGATATCCGTAGAAAATGGGTATCATATTGAGACAACATGTGAAGGAAAAATTGAGTATCTTCACATTCAGTATAATCTCGGGTAATAAAAGTGTATTAGAAAAATTACCGACTTTTTCCTGCGGTTTGTACTACTGCGAGAATTAGAACAATTGAAACAAATATGGTTGTTAATAAAAAGCTAACGAATCACAATAACTTTGTTGTTTGGCATGAGCAGTTAGGACATCTGGATCGATAATGATCTGAAGAATAATTGAGAATTCATGTGGACATCCATTGGAGAACAATGATTCTTGATCGAATGATTTCCATTATCTTTGCTTGTTTTCAAAGCGAGTTAATTGTTAAAGCCATCACCGGCTAAGATAGGGATTTGAATCCTTACTTTTGGAGCGAATCTGAGGTGATATATGTGGACGATTCATCCACCATGTGGACCTTTTAGATATTTTATAGTTTTAATTGATGCATCAACAAGGTGGTCACATGTATCTACTATTATCAACTTCATGACTTTGGCGTTTGCGAGGTTACTTTTCAATTAATCGGATTACGAGCACATTTTCCGGATTATCCCATCGAAAAAATTCGTTATTGACAATCTTTGGTGAATTTACTTCCCAAACTTTCAATGATTATTGTATATACATTGGGATAAGTGTTGAACATCACATGTAGCACGTGTTCACACACAAAATGGCCTTGCGAAATCATTGATTAAGCGTCTTCAATTGATTGCAAGACCATTCTTGATGAGATCAAAACTTCGATTTACGCTTGGGGTCATGCTTTTTTTACATGCGGCAACACTAATTAGCATCGGACCAACAAGTTATCATAAGTACTCCCCTTTCTGATTGGTTTTGGTGGGGAACCAAATATTTCTCATCTAAGAATTTTTGTTGTCTTTGTATATGTTCCAATTCCTCCACCACAACGTCTTAAGATGGGACCTCGAAAGGAGGTTAGGAATATATGTTGGATATGAATCCCCATCTATAATTAAATATTTAGAACCATCAACGAGTTTATTTACTGACTAGATTATTTGATTGTCATTTTGATGAATCGATCTTCCCACATTAGGGGAGAAAATAGGCGGTTTGGAAAAAGATATGGCTGGAATGAATTATCATTGTCTCATTTTGATCCTCGTACAAAACAATGTGAACTAGAAGTTGAAGATAATTCATTTACAAAGTTTAGCAAATCAATTGCGAGACGCATTTCGACCCAAAGAGTGTAACAAAGTCACATATACCGGTTTGTTAATGCTCCAAATAAAATTGATGTCCCGGCGGGACAACCTCTTGTTGCCCGATGAACCCAAAGACGCAAGCTTGAGCGTGGTAGACCCGATCGGTTCAAAGATAAAAATCCTCGTATGAGAAAAGGAACAAAAGATTGAAGATGGTCGTGATGAGGAAATGGGAACTCGGAAGAGTCTATAGAAAAACCTCTAGACATGACTAATATTACGGTTCAAAAAACTCATCGGTACACGAAATCATTAAAAATGAAGAGATCTCGATAAATTATGTCATATCGAGAAAAATATGGGCAAAAATGAAATTGGCGTCGATAATGTTTTTTAAATACAATATAGCGTTAGATGTTATAAAAGATGATGAGGATCTTGAACGAAGGTCTATTGAGGAATGCGTCGTAGAATTGATTGGCGAAAATGGAAAAGCCTTGATTGAGTGAAATTGAAATCTCTTGAAAAGAAATGTTTTGGACCCGATGGTCAAAATACACGATGGTGTAAAACCCGATTAAGAATACAAATGGGTTTTTGTTCAGCGAAAAATGAAAAGGGTGAAATTATGCGACATAAAAGCACGACTAGTTCTTGAAGGATTTTCCACAAAGACGGTATTGATTATGAAGAGACATACTCTCTGTGATGGATGTGACTACTTTTCGATTCCTAATCGATCAGCGATAAAGAAGGACTTCATTTCGTCTAATGGATGTCGTTCTGACCATACTTATATGGCCCACTTGATAATGAAATTTATATGAAACTCCCGGAAGGATTTAAATTGCGAAGCATGTAAATCCGGTTCTAGAAACGATACTCGATCAAATTAAATAGATCTCTATATGGATTAAAAACAATCCGGTCGCGTGTGGTATATAGCTTAATCTTAGTGAATATTTGTTAAAGGAGGATATAAGAATGATCATGTTAGCCCATGCATTTTATAAAGAGATCTAGATTTGAGTTTGTTATTATTACGATATATGTTGATGATCTAAATATCATTGGAACTCTAAAGAGATTTCAAAGGTAGTAGAGTACTTGAAAAGAATTTGAAATGAAAGATCTTGGAAAAACAAAATTTTGTCTTGGGTTACATATAGAGCATTTAAAGGGCGGTATTCTTGTGCATCAAACATCTTATATAGAGAAGGTGCTAAAAAGTTTTATATGGACAAAGCACATCCGTTGAGCACCCCGATGGTTGTGAGGTCACTTGATGTAAATAAAGACCCTTTTCAGACCTCGAGAAAATGATGAGGAGATTCTTGGTCTGAAGTACCATACTTGAGTGCAATTGGAGCACTAATGTATCTTCTTAGCCATCTGGCGACGATATATCATTCTCTGTCGACTTATTAGCAAGATATAGCTCTTGTCGACTTAGAAGGCATTGGAATGGAATTAAACATATACTTAGTTACCTCTGAGTCTGAAGGATATGGGTTTGTATTTTCTAACCAACCCAAAAGCAGATTTGATTGGTTTTGCGGATCACGAGTACTATCAGATCCTCGTAATGCTCGATCATAAGCTGGATATGTATTCACTTGTAGTGGAACCGCCATTTCTTGGCGTTCGATGAAACAAACTATAGTAGCTACATCTTAAACCATCTTTGAAATTTTGGCAATACATGAGGCTAGTCGTGAATGTGTATGGTTAAGATCGTAATTCAACACATCTGAGGAGCTTGCGGTTTATCTTGGGGAGAAAAAACAAGCGCGGTCTTATATGAGGATAATCTGACATCGTTGTCGACTCGAGGAAGGATATATCAAAGGTGATAGAACAAAACATATTTCACGAAAGTTCTTTTCACTCATGACCTTGAAGAATGGTGATATAAATGTTAAACAAATCCGTTCAGTGAAAATTTGGCGGTTATTAACAAAGGCGCTTCCTACTTCTACATTTGAGAAGCTAGTCCACAACGTTGGATTACGTCGACTCGAGAGATCTCAAATGATATAATCATGAGGGGAGTAATTAATTTTTTTTAAGCGATATCTATCTCATAAGTTTTGAAGAATTATGTACTCTTTTTTTCCTTCACTAGGTTTTTTATCCACGGGGTTTTTCTAGTAAGGTTTTAACGAGCATATTCTTGATAATGAACATCGAGGGGAGTGTTATAAATAGTTATAATATGGATGTCCATTCATTTTCTATAACTTCATACATAACTACGTTCGTTGATGAAATTATTCATTCTCACTATTTAAGTCATGTATGTGTGTAGCTTATAAATTGAGGCTCATTATCCATGTATTTGCCTTGAAGAATATAAATTGATAATCTTCTTATATTCTCTCAATATTATAATAAACTTAACTTTATATCTAACTTTTCATTTTTCTTTGGCTCATTATCCAATTAACATTTTTTAATAATTATTTTGTATATTTATTTACAAGAATTATATTTATGATGTACTTAATTTCGATTTTGTTTATTTTAAATTTAAACTTGAATAATTAGTCCAAGAATAATATGATTTAAGATGAGGGACTTGGACCCTACCTGATGGAAGTATTGTCGTAGTTAAGAAAGCGACAAAATTATCTTTCTATAAAAATAACGGTGTGAGGTATTCTGGTTTAAAGCTGTTGAACTACCCGATGGTAAAAGTAATGCATGTCTATCTGGCGTGGTTGCGTAGTAGCACACGGTATTGATTATTGATCTTTACGTGAGAAGTCACTTAGCTATACTCAATTATTACTACTAGTAATTCTTTGCGTCATATCTCTTATATTATTGATTCGATTATTGTCAAAGATATCATACATATAATATGTTATATTATTAATTGAGGCGACAAGTTATAAATGATTAATAATTGTTGAAAGATTAAAAATGTGTTGATTAAAAATAAAATGATTTGTGGTAATATTTATTCGATCTTTGATGTATATAAAGAGTCCATTATGAGACATTTGTGGTAAGTTTGATTATTTTATGGGGGCCCATATGTCATCATCTAAGAGTCTCTTCAAATAGTAATTACCTTTGTGTTACCTTTGTGAATAGTAATTACCTTAAATCGATAGTATTTACCTTCGTCAATAGTAATTACCTTTGTGAATAGTAATTACCTTCTAGTAAGTAATTACCTTCGTCTAGTAATTACCTTTAATAATAATTACCTTCTTCAATAGTAATTACCTTCGTCGATAGTAATTACCCTTCACAAATAGTAGTTGTCCTTGATATTACCAAGAGTTAATTGCCTCTTGATTGTTCGAGGGTTAATTACCCTTCCACGAATAGTAGTTGTCTCTTGATATTACGAAGAGTCATTTGACCCTTCGTTAAGACAAGAGCCACCCCTCGGTTTTTATAAATAGAAAGCTCGTTCCTTTCATTATTTCTTTTACGAATTCATTGAAACTCAGAGAGAGAAACTATAGAGAGAAGAAGAAAAGTATTATCTTACTTGACTTTTCGATATTCAGGTTCTTCTAAGGTAAGGGATATTATTGTTGTGTGCTCGTAAGGGTGTTATTCTTTCTTATTCATGAAGAGAACTTGTTATTCCATTCATTATTATTACATTGGAATAACTTTTGTAAAAAGTGGCGTACCCTATACATAACTTTGTATCTGGCGGCATACCTATATACTTGGTGAAATCCTTATATTATTCCATTCTTATTTATTCTCGTTGGAATAACTTTTGTCTGCGAATCCCCTATACTTGGTGATCTTCTTACATTATTCCATTCTTTATTATTACATTGGAATATCACATGCATGTGTTTTACAGGACACAGTTCCATTGTTTATTATTCACTTTTATTATTACATTGGAATATCACATGCGTGTGTTTTTACCTTGGGACTGGTTCCATTGTTTATTATTCAACATTTATTATTACATTTGATCATCACAGCCGATTGTGAATTTCACGACTGGTTCCGTTATTATTATTACATTGGAATAACTTTTGTACATGCGAAATCTGCATGCGTGGTGATTTCTTTTGTTATTCCATTCTTTATTATACCCGGTTGGTTAAAACTTTGACTTATATACTCCATGAAATTAGTAGAATATCCTTGATATTTGCGTTTCATCGATATCTTTTTCATGGAAATATTCTTGATCATTCTTGAATTTTACTCTACAAAAGCAGATATCTTGTTGACAATTTGGGCGTTAATAATTCTGGATAAAATAATTCTTGAACTTGTTTTATTGAATTATTATGTCATTGTCATCATCCTCATGTTATATTATGTTATCTTTGGCTTACGTGCGTAGATGAACTTAGTATGATTATGACCGAGGATCATTCGGTATAATCATGGCTTGATATAAATGATGTGACAAAAGTCCTCGATTGGCACGTAAATGCGATGATGGATAGTTTTTGGTATGATTATGACCGAGGGTGATTCGGTATAGTCATGACCATTGATAATTTGATGAAAATCCTTGGCCAGGTGATGCGGGATGATTAGATATTGTGGTTTATTCATTAAAGCGAGTCTTAGTGATAAAAATTATTGAAAACCTTTTAAAACCTAAAAGATAGTAGACTTTATTTTCTCTTTGACTCTTTTAATGGATTGCGTATTCATCTGTAGTTAAACCGGTTGTCTATTGTATTTTATCGGTTTAACATTGTTGAAGACTATTGATAATTTATTACGCATTATCTTAGTTATAATATTTCTTCTTCTTGGGCTAGTTGAGCTCACCTTTCTTTCAACATTCTCTTGAGAAATGAGAATATAGGCGGGGGACGAGTTGGGAAAGCGGAGTAATGGTCGAGAGGATAGCATTAGTAGTCCTCACTATTACGTGAAATAGTGTGATAATAATTGTAATGAGGACTCCTTTTGAGTTTGTATAATATCTAGTAGACAATATTTGTATTCAAACTCACGGTTTATATCGTATTGTACCTGACAGTTAAATTAGTAAGTTGTATTTAAATTACATACCATGTAAGTGGCGACCCAAGATGGGTGGCGTATACCTAATTTTTGGGGGCGTCACGGTTGGTATCGAGCTTAGGGATATGATCCTGGCTAAGATGTGAGAAGTAATACTAGGAGGGAGACAGGGAATACCTTGCTAGTATGACCTACCTAAGTTTATGTCTTTATTTTATTGGTCGATTCGAATATAGTGATAATATGTTGCGTGTCAATTAACCCTTATTTTGTGGCGGTGTTTGAAAATGGCATCCAGAGAATGTTGAGAATAGCAATGGAGCACAGAGATTGATTCTCCACGGATCAATAATCGGGACAATGTGCTGACGGATGGCGATAATCCTCCGTAAAACAACAACATCGATCAATTGATGAAACGACGATATGTATAAGAGGTTTTAGAATTAATGCTGACATCGACAAAAGTGACTCTGTCCCAAAGCGTAGGTGGAAACACTCGAAAACTCTCGGCGGTCACCATTAAACAATTCAAGGAGCCGGGACCACCGGAGTTTAAGGAGACAAAGCGTGGCGCCCCAAAATAGGTATACATCACCTATTACGAGTTATCAACATACGTAGTATGAAGCAAACTACAACTTTATTATTACAACATAAAGCTGAGTTTGAATACAAATATTATCTTCTAGACAATATCTATACTCAAATAAATCCTCATCACATTTATTGATACATTATTTTACAAAATGGTGAGGACTACTAAACAATCCTTTCTAAAACCTTCATTCCATTACCCCGCTAAATACTTTCGCTATATTCTCGCCTCCCGAGAAAAATGGAACAAAAGGAAAAGGGTGAGCTCAACTAGCTTCGATAAAGAATATTATGACTAAGATAATATCTGACAAATTACCGTTAGTCTTCAACGGGGAAAAATTTAATAGAATCTGATAGACAACAAATTTTAAATCAATATTACATAGTGAAGTAATAATTCATTAGAAGAGTTAAGTAGAGAATGCAAACTACTATCTTCTATGTATGAATTTAAAAGTTCATCGTCATCTTTTATCCTGTAACATCAATCAATATACATCCGGAATCAAATATTCATCTTTGCACTCTTACGATGAAAGATATTCATCGATTAGTCATGTTCATTTAAACACTGTTCATCTTTTGCACTTTCTGACAAAGATATTCTTGAAAATCATTCATCTTTGCACTCTGAAAGCCAAAGATATTCAATAATATCATCATTTAAGACCGAGGATGATGAAAATATTTTTTTAAAAAGCGAATCCAAAGAAACAAAATGACAAGGATTAAGGATTAAGGATTAAGTACTTTGTTTTATCCATGTTCAAAAATACCTCCAAACATAATCGTAGTGGTGTAAAATTCAAGAATGATCAAACATGGATACAATCAAAGCTAGTATCCGAATAGATGATTTGGGACAAAAGAAGAAATTTTATTTTTAGGTGAATAAAGAATAGTCAGATATCGTGAATAGTCTTGATATCGTGAATAGTAACTCAAACACCAAAAGATAGAAATTCCACAAAAAACATCTTCACGCTTCATGAATAGTACTCGTGAATAGTAACTTCGTGAATAGTAACTCATGAATAGTAACTCATGAATAGTAACTCATGAATAAGTAACCCGACATGAAAAAGTTCCAAATTTGATAAAAAGTTCCACCCAATATTTCAACGTAATGATATTGAAGAAATAATATCATTTGAGAAGAAATAACATCCCTTACCTCGAAGAATCGAGTGCTTGGAATGAAAGGTCGGAAGTGATCTTTGAATGAAACTTGTCTTTGAACAATGACTCTCAAAGTATCTAAATACTCACAAAATACGCTCGATAATATAGAGAGAAAGAGAAAGCTTATGTTTACGGTGTGATTTTCAATTCTAACTTAGTCCTCTATTTATAGGAAAATGTTAGCCGTAGAAAGCGAGACTTGACTAATATATATTATAATTTACTGATGGATTTACCTGCTACTATTGCCACCCACCACATTTAAAATAAAATTCAGCACATTTCTTCACCAACCAAAAGTGGGGTCCACTCAATTCTAGAATTTTCCACCAAAATCAATTATAAACCTAATTTCCGAATCAGCCACCTCTTAAAATTCATAACAAATCATTAGTTCATTTTAACGGTTCAAAATTTGTGGACATATACTCAACTTATGTATGTATAACATATCCAAAAATTACAACGATCCAACGGTTTGGATTAAAAATTATAACTCCACATAATATATCGTAAAAATCTTGATTTGATTTTTTAATACCTCCATTCAGAAATAAAATTACCGATAAAACACCTCAACATTAAATCATTCAATTATAACCACATAAAACAAATAAATCCATCATTTATAAATATTTTCTTATCATATAAATTAATAATTAATTATTCACAAATAATATTACAAAATCACAATTATGATGACGGTAGTTCCGGAGGAAAGACTCGGCTTTCAGATAAGGATTTCTCCTTCTTCTTGGCCGCAATTAGGTGACCAAACCTCTCCTTGACAGAACTTTCTAGACATTGCCAATAATGCTATCTAATAATATTATTTAAATAATATGAATTATTGATCGATAATGGAGATAATGTGCGTGTGACAATTATTGAACAACAATAATATAAAATATCAACGCAACAATTATTGAATCGATAAAATAAAATATTGAGCGATAACTACTGTGAAAATTATTGAGTAGTGCCTTCTTCACGTAAGGATCAATAATTCAACAATCTTTGTGCAATACCGTGTCTTCTTCTCGCGACCACGCGTATTCATGTATTTTAACCACGGGTATTCAACGAGTCTTAATTATGTAACAACTACTGCCAGTTATTTTAACCAACTTATATTTGTCGTTTTCTTCATCCAATAAGCTTTCCGTTAAGGGGCCCACACATGGTCACTTGGCAGGTCGTACGAATATTCCCCGCGATGCACGAATATTCCACGACCAAACGAATATTCCCCACAACAATGAATATTTTATAACCACTTGCTTATTTTGAAATATTTGCGTATTTAACCCCTAACTACATTAATCAAATCAACCCTTACTATTTTAAAATAATAAATAGAAAATTAAATTTCATTAATAATAAGTTGGGGTCTTACAACCTCCCTCCTTATGAAATTTAGTCCTCGAAATTGACGTGACGATACAGGTGTTTGAAAAGATGAGGATACCTCGCTTTCATTTCCGTTTCCAATTCCCAGTCATTTCCTCTATAGCATGATTCCTCCACAAAACTTTAACTTGTGGTATGACCTTTCTTGCGTGGGACATGCTCCTTCCTATCCAAATCTTGACAGTACCTCCTCATACGTTAGGTCTTGGCTATCTCATCCTGTTCTAACTTCTATAACGTGGTTGGGTCTTTCACATATTTACTGAAGTGAGATATGTGAAACACATTATGAACACGAGACATACTTGGAGGTAACGCAAGTCTATAGGCTACATTTCCTACTCGGTCGAGAATTTGAAATGGACCATAAATGCGTGGATTGAGCTTTCCTCTCTTCCCAAATCTTGTAACTCCACTTCCATTGGAGCAACTTCGTAATAATACATGATCCCCTACACTAAATTCCACGTCCTTTCGATGAAGATCCGCATAACTCTTTTGTCGATCTTGTCTTGGTTTGTATCGTTGTCGAATCATTTGGATCTTTTCGGTGATAAATACGTCTTAACTTCGGGTCCCAAAATGTTGCTTCACCCACCTCATCCCAACATATTGGAGAACGACATTTTCGTCCATATAATGCTTGAATGGAGCCACACTATACTTGCACGATAAGCTTTGTTGTTGTAGGAGAATTCCACCAATGGTAAATACTTATCCCAAGCGCCCTTGAAGTCTAGGACCACGAGTCTTAATAAATCTTCAAGAGTTTGAATAGTCCTCTCTCGATTGTCCGTCCGTTTGGGGATGGTATCTTAGAACTAAATCGCAAATCCGTGCCCCCAGCTTTTTGCAAGCTAACCCAAAATCTTGAAGTGAATCTTGGGTCACGATCCAAAAACTATGGATACGGGCATGCCATACGACCTCACAATCTCATTCACGTACATACTAGCAAGGCGTTCGAGGAATAAGTCTCCGTATCGGCAAGAAATGAAAGCGGACTTGGTTAATCTATCAACAATAACCCAAATAGCATTGATGCCTTGAAAGCCGTAGGAAGACCCGTAAATGTGAAATCCATGGTAATGTGTTCCCACTTCCATTCCGGAATCTCAAGTGGTTGCAACGGACCCTTAGGTACTAGATGCTCGCTTTACCGTTGACAAGTTAAACACATTGAGATAAACTTTGCAATCTCTCTCTTCATATTGTTCCACCAAAATGTATGTCCGAAGATCACGATACATTTTAGTACTTCGAGATGGATTGCAAATGGTGTATTGTGTGCCTCCATCATAATCTTGTACTTTAAATCGAGTCGTTAGGAACACAAAGTTTAGAGTGGACTCAAGTATTCCTTCTTCATCGATTCTAAGCTTAGGAATAGCTCCTTCTTGTACTTTCTTCTTCATACGCATAAGCTCAAGGGTTGGGTGGCTTGAAAGCGACCTTAACTTTTCTATTAAAGTTGGCTCTGTCGTATACTTGACATCATCGCACTTTCGTTCCGTATGATCTTCTACTCAACGCGTCGGCTACCACGTTAAACTTTTCGGGATGGTATTGAATAGTGTGGTCGTAGTCTTTCAATAGTTCGAGCCAACGTCATTGCCGCATGTTGAGTTCTTTTTGAGTGAAGAAATATTTAAGGCTTTTATGGTGCGAATATATCTCCACTTTCTCCCCGTATAGATAGTGCCTCCATATCTTTAAGCGAAAACATTTGCTACTAACTCTAGATCATGGTAGGATAATTCCTCTCATACTCTTTAAGTTGTCGCGAGGCATAGGCTATGACTTTCCCACGTTGCATGAGAACACATCCTAACCCTTTGCACGAAGCATCATTTGTGAGATAACAAATCCATCCGAACCGGATGGTATTGTTAGAGCAGTCTTAGAAATAAGTCTCCTCTTAAGCTCTTGGAAACTCTTCTCGCATTCTTCACTCCAAAGCGAATTTTGTATCCTTCCAAGTTAGGCGAGTTAATGGAGTAGCGATTCGAGAAAACCCTTCCACGAATCTCAAATAATAACCGGCTAAGCCCAAAAAGCTACGTACTTGATCATCAGGCTTGGTTGCTCCCAACTTTGTATTGCTTCAATCTTGGCCGGATCAGCGAGATACTCCATGTTTTGATACCACGTGCCCAAGGAATGCTACTTCCTCGAAGCGAACTTCGCATTTCTTCATTTGGCATATAGTTTGTTTTCACGAAGCCTTTGGAGTACCGACTTCAAATGGTGCTCATGATCTTCACGACTTTTGGAATATATAAGGATGTCATCAATAAAAACAACAACGAATGATCCAAATATTCCTTGAATACTCGGTTCATCATATCCATGAAAGCCATGAGGAGCATTAGTTAGTCAAAAAGACGTGACTAAAATTCATAATGCCCATCTGGGGAGTTACGAAAGGCGGTCTTTGGAATATCCTCGATTCTAATCTTGGTGATGATATCCGAGCGAAGATCGATTTTTGAAAAGAATTGTGCCCTCTTGCGGCTGTCAAACAAGTCATCAATCTGAGGTGAGGGATACCTATTCTTGATGGTGACATGGTTCAATTCCAGATAGTCGATACAAAATCGCATACTCCCGTCTTTCTTCTTTACAAATAAAACAGGGAGCACCCCAAGGAGATGTCTTAGGGCCGAATGAAATCGATGTCCAACAATTCACCGTAGTTGGACCTTTAACACCTGAAGTTCAATAGGAGCCATTCGATATGGGGTTTTAGAAATGGGCTTTGTGCAGGTTCAAGATCAATAAAGAATTCAACTTCACGTTACGGGGTGAAATAAGGAAGTTCTTGAAATCGTCGGAAAAATCGATAACAACAGAATATTATTCAAATTTGGCGTGTCTTTATTCAAATCCATCACATGGGCTAAGAAAGCTTGACATCCGTTTTTCAATAAGCGAATAGCTTTATGATTAGATATGATGGTGATTGATTTTAATGGTTTAGTTGCTTGAATTAAATTGCAACAGGTTGATTAGGAATATGAAAACTAACAACCTTACGAAAACAATCAATTTTGGCATGATGAGTAGTTAACCAATCAATCCTAAAATCACATCAAAAGCAAGTATCTTTAAAGAGATAAGGTCAATGCGGTAAAGTAATGGTGCCAACTTGAATCAAACAAGATTTATAAGCGATGGATGTGATGAAAGTTTCTCTAACGGAGTTTCCACGAGATAGGTCAAAAATCTAATTTCTCCGGAGTCAAGTTCAAGCGTTGAGCACATGCGGAGAGATAAATGAATGGGTATGCACGGTATCAAGTAAGGTATAAACTTGTGAGAATTTATAAATAACTTACCGTGATAACCTCGTTTGGGTTCCTCGCATTATGACCCGATCACAACAAACGCTCTTCCGGAATCGTTGGCTTTGACTTTTACGGGGCGATCTTTTGAGTCACCCGCCCATTTGAACTAGGTTTATTCTCTCAAATACAATCTCGGCGATATGTCCTTCCTTTCCACAATTATAGCATACCTTGAACTGTTGTGGGCGGTTTGGTGATATGTCCCTCTTTCCGCATTTATAACATATGACCCGGTGGTCGTTCTCCTCCCTTAGAACCGATTCTTTGCCGACCTTTGTCGTCTTCACATAGTCGTTGTTAAATCTCCTCTTTTTAAAATCTCCTCGACTCGCTTCTTACATTTTTCATGACCATGATTACCACGGAGTGGTAACCATTTTTGTTCGTCTGTTTCTTTCTCATTTGGTTATCATTATCACGTTGATTTGCTATCTACGAGTACGATCTGGTTGTGGTCCTTGATTGGCCGTACTCGTTATCTCGCTCTAATAATTGAGCCACATTTACAACATCCGAGTAGAGAGAAAATTTATGAGAAATGAGATCTTGGCGTATCTTAGGGTTTCAAACCTCTAAGAAACATCCGCGTCATCGTTCCTCATTCTCCACCAAATGAGGTCTGAAACACGGATAACTCTGCAAATTTTGCCTCGTCTTGAGAGACAAATCGTGTTGTTACTGCTCCGATCCTAATAAACTCCACTTCCTTCATATAACGAACACTTTCGGAAAGTATTTGTCATTAAATAGTTTCTGAAAGCGTCTCCCAAGACATCTTTGAGTGCGGTTGGATGGATGCGCTTCACAGAGACTCCCACCGATGATCTGCCTTTCGCCACGGAACATAAAGGTGGCGAATGGAACCTTCTGTTCTCAAGTGCATCCCAGACATCGAATATCTTGGTAATTTGCTTGACCCGTGTTTCCGCCATGATCGGATCGCTTTCCCTTAAATTACGGTGGTCCCAACTCTTTGAAGCTGCTTGTTTGTGACAACTTGTGAATTACTATCATTTCCTCCTGTATTTTGAACACGAGTCTCCTAAATCGATTTTGCGTGAGCTGTAAAAAAAGCTTCTAAACATCCCTCGTTCATCATCTCGCTTTCGATGGTGTTGTTCACGGGAGGAACATTGCCGACTGTTTACGTTCTCCTCGTTTGTGAGTCTGAGCGTCTCCACGGTCTCATTTCCATTGTTAATATTCTCGATTCGACATTCTCAAATCATGTAATAAAAAAAAGGGTTAATTAAGGAAATCAATATATCACATAATATCCTATATCTTGACCAACTAACAAATAAGCTTAGGTAGGACACACTTAGCGGAAGGATTTACTCGTCTCTCCCTCTAGTTCTATTCCCCGATCTCATTGGGAGATCATATCCTAAGCTACGATACCAATTGTGGCGCCCCCAAAATAGGTATACATCACCTATTACGAGTTGTCAATACGTGATACGAAAACAACTAAAACTTTATTATTACAACGATAAAAGCATGAGTTTGAATACAAATATTATCTTCTGAGACAATATCTATACTCAAATAAATCCTCATCACATTTATTGATACATTATTTTACAAAAATGGTGAGGACTACTAAACAATCCTTTCTAAAACCTTCATTCCATACCCAGGCTAAATACTCGCTTATATTCTAGCCTCCACGAGAAAAATGGAACAAAAAGGAAAAGGGTGAGCTCAACTAGCTCGATAAAGAATATTATGACTAAGGTAATATACAACAAATTATCGTTAGTCTTCAACGGGGAAAAATTTAATAGAATCTGATAGACAACAAATTTTAAATCAATATTATGAGAGTAATAATTCATTAGAAGAGTTAAGTAGAAATGCAAACTACTATCTTCTATGTATGAATTTAAAAGTTCATCGTCTATCTTTTATCCTGTAACATCAATCAATATACATCTGGAATCAAATATTCATCTTTGCACTCTGAGGCCAAAGATATTCATCGATTAGTCGTATTCATTTAAACACTGTTCATCTTTACTCTGGTAAAAGATATTCTTCAAAATCATTCATCTTTGCACTACAGGCCAAAGATATTCAATAATATCATCATTTAAGGCCGAGGATGATGAAAATATTTTTTAAAAGCGAATCCAAATGAAACAAAATGACAAGGATTAAGGATTAAGGATTAGTACTTTGTTTTATCCATGTTCAAAAATACCTCAAACATAATCGCGGTGATGTAAAATTCAAGAATGATCAAACATGGATACAATCAAAGCTAGTATCCGAATAGATGTTTTGGACAAAAGAAGAAATTTTATTTTTAGGTGAATAGTCTTGTATCGTGAATAGTCTTAGTATCGTGAATAAGAACTCAGACACCAAAAGATAGAAATTCCACAAAAAACATCTTCACGCTTCATGAATAGTACTAAGTGAATAGTAACTTCGTGAATAGTAACTCATGAATAGTAACTTCGTGAATAGTAACTCATGAATAAGTAACCCCAGAACATGAAAAAGTTCCAAATTTGATAAAAAGTTTCAACCAATATTTGAAGATAATGATATTGAAGAAATAATATCATTTGAGAAGAAAATAACATCCCTTACCTCAAAGAATCGATTTCCGGAATGAAAGGTCGGGAAGTGATCTTTGAATGAAACTTATCTTGAACAATGAACTCTCAAAGTATCTAAATACTCACAAAATACGCTCGATAATATAGAGAGAAGAAAGCTTATGTTTACGGTGTGATTTTCAATTCTAACTTAGTCCTCTATTTATAGGAAAATGTTAGCCGTAGAAGCGCAGACTTGACTTAACTACCACTGATGGCTTTACACCTACTATTGCCACCCACCACATTTGAAATAAAATTCAGCACATTTCTTCACCAACCACAAGTGGGGTCCACTCAATTCTAGAATTTTCCACCAAAATCAATTATAAACCTAATTTCAGTATCGATCACCTCTTAAAATTCATAACAAATCATTCGTTCATTTTAACGGTTCAAAATTTGTGGACATATACTCAACTTATGTATGTATAACATATCCAAAAATTACAACGATCCAACGGTCGGATTAAAATTATAACTCACATGATATATCGTAAAAATCTTGATTTGATTTTAATACCTCCATTCAAACAAAATTACGATGATAAAACACCTCAACATTAAATCATTCAATTATAACCACATAAAACAAATAAATCCATCATTTATAAATATTTTCTTATCATATAAATCAATAATTAATTATTCACAAATAATATTACGAATCACAATTATGATGACCGGTAGTTCCCGGAAAGAGGGGCTTTCAGATAAGGATTTCTCTCACTTCTTGGCAGCAATTAGGTGACCAAACCTCTCCTTGTGAGAACTTTCTAGACATTGCCAATAATGCTATCTAATAATATTATTTAAATAATATGAATTATTGATCGATAATGGAGATAATGTGCGTTGACAATTATTGAACAACAATAATATAAAATATCAACGCGAGCAATTATTGAATCAATAAAATAAAATATTGAGCGATAACTTCTTGTGAAAATTATTGAGTAGTGCCTTCTTTACGTAAGGATCAATAATTCAACAATCTTTGTGTAATATCGTGTATCTTTTGTGCGACCACGCGTATTCTCGTATTTTAACCACCGGGTATTCCAACGATCTTAACTTGAATAACAACTACGCCGTTATTTTTAACCAACTTATATTTGTCGTTTTCTTCATCCAATCGCTTTCCGTTATGGGGCCCACACATGGGCTGGCGTCGTAAATGCGAATATTCCTGAAGCGATCTGAATATTCCACGACCAACGAATATTCCCAACAACAATGAATATTTTATAACCACTTGCTTATTTTGAAATATTTGCGTATTTAACCCCTAACTACATTAATCAAATCAACCCTTACTATTTTAAAATAATAAATAGAGAAAATTAAATTTCATTAATAATAAGTTGGGGTCTTACAAAAACCACTTCTGGCGGAAGCATGGATAAAGCAGATTACGAAGATATTTGATGTCTTGGGATGCTCCGAGGAAAAAGGTTCCCTTTGCCGCCTTTATGTTGCGCGGAGAGGCGGATTCTTGGTGGGAATCGGTGAAAAGCGTACTCATCCTCTTCTTTGAAGATATCTTGGGAGAAGTTCCAGAGTCGTTTGAATGACAAATACTTTCTGAAAGTATTCGCCACATAAAGGAGGTGGAGTTTATCAAGTTGGAACAAAACAATATGACCAGTGTCGCAATACGAGGCAAAATTTGCGGAGTTATCATGATTCAAATCCCACTTGGGGGGATAATGAAGAGAATGGCGTGAATGTTTTTAAGAGGTTTGAAGCGGGAGATATGTCAACATCTTATTTCTCATAAAAAGCGTGTTTGTATTCGAGATGTTGTAAATAGGGCTCGATTAGTGGAGCGCGATAACGAGTCAACGAACTAAAAGAGAAGCGTGTAAGCAAAATTATAATACCGGTGAGAGTAGTCATCGAAGTGGTGACAACAAGCGTGGAGGAATCAACGGGCGGATATGGTAACCACTTGGTGGTAATCGAGGTCAAAGCAATAAGAATGGACATTTCAAGAAAAGGAGATTCAACAATGATGGAAAGACGTCAAAGACCAAAGACCCGTTGTTAAGGAAGGAGAAAGACCACCTATCATATGCTTCAAAATGCGGAGAGAGGGACACATCGATCCGAATCTGCGCCATGCCAGTCAAAAGCATGTTATAATTGTGGAAGAGAAGGTCACTTAGCTCGATTTTATCGTTTACCGAAGACAAATTCAACTAGGATGGAGGCACCAAAGGCTGTCCCAGACAAACCAAAGCCGGTAGTTTAAGAGAGAGCGTTTTATTTTCTCGTGACGAGGAACCTGAATAAGATTATCACGGGTAAGTAATCATAAGCTCTTGCGAAGTCTATACCGTGTTAGATACCAGTTCTACCCACTCTTTTATTTCACCTAGTTGTGTTCAACGTTTAAATTTGACTCCGAAGAAGTTAAACTTTAACTTATTGGTTGAAACTTCGTTAGTAGGAGCCTTCGTTACCTCTACTATTTTTAAATCTTGTTTGATTCAAATAAACATTTTCACGTTACCTGTCGATCTTATCTTTTTGAAAATATTTGCCTTTGATGTGATTTTAGGAATCAATTGGTTAACTAATTATCATGCTTTTCGTAAAGTTGTTAGCTTTTATATTCATAACCAACTTGTAGTGCGAATTCAAGTAACCAAACTACTAAAGTCAATTATTGTCATATCAAGCCATAAGTAAAGAGCCCCGAACCTTTCGTTATTGACTTCCTTGTGTGGAATGCAAAAAGCGGACTTTTCGTTCTGGCGACATCATCATGAATGAAGATGGCAAGTTTATAGGTATCATTGTGAGGTCTTATCTAGGTTAAGGGATAGAAGTCATAGTTGGTATCGATGTGACGTCTTATCCAAGTCTTGGATGAGTCACAGTTTTGAATGATATTTCTATTATTAATAAATTTCTGGCGTATTCTTGAAGACTTCTTAGCCTACTTAGAGCGTGAAATCAATTTCGTATTGACCCCAAAGATAAAACCCATTTCTTAAACCCTCGGATATTTCTTCAACTAAAATGAAGCAGTTTACGTGGTTTATGATGAAAGTCATAATAAAAGCATTGGACTAATGAAAATCATGGGTATCATGTGGTATTAGTAAGTGTTATGATGAGTTATGTTGGTTAGTATGTGAAAACATGAAAGTTTCTTAAAAATCACAAGGAGTTAAAACCAGATTTTGGTGAAAAACATAACATGAAATTCAATTGACCAAATCTCCTATTATATTTTGAATTTTTGAGTGTGGTTAAGTCCTAGAGTTAGATCTATGAGTTACCTAACTAATCCAAGAGGAATCAATGAAAAGGTGTTGTAGATTTTCGTGTGGGTGATTTTAGCAAAGGAGTCAAAACTTGAAAATGTCCAAAAATTTCTTTGCCACGTTTTAGTAAGTAATGCTTTTACCACTAAATTTATGTGAAAAATTCTGGCCTTTTGGGACATGAAAATATATGTTATAAAGTACCTCTGTCCAAAAATGAGCTCATTCCGACTTTAAAATGAGCAAGTTATGACCATTTCAATATTTAGGATTTTCGATGAAAAATGCTATAATCGGAGTTCTACAACTCGATGACCATGAAATTTAACCTAGAGACTCACATTAATATGTAAAGGTCCTGCCAAGATTTGAGAATTTACGGAGTTAAACTTGAGGTAGCAAATTTCTTAAAGAATTAATTAGAAATTAATTTTTGAAAATAGAAATAAATTTTAAAAATTTGAGAAAATATATTTTTATTATGGGACTATATTATGCTAAATTCCAGAAAAGAAATATTTTTAGAACTGATTTGATATTTTCATAAAAATAGTTTGATTCTGAACATATGAGTTAAATATGTTATGTGAAGTAACAAAATTGGAAAATAGGATTTTATGGCTAGAGAATCCTATATAGAGTATATGCATATTTTTTTTTTTTTTTGAGAATTTGATAATTGGTGATGATATCTTATGAGTATGAAATTTTTGAATGATTATATTCATTATATGGTAAAAGCGTAAACGATTGAGATAAATTGTTTATAAATTTAAGAAGTGATTAAAATATTGTTATAATATTAATGATATTAGATTATGAGATTATTAAGTGATTGATAACATGGGGATATTCTTGAATCCTGTATAAATTATATTATAAATGTTTAATATTTATCCTTTATCTCATTTGATTGATTCTTTATATCATTATCCTCATGCTTATTGTGGCGCCCCCCAAATAGGTATACATCACCCATTACGAGTTGTCAATACGTAGTATGTAAAACAACTACAACTTTATTATTACAACAATAAAAGCGTGAGTTTAAATACAAATATTATCTTCTGACAATATCTATACTCAAATAAATCCTCATCACATTTATTGATACATTATTTTACAAAAATGGTGAGGACTACTAAACAATCCTTTCTAAAACCTTCATTCCATACCCAGAGCTACGTGCACTCGCTTATATTCTAGCCTCCACGAGAAAAATGGAACAAAAAGGAAAAGGGTGAGCTCAACTAGCTCAATAAAGAATATTATGACTAAGATAATATATAACAAATTACCGTTAGTCTTCAACAGGAAAAATTTAATAGAATCTGATAGACAACAAATTTTAAATCAATATTCGCAATGAAATAATAATTCATTAGAAGAGTTAAGTAGAGAATGCAAACTACTATCTTCTATGTATGAATTTAAAAGTTCATCGTCTATCTTTTATCCTCCGTAATATCAATCAATATACATCTGGAATCAAATATTCATCTTTTGCACTACAGGCGAAAGATATTCATCGATTAGTCATGTTCATTTAAACACTGCTCATCTTTGCACTCCATGTGCCAAAGATATTCTTCGAAATCATTCATCTTTTGCACTATTGGCAAAGATATTCAATAATATCATCATTTAAGACCGAGGATGATGAAAATATTTTTAAAAAACGAATCCAATGAAACAAAATGACAAGGATTAAGGATTAAGGATTCGTACTTTATTTTATCCACGTCCAAAAATACCTCAAAAATAATCACGAGTGGTGTAAAATTCAAGAATGATCAAAACATGGATACAATCAAAACTAGTATCCGAATAGATATTTTGACGAAAAGAAGAAATTTTATTTTTCGATGAATAGTGCAGTATCGTGAATAGTCTGTAGTATCGTGAATAAAGAACTCAACACCAAAAGATAGAAATTCCACAAAAAAACATCTTCACGCTTCATGAATAGTACTTGTGAATAAGAATCGTGAATAGTAACTCGTGAATAGTAACTTCGTGAATAATAACTTTCATGAATAAGTAACCCGAGACGTGAAAAAGTTCTAAATTTGATAAAAAGTTCCAACCAATATTTCAAAGATAATGATATTGAAGAAATAATATCATTTGAAAAGAAAATAACATCCTTTACCTCAAAATAACCGTCACTTACATTTGAATTTGGATATAGTCTTGTGAAACTTGCACCGAATAAAGAACTCTCAAAATATCAAAATACTCACAAAAATACGCTCGATAATCTAGAGAAAAGAAAACTTGTTTACGGTGTGATTTTCAATTCTAACCTGGCCTTTATTTATAGGAAAATCTTTAGAAACGCTATAGGAGACTAAAATAATAAAGAATTATTATTTCTTACCAATTCTTCTACGACACCACAATGATTCAAAAGCATCTTAGCCATCTTGGAAAAATAGCGACCCACATGTGTAATCAACACCAACCAAAGTGGGTCCCACCCATAAATTTAATAAAAATCATTTTATTTTCCTAAACTTCAAGAATTCATAGAAAATAGACCTGGTTATCGAGAAAATACTGAATTTTATGTCCATTCACTGAAATCAATTCTCTACAACTTTACGAAGAATTTTTCCAAATTCCAAACGAAAAATGACCAAAATCAAGATACTTGGATAAGTTTTCTAATTTCCTTCTCTTCCTTTCTCTTTCTTCCTTTCCCATAATTCTCCACTAACTCTCTCTTTCCCCACTTTCTTCTCTTACCCCCACCACTTCTTCCACACACACACGCTTAAAAATACGTATATATATATATATATATATATATACATTAAAATATTTACAATTATTAAATAATTCCAATTCTATCTTCTCTTTCCACCTCATCTATTTATAAACCATGAATTTATTGTAAAAATATCACCATCAATATATTATTAAAATAATATATTTAAATGAATTATTTTATCGTAAAAGATAAAATATTAATTTTCAACAATTGTCATTTTAAAATTTTTCTCCATCTATATCCATATAAAATCAATATTTTCATCATATGAATCAATAATTAATTATTCACAAATAATATTACGGGATCACAATATTGACAACGAGAGCGCTCTGGAAAGAGGGGCTTTCCAATAAGGATCTCTCTTCTTGGCTGCCAGCAAGCAATTAGGTGACCAAACCTCTCCTTAGACGTAACTTTCTAGACATTGCCAATAATGTTTTCTAATATTATTATTCGATAATATGAATTATTGCTCCGATAATGGAAAATCTTGTGTAATGACAATTATTGAAACAACAAAGAATATAAAATATCAACGCAACAATTATTGAATCAATAAAATAAAATCTTTGAGCGATAATTACTGTAACAATTATTGAGTAGTGCTTTCTACGTAAGAATCAATAATTGGTGCAATACTGGTATCTTCTTGTTCAACAACGCGTATTAGTGTGTTTTTAACCACGGGTATTCCAACATGATTAATTGGTAATAACTACGCCAATTATTTTTAACCAACTTATATTTGTCGTTTTCTTCATCCAATCGCTTTCCATTATGGGGACTAACACGGTCGCTACCGTCGCACGAATATTCCCGACGATCTACGAATATTCCACGACCAAACGAATATTCCCCGACAACAATGAATATTTTATAACCACTTTAGCTTATTTTGAAATATTTGCGTATTTAACCCCTAACTATCCACATTAATCAAATCAACCCTTACTATTTCAAAATAATAAATAGAAAATTAAATTTCATTAATAATAAGTTGGGGTCTTCTGACCTCCCTCCTTATGAAATTTCGTCCTCGAAATTGACGTCGATTACTGTGTTTCAAAAGATGAGGATACCTCGCTTTCATTTCCGTTTCGATTCCCCAGTCGTTTCTACCATAGCATGATTCCTCCACAAAACTTTAACTTGTGGTATGACCTTTCTTAGCGTGGGACATACTCCTTCCTATCCAAAATCTTGACAGTACCTCCTCATACGTTAGGTCTTGGCTATCTCATCCTGGTTACTAACTCTATAACGTGGTTCGGGTCTTTCATATATTCTGAAATACGGATATATGAAACACATTATGAACACGAGACATACTTGGAGGTAACGCAAGTCTATAGGCTACATTTCCTACTCGGTCAAGAATTTGAAATGGACCAATAAATCTTGGATTGAGCTTTCCTCTTTCCCCGAATCTTGTAACTCCCTTCCATGGAAGCAACTCGTAATAATCCATGATCCCCTACACTAAATTCCACGTCCTTTTCGATGAAGATCCGCATAACTCTTTTTGTCGATCTTGTGCTTGGTTTGTATCGTTGTCGAATCATTTGGATCTTTTCTAGGTAGTCATAAGTACTTAACTCGGGTCCCAACAATGTTGCTTCACCCACCTCATCCCAACATATTGGAGAACGACATTTTCGTCCATATAATGCTTCAAATGGAGCTACACCTATACTTGCACGATAAGCTGTTGTTGTAGGAGAATTCTACCAATGGTAAATACTTATCCCAACTACCCTTGAAGTCTAGGACACGAGTCTTAATAGATCTTCAAGAGTTTGAATAGTCCTCTCGATTGTCCGTCTGGTTTGGGGATGGTATCTTAGAACTAAATCGCAAATCCAGTGCCCATAGCTTTTTTGCAAGCTAACCCAAATCTTGAAGTGAATCTTGGGTCACGATCCAAAACTATGGATACGGGCATGCCATGCAACCTCACAATTTCATTCCACATACATATTAGCAAGGCGTTCAAGGGAATAAGTCTCCGTGTCGGCAAGAAATGAAGCGGACTTGGTTAATCTATCAACAATAACCCAAATAGCATTGATGCCTTGAGAAACCGTAGGAAGACCAATGTGAAATCCATGGTAATGTGTTCCCACTTCCATTCAAAATCTCAAGTGGTTGCAGCGGACCCTTAGGTACTAGATGCTCCGCTTTTTACACGTTGACAAGTTAAACACATTGAGATAAACTTTGCAATCTCTCTCTTCATATTGTTCCACCAAAATGTATGTCAAGATCACGATACATTTTAGTACTTCCGAGATGGATTGCAAATGGTGTATTGTGTTGCCTCCATCATAATCTTGTACTTTTAAATCGAGTCGTTAGGAACACAAAGTCTAGAGTGGACTCAAGTATTCCTTCTTCATCAATTCTCGCTTAGGAATAGCTCCTTCTTGTACTTTCTTCTTCATACGCATAAGCTTTCAAGGTTCGGTGGCTTGAAAGCAACCTTAACTTTTCTATTAAAGTTGGCTCTGTCGTATACTTGACATCATCGCACTTTCGTTCCGCATATATGATCTTCTACTCAACGCTACGTCACTACCACGTTCGCTTTTCGGGATGGTATTGAATAGTGTGGTCGTAGTCTTTCAATAGTTCGAGCCAACGTCATTGCCAAGATGTGTTGAGTTCTTTTTGAGTGAAGAAATATTTAAGGCTTTTATGGTGCGAATATATCTCCACTTTCTCCCCATATAGATAGTGCCTCCATATCTTTAATACAAAAACGATCTGTCCGCTAACTCTAGATCACGAGTAGGATAATTCCTCTCATACTCTTTTTAAGTTGTCGCGAGGCATAGGCTATGACTTTCCCACGCCAGCATGAAAACACATCCTAACCCTTTGCACGAAGCATCATTTGAGATAACAAATCCATCCGAACCAGATGGTATTGTTAGAAACAGTCTTAAAATAAGTCTCCTCTTAAGCTCTTGGAAACTTTTCTCGCGTTCTTCGCCCCAAACGAATTTTGTATCCTTCCGAGTTAGGCGAAGTTAATGGAGTAGCGATTCGAGAAAACCCTTCCACGAATCTCCGATAATAACCACCAAGCACAAAAAGCTACGTGCTTGATCATCACCGACTTGAGTTGCTCCCAACTTTGTATTGCTTTAATCTTCGCCGGATCAACAGATACTCCATGTTTCGACACCACGTGCCCAAGGAATGCTACTTCCTCGAGCGAACTCGCATTTCTTCAATTTGGCATATAGTTTGTTTTCACGAAGCCTTTGGAGTACCAACTTCAAATGGTGCTCATGATCTTCACGACTTTTGGAATATATAAGGATGTCATCAATAAAGACAACAACGAACCCATCCAAATATTCCTTGAATACTCGGTTCATCATATCCATGAAAGCCAGCGAGGAGCATTAGTCGGTCCGAACGACATGACTAAAAATTCATAATGCCGTCTCGAAGTTCTAAAGGCGCTCTTTGAATATCCTCGATTCTAATCTTGATTGATGATATCCGAATCGAAGATCGATTTTTGAAAAGAATTGTGCCCTCGCAAATGGTCAAACAAGTCATCAATACGAGGTGAGGATACCTATTCTTGATGGTGACATGGTTCAATTCCCGATAGTCAATACAAAAAGTCGCATACTCCGCTCTTTCTTCTTTATAAATAAAACAGGAGCACCCCAAGGAGATGTACTAGGGCGAATGAAACCGATGTCCAACAATTCACGTAGTTGGACCTTTAACTCTCAAGTTCAATAGAGCCATTCGATATGGGGTTTTAGAAATGGGCTTTGTACGGGTTCAAGATCAATAATGAATTCAACTTCACGTTACGGGGTAGGCCGGAAGTTCTTCTGAAATACGTCGGGAAAGTCAATAACAACAGGAATATTATTCAAATTTGACGTGTCTTTATTCAAATCCATCACATGGGCTAAGAAAGCTTGACATCCGTTTTTCAATAAACGAATAGCTTTATGATTAGAAATGACGGTGATTGATTTTAATGGTTTAGTTGCTTGAATTAAATGCAACAGGTTGATTAGGAATATGAAAACTAACAACCCTACGAAAATAATCAATTTTGGCATGATGAGTAGTTAACCAATCAATCCCTAAAATCACATCAAAAGCAAGTATCTTTAAAGAGATAAAATTCAACAGGTAAAGTAATGGTGCCAACTTGAATCAAACAAGATTTATAAACAATTGGATGTGATGAAAGTTTCTCTAACGGAGTTTCCACAGATAGGTCAAAGTCTAATTTCTCCTGAGTCAAGTTCAAACGTTGAGCACATGCAGGAAAGATAAATGAATGGGTATGCCGGTATCAAGTAAGGTATAAACTTCGCAAGAATTTATAAATAGCTTTTACCCGTGATAACCTCGTTTGGGTTCTCGCATTATGACCCGATCACAATAAACGCTCTTCCGGAATCGTTGGCTTTGACTTTTTCTCGGAACGATCTTTTTGAGTCACCTTCCATTAAACTAGGTTTCGCTCTGCGTCTGATCTCGAAGCGATATGTCCTTCCTTTCCACAATTATAGCATACCTTGAATGTTGTGGATGGTTTGGACCGATATGTCCCTCTTTCCGCATTTATAACATATGACCAGTGGTCGTTCTCTCCCTTAGAACCGATTCTTTGCAGACCGGCATCTGTCGTCTTCACATGGTCGTTGTTAAATCTCCTCTTTTAAAATCTCCTCCCGACTCGCTTCTTACATTTTTCATGACCATGATTACCACCGTGGTGGTAACCATTTTGTCCGTCTGTTTCTTTTCTCCGTTGGTTATCATTATCCTGCTGACTGCTATCTCCGATGCGATCTGGTTGTGGTCCTTCAGATGACTGGCCGTACTAGTTATCTCGCTTCTAATAATTGAGCCACATTTTACAACATCGAGTAGAGAGAAAATTTATGAGAAATGAGATCTTGACGTGTCTGCCGTTTCAAACCTCTAAGAAACATCCGCGTCATCGTTCCTCATTCTCCACCAAATGAGGTGCAAACTGGATAACTCTCTGCAAATTTTGCCTCGTCTTTGAGACACCGTCGTGTTGTTACGCTCCATCTAATAAACTCCACTTCCTTCATATAGACGAACACTTTCGGAAAGTATTTGTCATTAAATAGTTTCAAACGTCTCCCCAGACATGCTTAGTGCGGTGGATGGAGTGCGCTTCACGAGACTCCCACCAGTGATCTGCTTCGCCACGGAACATAAAGGTGGCGAATGGAACCTTCGTTCTCCGTGCATCCCAAGACATCGAATATCTTGGTAATTTGCTTGACCCATGTTTCCGCCATGATCGGATCTGGCTTTCCCTTAAATTCGTGGTCCCAACTCTTTGAATCGCTTGGTTTGTGACAACCCGTGAATTCTATCATTTCTCCTCAGATTTGAACACGAGTCTCCTCAAATGCGATTTTGCATGAATCGCAAAAAGCTTCTAAACATCCCCTCGTTCATCATCTCGCTTCAATGGTGTTGTTCATGGGAGGAACATTGCCACCGTTGCTGTTACGTTCTTCTCGTTGGTGAGTACAAAGGCGTCTCCACGGTCTCATTTCCATTGTTAATATTCTCGATCGACATTCTCAAATCACCGTCATAAAACAAGGGTTAATTAAGAAATCAATATATCACATAATATCCCTATATCTTGACCAACTAACAAATAAGCTTAGGTAGGACACACTTTAGCGAAGGATTTACTCGCCTCTCCCTCCTAGTTCTATTCCCCGATCTCCGCCAGAGATCATATCCCTAAGCTCGATACCAACAACGACGCCCCCAAAATAGGTATACATCACCTATTCCGAGTTGTCAATACACGGCATGAAAACAACTAAAACTTTATTATTACAACAAGAAAGCATGAGTTTGAATACAAATATTATCTTCTGATAATATCTATACTCAAATAAATCCTCATCACATTTATTGATACATTATTTTACAAAAAATGGTGAGGACTACTAAACAATCCTTTCTAAAACCTTCATTCCATACCCCACTGCGTCTCGCTTATATTCTCGCCTCCCGAGAAAAATGGAACAAAAAGGAAAAGGGTGAGCTCAACTAGCTTTCAATAAAGAATATTATGACTAAGGTAATATACAACAAATTATCGTTAGTCTTCAACGGGGAAAAATTTAATAGAATACAATAGACAACAAATTTTAAATCAATATTCGCAGTGAGTAATAATTCATTAGAAGAGTTAAGTAGAGAATGCAAACTACTATCTTCTATGTATGAATTTAAAAGTTCATCGCTCTATCTTTTATCCTCAGAACATCAATCAATATACATCCGAATCAAATATTCATCTTTGCACTACGTGCCAAAGATATTCATCATTAATCATGTTCATTTAAAGACTGCTCATCTTTGCACTACTACCAAAGATATTCTTCGAAATCATTCATCTTTGCACTACTGAGCCAAAGATATTCAATAATATCATCATTTAAGACCGAGGATGACGAAAAATATTTTTAAAGAAACGAATCCAAAGTGAAACAAAATGACAAGGATTAAGGATTAAGGATTCGTGACTTGTTTTTATCCATGTTCAAAATACCTCAAACATAATCGCAGTGGTGTAAAATTCAAGAATGATCAAACATGGATACAATCAAAGCTAGTATCCGAATAGATGTTTTGGACAAAAAGAAGAAATTTTATTTTTCTATGAATAGTCAGATATCGTGAATAGTCCAGATATCGTGAATAAGTAACTCAGACACCAAAAGATAGAAATTCCACAAAAACATCTTCACGCTTCATGAATAGTACTTTCGTGAATAGTAACTCGTGAATAGTAACTCATGAATAAGAATCTCGTGAATAGTAACCCGACATGAAAAAGTTCCAAATTTGATAAAAGTTCCAACCAATATTTCAAAGATAATGATATTGAAGAAATAATATCATTTGAGAAGAAAATAACATCCCTTACCTCAAAGAATCAAGATTTTTGAATGAAAGGTCGGAAGTGATCTTTGAATAAAACTTATCTTTGACAATGAACTCTCAAAGTATATAAATACTCACAAAATACGCTCAATAATATAGAGAAAGAGAAAGCTTATGTTTACGGTGTGATTTTCAATTCTAACTTAGTCCTCTATTTATAGGAAAATGTTAGCCCTTGAAAGCGACTTGACTTCGCTACACCGATGGCTTTACCCTTTATTGCCACCCACCACATTTGAAATAAAATTCACACATTTCTTCACCAACCACAAGTGGGGTCCACTCAATTCTAGAATTTTCCACCAAAATCAATTATAAACCTAATTTAGAATCGGTCGCTCTTAAAATTCATAACAAATCATTCGTTCATTTTTAACGGTTCAAAATTTGTGGACATATACTCAACTTATGTATGTATAACATATCCAAAAATTACAACGATCCAACTATCGGATTAAATATTATAACTCACGCAATATATCGTAAAAATACCGATTTGATTTTTAATACCTCCATTCCGGCAAAAATTACCGATAAAACACCTCAACATTAAATCATTCAATTATAACCACATAAAACAAATAAATCCATCATTTATAAATATTTTCTTATCATATAAATCAATAATTAATTATTCACAAATAATATTACGAGAATCACAATTATGACAACCAGCCGTTCCTCAGAAAGAGGGGCTTTCGATAAGGATTTCTCCTTACTTGGCGCAATGATTAGGTGACCAAACCTCTCCTTGACAAAACTTTCTAGACATTGCCAATAATGTTATCTAATAATATTATTTAAATAATATGAATTATTGATCCGATAATGGAGATAATGTGCGCGATGACAATTATTGAACAACAATAATATAAAATATCAACGCAAAGAATTATTGAATCAATAAAATAAAATATTGAATAAGAATTCACTGTGAAAATTATTGAGTAAAGCCTTCTTACGTAAGGATCAATAATTCAACAATACATGCAATACCGTAAAGCTCTTTGTGCGACCACGCCAGACATCACGTATTTTAACCAATTCGGTATTCCAACAGTCTTATCTTGGTAACTACGCCTGTAGTATTTTTAACCAACTTATATTTGTCGTTTTCTTCATCCAATCGCTTTCCGCATGGGGCCCACATGGTCAAGGCTACTGTCGCATTTAATATTCCCCGACAAAGACGAATATTCCACGACCAAACGAATATTCCCCGACAACAATGAATATTTTATAACCACTTGCTTATTTTGAAATATTTGCGTGATTTAACCCCTAACTATCCACATTAATCAAATCAACCCTTACTATTTCAAAATAATAAATAGAAAAATTAAATTTCATTAATAATAAGTTGGGGTCTTACAAACGCCTCCCAAGACATCTTGAGTCTTGTTTGGATGGAGTGCGCTTCACGAGACTCCACTAGTAGTACCTGCCTCGCCAACGAACATAAAGGTGGCGAATGGAACCTTCTGTTCCTCCGTGCATCCCAAGACATCGAATATCTTGGTAATTTGCTTGACCCATGTTTCCGCCATGATCGGATCTGGCTTTCCTTTAAATTCGTGGTCCCAACTCTTTGAACTGCTTGGCCGTGGATAACCCGTGAATTGCTATCATTTCTCCCGTATTTTGAACACGAGTCTCCTCGTCGATTTTGCATGAATCGCAAAAAGCTTCTAAACATCCCTCGTTCATCATCTGCTCAATGGTGTTGTTCACGGGAGGAACATTGCCACTGCTGTACGCTTCTCCTCGTTGGTGAGTACATGCGTCTCCACGCCTCTCATTTCCATTGTTAATATTCTCACGACATTCTCAAATACCGTGATAAAATAAGGGTTAATTAAGGAAATCAATATATCACATAATATCCCTATATATTGACCAACTAACAAATAAGCTTAGGTAGGACACACTAGCGAAGGATTTACTCATCTCCCCTCCTAGTTTCTATTCCCCGATCTCCGCCAGAGATCATATCCCTAAGCTCGATACTAACTTGTGGCGCCCCAAAATAGGTATACATCACCCATTCTCGAGTTGTCAATACATGGTGCATAAACAACTACAACTTTATTATTACAACAAGAAAAGCATGAGTTTAAATACAAATATTATCTTCTGAGACAATATCTATACTCAAATAAATCCTCATCACATTTATTGATACATTATTTTACAAAAATGGTGAGGACTACTAAACAATCCTTTCTAAAACCTTCATTCCATACCCCACTCGCATTACTCGCTTATATTCTCGCCTCCCGAGAAAAATGGAACAAAAAGGAAAAGGGTGAGCTCAACTAGCTTCAAGAAAAGAATATTATGACTAAGATAATATACAACAAATTACCGTTAGTCTTCAACAGGAAAAATTTAATAGAATCTGATAGACAACAAATTTTAAATCAATATTCGCAATGAAATAATAATTCATTAGAAGAGTTAAGTAGAGAATGCAAACTACTATCTTCTATGTATGAATTTAAAAGTTCATCGCTCATCTTTTATCCCCGTAATATCAATCAATATACATCCGAATCAAATATTCATCTTTGCACTACAAAAGCCAAAGATATTCATCGATTAGTCATGTTCATTTAAACACTGCTTCATCTTTGCACTACTGCCCAAAGATATTCTTCAAATCATTCATCTTTGCACTATGTGCCAAAGATATTCAATAATATCATCATTTAAGACCGAGGATGATGAAAATATTTTTAAAGAAACGAATCCAATGAAATAAAATGACAAGGATTAAGGATTAAGGATTCGTACTTTATTTTATCCACGTCAAAAATACCTCAAAAATAATCACAAAGTGGTGTAAAATTCAAGAATGATCAAAACATGGATACAATCAAAACTAGTATCCGTAATAGATATTTTGACGAAAAGAAGAAATTTTATTTTCGATGAATAGTCAGATATCGTGAATAGTCTTAGTATCGTGAATAAGAATCTACACCAAAAGATAGAAATTCCACAAAAAACATCTTCACGCTTCGTGAATAGTACTTGTGAATAAGAACTCGTGAATAAGAACTCGTGAATAAGAACTCGTGAATAAGAATCGTGAATAGTAACCCCGACATGAAAAAGTTCTAAATTTGATAAAAGTTCCAACCAATATTTCAAAGATAATGATATTGAAGAAATAATATCATTTGAGAAGAAAATAACATCCCTTACCTCAAAATAACCGTATTTCCGATTGAATTTCGGATATATAGTCTTGTAAACTTCAGACCGAATAAAGAACTCTCAAATATCAAAATACTCACAAAATACGCCAATAATCTAGAGAGAAGAAAACTTGTTTACGGTGTGATTTTCAATTCTAACCTAAGCACTTATTTATAGGAAAATCTTTAGAACGCCATAGTAGGAGACTAAAATAATAAAGAATTATTATTTCTTACCAATTCTTCTACGCACACCACAATGATTCAAAGCATGCTAGCCATCTTGGAAAAAATAGCATTACACATGTAATCAACACCAACCAAAGTGGGTCTCACCCATAAATTTAATAAAATCATTTTATTTTCCTCAAACTTCATGAAATTCATAGAAAATAGACCTAAGTTATCGAAAAATACGAATTTTATGTCCATTCCTACTTTTTGAAATTGAATTCTCTAACTTTACGTAAGAATTTTTTCCAAATTCAAACGAAAAATGACCAAAATCAAAGATACTGATAAGTTTTCTAATTTCCTTCTCTTCCTTTCTCTTCTTCCTTTCCCATAATTCTCCACTAACTCTCTCTCTTCCCCACTTTCTTCTCTTACCCCACCACTTCTTCCACACACACACACAAATACGTATATATATATATATATATACATTAAAATATTTACAATTATTAAATAATTCCAATTCTATCTTCTCTTCCACCTCATCTATTTATAAACCATGAATTTATTGTAAAATATCACCATCAATATATTATTAAAATAATATATTTAAATGAATTATTTTATCGTAAAAAGATAAAATATTAATTTTCAACAATTGTCATTTTAAAATTTTTCTCCATCTATATCCATATAAAATCAATATTTTTATCATATGAATCAATAATTAATTATTCACAAATAATATTACAGGGATCACAATATTGACAACCGTGCGGTTCCGGAAATAGGGGCTTTCCAATAAGGATCTCTCTTTCAAGCGGCGCAATTAAAGGTGACCAAACATCTCCTTGTATGTAACTTTCTAGACATTGCGATAATGTTTTCTAATATTATTATTCGAGATAATATGAATTATTGTCTCGATAATGGAAAATACCGTAATGACAATTATTGAAACAACAAAGAATATAAAATATCAACGCAACAATTATTGAATCAATAAAATAAAATCTTTGAATAATAATTATTGTAATAATTATCGAGTAAGGCCTTCTCACGTAAGAATCAATAATTGGTGCAATACTGGTACCTTCTTGCTCAACAACGCAGACAGTGTGTTTTAACCAACGGTATTCCAACAAAGATAATTTGTGAATAACTTCTGTGCTATTTTTTTAACCAACTTATATTTGTCATTTTCTTTCATCCAATCGCTTTCCAGTGGGGCCCACATACATTTCTGTCAAGCGCCTGGTCGCATTTAATATTCCCTAACAAGATTTAATATTCCACGACCAAAACGAATATTCCCCACAAACAACAATGAATATTTTATAACCACTTGCTTATTTTGAAATATTTGCGTATTTAACCCCTAACTATCCACATTAATCAAATCAACCCTTACTATTTCAAAATAATAAATAGAAAAATTAAATTTCATTAATAATAAGTTGGGGTCTTACACTTATATTATGTTGAAAGTCATCTGTGGCATTCAGAGTGCATAGATGGACTTGGTATGATTATAACCGAGGATTGTTTTATAATCATAACCGTAATTGAAAACACGATTATCTTCGGTAGTAGTACGGGATAATTTGTGGTCGTGATACTAATGAATACACGATTATCTTTGGTAGTAGTGCATGGATAATTTGTGGTCGTGATACTTAATGAATACACGATTATCTTTGGTAGTAGTGCATGGATAATTTGTGGTCGTGATACTAATGAATACACGATTATCTTTGGTAGTAGTGTATGGATAATTTGTGGTTGATACTAATGAATACACGATTATCTTTGGTCAGAGTGCATGGATAATTCGTGGTCGTGATACTTAATGATTATCCTTGGCTTGTAGTGCGAGGATGATTCGATGATATGGATTAATTATCGAAATGGTGAGTCTCGTGAATGAAATATTAATTCATGGATGTGGTAAAAGTCATCTTTGGTCGTAGTAGTGCATTGATAGACTTGGTATGATTATGACCAAGGATTATTCAGATAATCATGATCAGAATTGAAAACACGAATATCCTTGGCCAAGATGGTGCATGGATAAATCGTGGTCGTGATACTATTAAGGCTGCGTCTCAACATTATTGGTTTTACAACAGTATATCTTTAGCTTTGTAGTGCAAAGATGAATTGTTAATGAATATCTTTGGCGGATTAGAAGATGAATTTAATATTTTTAACGATAAAGGTATTCAAGGTATCCTCACTTTATCATATCATATCGCATTCCTAATTTCGAGATGAAATTTCATAAGAAGGGAGATTGTAAGACCCCAACTTTTATAAATAAAGATGAATTTTCTATAAATATTATTTTTGAATATTATGAATAAATTTGATATAATGTTATAGTTGTGGGTAATATTTATAAATTTTGTAAAAGTAAGCAAGTTGTTATAAAATATTAGTTTGGTGGGAGAATATTCTTTTGTTTGGAATATTCGATACGACTACTCAATCATTAGTGGACCCCACAATAGAAGTATTATCGTAGTTAGAAAATGACAAAATTATCTTTCTATAAAAATAACTATGGAGGTGTTACCGTTAAAAGCTGTTGAACTACCCTCCTAAATTGGTAAAAAATACGATGTCTACGCGTGGTTGCGTAAGAGCATACACCAGATTGATTATTGATCTTTACGTGAGAAGTCACTTAGTTATACTCAATTATTGCTTCACATGAATTGTTGCATCATATCTCTTATATTATTGATTCAATTATTGTCACAATTATCATCTCGTATAATATGTTATATTATTAATTGAGACGACAAGTTATAAATGATTAATAATTGTTGAAAGATTAAAAATGTGTTGATTAAAAATAAAATGATTTGTGGTAATATTTATTCAATCCTTGATGTATATAAAGAGTCCATTATGAGACGCTTGTGGTAAGTTTGATTATTTTATGGGGGCCCATATGTCATCATCTAAGAGTCTCTTCACGTCGATAGTAATTACCTTTGTGAATAGTAATTACCTTCGTCAATAGTATTTACCTTCAATCGAATAGTAATTACCTTTGTGAATAGTAATTACCTTCTTCAATAAGTAATTACCTTCGTCGAATAGTAATTACCTTTGTGAATAGTAATTACCTTCTTCAATAGTAATTACCTTCGTCGATAGTAATTACCTTCACAATAGTAATTACCTTCGTAAATAGTAGTTGTCCCTTCAATATTACTAAGAGTTAATTGCCTCTTTCTGTCCAAGGGTTAATTACCCTTCATGAAATAGTAGTTGTCTCTTCATATTACCAAGAGTCATTTTGACCCTTCGTTAAGACCAAGAGCCACCTTCAGCTTTTCTATAAATAAAAGCTCATTCTTTCATTATTTCTTACAATTCATTGAAACTCAGAGAGAGAAACTATAGAGAGAAGAAGAAAAAGTATTCTGCTACTTTACTTTTCCAATATTCAGTTCTTCTAAGGTAAGGGATATTATTTGTTGTACTGTAAAGTGTTATATTTTTCTTATTCATGAAGAGAACTTTTGTTATTCCATTCATTATTATTACATTGGAATAACTTTTGTAAAAAAGTGGCATACCCTATACATAACCTCAGATGTGGCATACCCTATACTTGGTGAAATCCTTATATTATTCCATTCTTATTTATTCTGTTGGAATAACTCAGATATCGCTAATCCCTATACTTGGTGATCTTCTTACATTATTCCATTCTTTATTATTCTACATTGGAATATCCATGCTCGTGTGTTTTACACCCTTGACTGGTTCCATTGTTTATTATTCAAAGATTTATTATTCATTGGAATATCACATACATGTGTTTTACAATTTGACTGGTTCCATTGTTTATTATTCAAAGATTTATTATTCATTGGATCATCCCGCTTGATTGTGAATTTCACGACCGTTCCGTTATTATTATTATTACATTCAATAACTATCTCTATGTACAATCTGCATGCATGGTGATTTCTTTTGTTATTCCATTCTTTATTATACCCAGGTTGGTTAAAACTTTGACTTATACTCCATGAAATTAGTAGAATATCCTTGATATTTGCATTTCATCCAAAGATCTTTTCATGGAAATATTCTTCGATCATTCTTGAATTTTACTCTACAAAACAAAGATATCTTGTTGACAATTTGGGCGTTAATAATTCCTTGATAAAATAATTCTTGAACTTGTTTTATTGATTTATTATGTCATTGTCATCATCCTCATGTTATATTATGTTATCTTTGGCTTACGTGCATAGATAAACTTAGTATGATTATGACCGGGATCATTCGGTATAATAATCACGGATATATAAATGATGTGACAAAAATCCTCGATGGCACGTCAAATGCGATGATGGATAGTTTTTGGTATGATTATGACCGGGGTGATTCGGTATAGTCATGACCATTGATAATTTGATGAAAATCCTTGACCGTGGTACAGGGATGATTAGATATTGTGGTTTATTCATTAAACTGAGTCTTAGTGATAAAAATTGTTGAAAACCTTTTAAAACCTAAAAGATAGTAGACTTTATTTTCTACTTGACTCTTTTAATGGATTGCATATTCATCTGCAGAATTTAAACTGGTTGTCTATTGTATTTTATCAGTTTAACATTGTTGAAGACTATTGATAATTTATTATGTATTATCTTAGTTATAATATTTCTTACTGGGCTAGTTGAGCTCACCCTTTCTTTCACCGTTTCTTCTCTTGAAATGAGAATATAAATTTGGGACTAGTTGGGAAACGGAGTAATGGTCCAGAGGATAGCATTAGTAGTCCTCACTATTCTGTGAAATAGTGTGATAATAATTGTAATGAGGACTCCTTTTGAGTTTGTATAATATCTAGTAGACAATATTTGTATTCAAACTCACAGTTTATGTCGTATTGTACCTACGATTTATATTAGTAAGTTGTATTTAAATTCTGTACCATGTAAGTGGCGACCCAAGATGGGTGACGTATACCTAATTTTGGGGGCGTTACAATTACTGTTTAATATTTTATTTTATTGATTCAATAATTGCTGTGTTGATATTTTATATTATTGTTGTTTCAATAATTGTCACTGCACAGTATTTCCCATTATCAGATCAATAATTCATATTATTTGAATAATATTATTAGATAGCATTATTGGCAATATCTAGAAAGTTCTGTCAAGGAGAGGTTTGGTCACCTAATTGCGCGTCCGTAAGGAGAAATCCTTATCGTAAAGCCCCCTCTTTCCTAGGAACGGTCTGGTTGTCATAATTGTGATTCTGTAATATTATTTGTGAATAATTAATTATTGATTATATGATAAAGAAATATTTATTTTATGTGGATATAATTGATGGATATATTTATTTTATGCGGTAATAATTGAAGGAATTAATGTTGAGGTATTTTTGTCGGAATGGAGGTGTTAAAAATTTAAATCAACGTTTTAAGATATATTAAATGAGTTATAATTTTTAATCGTAGTTGAATCGTTGTGATTTTTGGATATGTTATACATATATAAGTTGAGTATATGTCCACAAATTTAGAACCGATTAAAATGAACAAATGATTTGTTATGAATTTTAAGAGAGGTGGTTGGTCGAGAAATTGTTGAAGTTTCAAAATTTATCATTTCTATTGGAAAATTCTAGAATGTGGGGCCCCACCTATGGTTGGTGAAGAAATGTCTTGAAATTGTATTTCAAATGTGGTGAGTGATGATAAGAGCGAGTTAAGCCAAGCCGTCGGTGTAGAAGTCAAGTTCTGCTTGCTGCGTCTTAATATATTTCCTATAAATAGAGGGTTAAGTTAGAATTGAAAATCACACCAGAAACATAAGCTTTCTCTCTTTCTCTCTCTATATTATCAAGCGTATTTTGTGAGTATTTAGATACTTTGAGAGTTTCTATTCAGTGCAAGGTTCCTTCGGCTTTATATTCCGATCAGAAAAACTGCTCTTTCGAGGTAAGGGATTTTAAAGGTTGTTATGTTTTTTATGTTTCATAATTTTTCCGACCTTCAAAATTTTGGAAAAATTTGAAATGATAATTTGATGAGTTTTATTGATTGTGTCTAAAAATGGCGATATTTGAATGTATAGATTAGGAGTTATGAATTTTATAGGAAAAGACTATTTAAAAAGTAAACCCTTATAACTCTTTGTGGTTAACTTCAAAATTGATGAAATTTTTATTGGGAGTACATCTATATAATATCAGTATACCCTGTAAATTTTGGAATTTTTGGATAAAAGTACAATTTATGATAAATGTCTAAATATTCGGCAGTTTTGGCCATGTGAAAAATAGTAAATGAATTTTAAAAATTCCGAGAAAAATATATGTACAATATGAGACTATATTATGTTAAATTCTCGAAAAGAAATATTTTTGAAACTGATTTGGTATTTTTCATGAAAATGGACTAGTTATGAATAAATAAATTAAATATGTTATGTGAAGTAACAAAATTGAAAAATAGGATTTTATGGCTTAGGAATCCTATATATGGTATATGTAGATTTTTGATGAGGTTGTTGGTTATTGGTGATGAAATCTTATGAGTTTGGCATTTTAGTATGATTAAATGCATTAATTAATAAAGTGTAAACAATTAAAATAAATTGTTTATAAGTTTAAAAAATGATTAAAATATTATGGTAATATTAATAATATTAGATTATGAGATTATTAAGTGATTTATAACATTTGGATTAAGGTGTTATGAAATCATTGATTCATGAATATTACTCTTGAAATTAAATGCAGTTGTTGATCGTATTGTTTTTATTATCATATATAACATTTTTATAATTCCGGTGATGAAATTTCTCTTTGACTTAAGTGTAAAGATGGATAGATTATTGGTATGATCGTGACTATGGGTTCTCTTTGACCAGTAGTGTAAACATGAATTATTGACTGGTATGATCATGACCATTGAATTTATAATTGAATATTTTTAGCTTAATAGCAAAGGTGATTTGATCAACATGATTATAATTATGGTTTATATAAATTCTGAAATGATTATGTATTTCTTTGAGATATTAATATCTTTGGCCTGTAGTGCAAAGATGAACTGTTGATGAATATCTTTACCTTGTAGTGCAAAATTGACCTGTTGTTGAATATCTTTGGCCTGTAGTGCAAAGATGACCTGTTGTTGAATATCTTTGGCCTGTAGTGCAAAGATGAACTGTTGATGAATATCTTTGGCCCGTGAAGTGCAAATGAACTTATTAGTATGATTATGAGCGAGGCTGTGATTTAGTATAACCATGATCTTTGATGTTTTGAGTGTAAAGACATGTGATGAAAAATATCTTCGTCTTGGATTAGAAGAGAAAATTAGAACTACAATTATGATTATGAGTTATTCACATGACTGTGAACAAGATCTATTGATTAATGTTACAGGATTAAAGCATTGTTGGTGGACTTTTAACATGGAAAGATAATAGACTTTATATACTATTTGACTCTTCTAATGGATTGCTTCATTCACCGCAACTATGGTTGAAAAGTTTTATCATCTACCATATGTTCTAAATCTCTGATTTATTACTGATGAAGGCTATTGATAATTTAATTATCTTTAGTCATAATATTCTTTACTAAGCTAGTGTAGCTCACCCTTTTGCTTCACAATTCCTTTCAGGTAATAAGAGTGTAAATTTGGGTCGAAATGGGGATAACGAGAGGAATAGTGTGGTGGTCCGAGATCACAAAGTTTCTCAACACATTATAAAATGTAAAGATGACATACAATATATAATTGTATTGAGGACCTAAGATGTGTGTGTCGTATATTATACGTCACTTAATAATTGATTTTGGTGAATTAACAACAATAGGGTGAGGTGAACCCAACTTTGGAAGGGTGTTTTGCCACTATCATACAAGATGTCTAATGACATACAATCTCGTGTTATCATAAGAAAGGGTTGTGCACATCCACTTGCTGAGTATATCTACGAGCACTACCTATATGATCTTGGAGTTGGGTTGAAACATAATGTTCAATCGCCGACGGTGGAGATAGTTATATGTCAAGAGAAGACTCGCCATTGGAAGGAACATGATAGTAATCTTCTCGTTTTTCTTTGGGGTCTATTAGATCAACCAAGGACAATTCTCTGGACATATGATATCTATCATAACTTAGATTCATGTCCTCCTATGTACGAAGGTTTTCTTGAGCACTTTCCAAAGATTTTAATTTCTAAAACAGTTCTAGATTGTACCTTTATGTAAGGTATCACTGTGAGGTATTTTCCTTAGTTGGGACATGAGTTAAAGTTAGTATTAAAACTCACAGTATATGTGTTGTTGTATTTTGCACAACAATTGTAGTAATAAAGTTATAGTTATTTTCTGTACCATGTATTTGGTGACTAAGAATAGGTTGGATGGATTAGACCTATTTTGGGGGTGTCACAGTTAGTATCAGAGCTTAGGGATATGATCTCTGGCAGAGATCAGGGAATAGAACTAGGAGGGGAGAAATGAGTAAGTCCTTCGTTAGTGTGTCCTACCTAAGCTTATTTGTTGGTCAGTCATAATATCGGGATATTATGTGATATGTTAATTTGTTCAATTAACCTTTGTTTTGAAGTTGTATTCTAGAATGATATCTGAAATACAGAAGATGAGCAATGGAGAAATCATGATGACAGGAAATATGGAATCTGAAATGAAAGCAAGGTATTTTCAACTCTTTGAATTACCAGGTACGTAAATTTCGAGGATGAAATTTCATAAGGAGGGAAGATTGTAAGACCCTAAATTTTATGAAATAAAAGTATTCAATTTTTCTTATAATTATTATTCAGTAAATGGTTAAATTGATAAAAGTTTAAAGTTAACGGTGATATATATAAAATTTTCAAAATACGCAAGTGGTTATAAAATACTCATTTCTATCGGGGAATATTCATTTGGTCGTGGAATATTCTTTTTGTCGGGAATATCCGTACGACGGCGCAACCAGTTGTGGGCCCCATAATAGAATAATTGTCGGATGAAGAAAATGACAAGTATGAGTTTTTATAAATAACGGCAGTAGTTATTCTGATTAACAATTGTTGGAATACCCGGTGGTTAAAATATACGATAATATGCGTACGTTATAAAGCAAAGATAGCACACCAGTATTGCACAATATTTTGAATTATTGATCCTACGTAAAATGCACTACTCAATAATTGTTACGAAATTACTATTTAATATTTTATTTTATTGATTCAATAATTACTGCGTTGATATTTTATATTATTGTTGTTTCAATAATTGTCATTTGACAATATTTTCCATTATCGGATCAATAATTCATATTATTTGAATAATATTATTAGATAGCATTATTGGCAATGTCTAGAAAGTTCTGTCAAGGAGAGGTTTGGTCACCTAATTGCGCGCCAGTAAGGAGAAATCCTTATCGTAAAGCCCTCTCTTTCCTGGGAACGGTCTGGTTGTCATAATTGTGATTCTGTAATATTATTTGTGAATAATTGATTATTGATTATATGATAAAGAAATATTTATTTTATATTGATATAATTGATGGATATATTTATTTTATGCGGTAATAATTGAAGGAATTAATGTTGAGGTATTTTTGTCGGAATGGAGGTGTTAAAAATTAAATCACTGTTCTTAAGATATATTGCGTGAGTTATAATTTTTAATCTGACCGTTGGATCGTTGTGATTTTTGGATATGTTATACATATATAAGTTGAGTATATGTCCACAAATTTTGAACCGTAAAAATGAACGAATGATTTGTTATGAATTTTAAGAGGTGATTGGTTCAGAAATTGTTGAAGTTTCAAAATTTATCATTTTGGTGGAAAATTCTAGAATGCGTGGGCCACACCTATGATTGGTGAAGAAATGTGCTGAAATTATATTTCAAATGTGGTGGGTGGAAATAGTAGCAGGTTAAGCCATCAGGTAGCAGGTCAAGTCTGCTTCGGCGTGCTAACATTTTCCTATAAATAGAGGGTTAAGTTAAAATTAAAAATCACACCAGAAACATAAGTTTTCTCTCTTTCTCTCTCTATATTATCAAGCGTATTTTGTGAGTATTTAGATACTTTGAGAGTTTCTATTCAGTGCAAGGTTCCTTCGGCTTTACATTCCGGTCAGAAAAACTGCTCTTTCGATGTAAGGGATTTTAAGGGTTGTTATATTTTTTATGTTTCGTAATTTTTACGACCTTCAAAAATTCTAAAAAAATTTGAAATGATAATTTGATGAATTTTATTAATTGTGTTAAAAAATGACGATTTTTGGATGTATAGATTAGGAGTTATGAATTTTATGGAAAAAGACTATTTAAAAAGTAAACCCTTATAACTCTTTGTGGTTAACTCCAAAGTTGATGAAATTTTTATTGGGAGTACATCTATATAATATCAGTATACCCTGTGAATTTTGGAATTTTTGGATAAAAGTAAAATTTATGATAAATATCTAAATATTTGGTAGTTTTGGCCATGTGAAAAATAGTAAATGAATTTTAAAAAATTTGAGAAAAATATATGTTCAATATGGGACTATATTATGCTAAATCCCATAAAAGAAATATTTTTGGAACTGATTTAGTATTTTTGATGAAAATAGACTAGTTATAAATAAATAAATTAAATATGTTATGTGAAGTAACAAAATTAAAAAATAGGATTTTATGGCTTGGGAATCCTATATATGGTATATGTAAATTTTTGATGAGGTTGTTGGTTATTGGTGATGAAATCTTATGAGTTTGGCATTTTAGTATGATTAAATGCATTAATTAGTAAAGTGTAAATAATTAAAATAAATTATTTATAAGTTTAAGAAATGATTAAAATATTGTGGTAATATTAATAATATTAGATTATGAGATTATTAAGTGATTTATAACATTTGGATTAAGGTGTTACGAAATCATTGATTCATGAATATTACTCTTGAAATTAAATGCAGTTGTTGATCGATATTATTTTATTATCATATATAACATTTTATAATCCTTGATAAAATTTTTCTTTGACTTAAGTGTAAAGATGGGTAGATTATTGGTATGATCGTGACTATGGGTTCTCTTTGGCCAAGAGTGTGTAAAGATGAATTGTTGATTTGTATGATCATGACCATTGAATTTACTGATTGAATATTTTTAGCTTAGAAAGCAAGTGAATTGATCAACATGATTATAATTATGGTTTATATAAATTTTGAAATGATTATGTATTTCTTTGAGATATTAATATCTTTGGCTTTTATGGTCAAAGATGAATGAATATCTTTTTGGCTGTAGTCAAAGATGACTTGTTGTTTATATCTTTGGCTGTAGTGCAAAGGTTGCAGCAGATGAACTTATTAGTATAATTATAATAATTATAAACAGAAACTGTGATTTGATATAACCATGATCTTTGATGTTTCAGGTAAAGACATGTGATGAAAAATATCTTCGTCTTGGATTAGAAGAGAAAATTAGAACTACAATTATGATTATGAGTTATTCACATGACTGTGAACATGATCTGTTGATTAATGTTACAGGGTTAAAGCATTGTTGGTGGACTTTTAACATGGAGAAGATAATAGACTTTATGGTCTATTTGACTCTTCTAATGGATTGCTTCGCTCACGCTAACTATGGTTGAAAAGTTTTATCATCTACCACATGTTCTAAATCTCTGATTTATTACTGATGAAGGCTATTGATAATTTAATTATCTTTAGTCATAATATTCTTTACTAAGCTAGTTGAGCTCACCCTTTTTGCTTCACAGTTCCTTTCAGGTAATAAGAGTGTAGTTGGGTCGAGCGGGGATAACAGGAGAATAATGTGGTGGTCCGAGACTGCCAAAGTTTCTCAACACATTATAAAAAAGCATTTATTATATAAATATATAATTGTATTGAGGACCTAAGATGTGTGTGTCGATATTATACGTCACTTAATAATTGATTTTGGTGAACAACAATAGGGTGAGGTGAACCCAACTTTGGAAGGGTATTTTGTCACTATCATACAAGATGTCTAATAACATACAATCTCTTGTTATCATAAGAAAAAAGGTTATGCGCATCCCACTTCTTTGATATCTACGAGTACTACTATATATGATCTTGGAGTTGGGTTGAAACATAATGTTCAATCGCAGACGGTAGAGATAGTTATATGTCGAAAGACTCACCATCTGGAAGGAATATGATAATAATCTTCTCGTTTTTCTTTAGGGTCTATTAAATCAACCAAGGATAATTCTCCGGACATATGATATCTATTATAACTTAGATTCATGCGCTTCCATCACGTATCGGAAGGTTTCTCGAAAGACTTCTCAAAGATTTTAATTTCTAAAATGATTCTAGATTGTACCTTTATGTAAGGTATCATCGTGAGGTGTTGTCCATAGTTGGGACATGAGACAAAGTTGGTATTAAAACTCACAATATATGTGTTATTGTATTTTGCACGATAATCGTAGTAATAAAGTTATAGTTATTTTTTGTACCATGTATTTGGCGACTCAAAATAGGTTGGATGAATTGAACCTATTTTGGGGGTGTCATACTTTTTGGCCTGATCCGTTGAAAGTTCGGCCCGTTTAATTTAAGCAAAAAAATATCAAAAAATAGGCATAAAATATTTTCAGCCCGCGGGCCGGCCCACTCATGAAAAACCGGTTTTTGGACTCGTATTTTTTGATCCGCCAAAACACGAACCATTTTAACCCGATCTGTCAAAAATCCGACCCGACCATAATCCGACCCGTTTAAGCCGGCCCGTTTAACCGGTGTAGTTACGCTCTAGTATTTTTTCAATTGAACTATCAATATTTCTTTACCCAAAAAGCATGCACCCTTTCTCTACACGGACTCTTCCAACATGCATACCTGATCAATTTGACGTTCTTTTTTCTTTTTTTTTTCTTTTTTTTTATTTTAAAAAATTAGGATTTTTTAAAGCAAATTTAAATATAATTTGTTTTTTATTATCATCCGTCTTTATGTGCTTTAATTCAATACAGTTAGTTATCTACTTACAAATAATAGTATATATTTTGAGTAAAAAAGATTTTTATGAGAATAAAACTTATTTTGAAAATACATCTACATTTATTATTAAATATCATTTATTTTTCTTAGAATAAATTTTTCATGACGAATTTTATCATAATTGTCTCTAAATACGTACATGTGATATGTTTAAATATTTTTATTATTTATTTATAGGCGCCTTTTTTGATGTATAAACAAGTTTAAATTATAGTTTAAAATATATTATTATTAAGAGGGTATAATAGTCCAAATGATATTTTTTCATCTAAACTTTTAATTAACCTTGTAAAAAACAAATATAATATAAGATTATTTTAAGTTATATCATAAATAATCTCATAAAAATAATTTAATCTCAAAATTATAATTATCGCAAACAAATATAGTGTTAGTGTGAATAACACTATGATAACATGTTATCAACATTAGCTATAAGGCTAAGATTTATTGAAGATAATCAAGTTAATAAATTAAATTGTGATAGAATATCACAAAATTTAATAAAATTGATTAAATCTATTTGTACATCTTGAAAAAATATATTTAATAGCTGCATAATTAATTTATGGATTATACTTCCTCCAATCACACAAAAAGAGTTTCTTTGTAAAACTTTAATTTTCAAAGAATGATTCTCTCTCTCTTTTTTTTTTTTTAATTCCTCCAAAATTATTATATTTTCTTTTATTTATTTTCCTTTCCCTTGTTTTTCTTTTATAGAATTCATCTGTTCACATTTCACCAGAAGCGACAAAACTAATCAAACACAAATGGTAAGCTGACCAGATAGAGAGAGAGAGGGAGAGAGAAATTAGGGCTTTCCTGCATCTATTTGTCGGAAAGAAATTTACTTTGACGAGTTGTGTTCTCAACCAAGACCATTCACAGGATTCAATCTATTAAGGTACTCAATCGCACTTCAAATTTTAAATTTGATATTGATATCGATTTTTTGATTTGAACAATTTCGTACTTCAAGAAATATATCATTTTTGGATCTGAGAGGAAATCTTGATGTGAACTCGTAATCTGGTTCTGCTCATTGTTTATTTATATATCTTTAGTGTGTGGGCTCAAGGATTTTCTATTATGCTACCCGAATTCCATATTTGAAAGCTCGAAAACAAAACTGTTTGTATCTGACATAAATCAAGGTTTGGATGGTGTTTGGAAAAAAATTGGGTGTTGGGAGACAATATTTTTTTATGAATTTGTGGTTAATCAGAAATTTTGATGTCTAGTTACTTGAAGTAGGTTTCTAATCAACTGGTTTAGCAAGTCCTGGTTTGGTCCAGTAAGGACAATGGTTGGAACTGGAGAGGCTTCTGATTCTGGGTCTAGAGAATTGAATTCTCAATTAGTGAGAAGCGGTTCTTTTCGCGAAGAAGATGGTTTTCATAGGACAGTAACTCATTTTGGGGGAGGTGGATCAAGGAACACGAGTCCGTTAAGCCGAATAGGGTCGAGGAATACCAGTCCTTCTAGGCAGAAGGTAATTAAAACCAAACCGAGGGGCTTAGATGAGGAGACACTTGCTACATTTGGTAAAGCTGTCCACCCAGATGTCCAAATGGAAGATAATATTTGGGCTATGTTGCCAGAGGATTTGTTGAATGAAATCTTAGCCAGAGTTCCACCGTTCATGATTTTTCGTCTGCGATCTGTTTGCAAACGGTGGAATTCAATTTTGCAAGATAGTAGTTTTCTTAAGTTTCATTCTCAAGTGCCATCTCATGGGCCTTGTCTTCTCACATTCTGGAAAAATCCACAGACCCCGCAGTGTTCGGTGTTCAGCTTACCATTGAAGCAATGGTATAGGATCCCATTCACTTTTTTACCTCAGTGGGCATTTTGGTTGGTTGGCTCTTCAGCTGGTCTTGTTTGCTTCTCGGGGCTCGACGGGTTGACTTTCAGGACTTTAGTTTGCAACCCCCTAACACAAGCTTGGAGGACGTTGCCAAGTATGCATTACAACCAGCAAAGACAGTTGATTATGGTTGTTGATCGGATGGACCGCTCCTTCAAAATTATTGCTACCAGTGATATCTATGGTGATAAGTCCCTGCCTACTGAAGTATATAGTTCAAAGCTTGACTGTTGGTCGCTTCACCAAATAATGCCTGCTGTTAATCTGTGCTCCTCAAAGATGGCAATTTGTGATTCAAGGTTGTATCTGGAAACCCTTTCACCTCTGGGTTTAATGATGTATAGGTTGGATACAGGAAATTGGGAACACATTCCAGCTAAGTTCCCACGGTCTTTGTTGGATGGATATCTGGTTGCTGGCACTCAGAAGCGTCTGTTTCTAGTTGGAAGGATAGGTCTTTACAGTACTCTTCAAAGTATGAGAATATGGGAATTGGATCATGCAAAAGTTGTCTGGGTAGAGGTAAGCAGGATGCCACCAAGGTACTTCAGAGCTCTTTTGAGGTTATCCGCGGAGAGATTCGAATGCTTTGGGCAGGATAATTTGATTTGCTTTACATCTTGGAACCAAGGGAAAGGCCTTCTTTATGATGTGGAAAAGAAGGTTTGGTCTTGGATAGCTGGCTGCGCCCTTCAATCATACAACAGCCAGGTCTGTTTTTATGAACCAAGATTTGATGCTTCAATCTATTGAGCAGGGAGTTGAGCACAATGCTTCTGTGAGTTGGTGTTATATTCAATTTGCATATGATTTCTCTGAATACCTTTTCGGTCCCTTCGATACCAGTTACACAGCAAGAAGCAAGATTTTTCAAGTTAAACTGCTGTATTGTTTCATTTGTCCGATCGATGTCTTGGGATCCTTGAAATTTGCATCCTGGAAGCAGCATGACATGGATAATCAGGGGGAGCAGTAAGCAATATTCTCTTCTAGACATGATAATTTCATCTTGTAACAGGGCTTTGTAGGAGTATTTGGTAGGGTTGGGGGTTTAGGAGAATTTACTACATGGGCTTACCAAAAAGGAAGAAAAGAATTCGCTACATGGATAATGTCATCAGACCATAATTGTAAGAAAATTTTGTTGTCCAACTTATATGTACACTGATTGAAATTACTTTGCATATGCAAGTTTCTTTCTTCAATAGTTTTAATCTCTTTTTTCTTATTTATATGTTCATATGAAGAGCCATTCATAAGATTATAAGTCATGAGGTCTAGTATGATATATTGATACTCTGATAATCTTTTTGATTTTATACGAGTTTTGAGTTGTAATGTCAATAAGTTGTGGGTTGGTAGGATTTTTTCTGATACAAGGATGCTTATTTTATTAATTTGTATCCTTGAATGTTGTAAAAGTTTGTTTTCGTTGTTAATCCTTTATTGGTTATGATTGTACTCCAATATTATCTGTTTTAGTGTCAAGATCAAGTCCGAGTATATGCCCCCTATGCACGGTGTACATGAAAACATTGGCTTGTTGTCACTAAATCAAGAGTAACCAGTTCTGCAGGTTTTTAATGCTAAATTCCCTTAGTAGGACACAATTAGCAAGGGTTGCCTTTAATCAAGTAGATAACTGTTTATCAGTTTGTTTAGTTCAAGGATGAATTTGATTTACTATATTGTTGATCTTACTTCGAAAATTGATGGGTTTCTGATCTCGGAAATGCCGAGGAATATTCTTCACTCCCCCTCCCCAAAAAAAAAAAAAATCTCTCCCTTGTTTTCTTTGAAAACTTCTTGGGTCCTGAATCCCCTGATTAGGAGCTTACCTTGAAATGTTGCAAATTCATTTTTATATATATAACAAAATGTTGCAATTTCTTTATATTGGTCCTACGTGGTCATGCATGGTCCCTTTTCAGCAGAATAGTTGGTCTTACGTATGTGGTTTGAGCATTTGCTGTAAGCCTTTAACAGTTTCCACTGTACTTGATTACGATAGGACAAATAGAAGTATTTAAGTTATCAAGGCAATATAATCGGCAAGAAAATTAAATTCTGCTTACATAGTATAGTGTCTGTTATGTTCAAGATGGAATTCGTTGTTCACTTGCGTTAGCTAGTCCCGGACCACCTTCGACTTTTGATGTGATACTTTGATAATTGTGTTAAGTTTGCAAGCTACCACTGGAAATCTAGCCTGTAAAACTCTGGAAAGGCAGCCAAGGGTTTGTTAGGTGCATCAAGGTTTATCTCAGACAAACATAGCATTTTACTTCTAATACGTGGCATAGGCAGTTTTTTGTTTCTTCTTCTTCTTCTTCTTCTTCTTCTTCTTTTCCATTAAGGTATTCTAGTAAGTGTATCTAAACTTTTTTTCTGGTACAAGAGATTGAAATATGATTAGTATAGATTTAATTCAGATGAAAATGCTTTCCAAAAAGGCGTGTTGACATGGGTTCATGTTGGAGACCATGGGATGGCTTGGGCAGGTGATCTCTAATTATTTTTTGAAAGATGGTACATAAAACAACCAAAAAATAGTCAACTAAGATGCATAAAAACTAAACCTTTAGATTACAAAAAAAGGTTTAATATTTACTGTTTGGGGTATAGAAAAATAGTCAACTAAATCAAACATCAAGTGAATTATAATATACAACAGTCTATGTATACTGTAAAAAAAAAATTCTGATCTATGTGTTACTAGCGGTTTATTTACTGTGCAACCCTAATAATGTGGAATTCAAATGCCATATCGGAGAAAGATATAGAATAATATTAATGTTGGAATAAATCTCTTCTCCGGTGGCGGATTATGGTTACATGAGGTGGCAAACTACGGTTAAGTGAGATTTTCAAGATTTGGAGTTAGAGGAGGTTAATGATCAGTTCATGTTTTTTTTTTGTTTTTTGTTTTTTGACATGGACAATGGCTCTTGGAGGTATTTTGAGTCCGGATTGCTTGTGGGAGAGAGGAAAACTTTTGGTTAGTCAGTTCTTGTATATGTGGTGGAAGGATTGGGAGTATGCAGGTCACTTGCTAGTAGTATTATATAATTGGGAGAGATCTTTGGGCATTGATGGGGTAGAGTTGGTGATGGTGAAATTTTTGAGCCGCTTGGAAAGGCTCAATAAATAGTGCCTGAAAGGAGGCAACCAGTCCACATCGGGTGTTTGGAGGGAGCGGAATAATAGTTTTGAGGATGAAAAGATGAGAAGAGTATATACTCAGTCCAGTATGCGTTAGATATTTGTTTTTAAATCCTACATTTGGTTTGGTAGAATGAGGTGGTGTATCTTTTGTTGATTTTTTGGTGGAGCATCACATGTGTGTTTTATCCTGTACTGCAATGGCTTTAGGCTTTAGCTTTAGGTATAAACATGGAGTACTCTAGTAATTAATTAATTAATTCCTCAAGAGTAGTTCCATTTTCAAAACCCTATAAACCTAGTTGAGAATGCTATCTCATCTTGTCGGTTTAACCCATCATGCATGCATGTTTTTTCTTGGAACAACGATCAAAATTAATTACTCAATTTGCTGCAGGAGGACCATCTGGTTTACAGGAAATTGCTTCAATCAAGAAAAAAAATAAACACACAGACGGACCACGTACATTGGTAATAGTTATAGCCTCACACGCTTCGATTTCTCTTTTATATCGCTCCATCCTCGTCGTGATAAATTTGATACGATATTAATGATAATAGAGTTGAAACCATTACTAACTAACTAACACAATATATATCAGAATTCAAGAATTTGTTCATATATATATATATATCAAACTTATACAAGTAAAGTAAAAGAAAAGATGGAAGAAAACAGTAGTAGTAGTAGTAGTAGTACCATCTTAGTTTTATGCATATGCATTCATCAACCTAACCATAGATAGATAGAACCGACTTATATAGGAACAACACACACTGTAATCAAGGATGAACCACTAGGGTTATGTTGGACTACACGCCCTAAACTTGTCCTAAACTTGTTGCTGTACTATACTACTACTATATATGTACATATATATAACATACATACATATGTTGATATTTACTACATTTACAGCTGGTTGGTAGAAAAATGAAGAGAGTTTAGTACGTAATTCTATGCAAATAATACTATAGTGTAATCACTTGGCCATGTTCCTCTATCTATTCAATATATATATATATATATATATATATATATATATATATATATATACCTCACGCTTCTTTGGGAAGTGTGCATTCCGTGTGTTAATCACCACCAACTCTTCGATTCTTTAAGCATCCAAGAGATCGAATAATATATACTACTACATTTAGTATTATTATTATAACTATATTGGAGTACTAATTAGTTACTATCAATTATCAAATATCAAATTAAATATTACTACTACATATTCTCATTCTATAGTTACTGTTACTTCTAAAAGCATCAGTTCCTCGATCATTTCCAAAAATTACACATTAATTGTTGGATTAATCTATTAAGTTTGAGTCAAGATGATTAAAACAATTTTCAAGATAACTTTGGATAATTAATTAAAGTTACCTTTTTTGCTGACGGTGGGTGATAATAGCAACCAATTAACTTCAGTAATAAGAATCTAAAGAATACATATTTGACTATTACTGGATATATATATCATCCTAATTGCATATACACTTCATAGGATCTTTTTTACTACGTACTTTGTCAAAAAGCCATGCGTACAAGACGATGACATGCAATCTACAGTGTAAATTATGTTTGTTTGTTTTTTCTTTTGAAAAGTACGTACTGCTCATAATTAAAGTCAAATTAATGGTTTGATAGTTAATGTAGCTGTCAACCTAAGATTGGCAATTTTATGAAACTAGCTGGTAAAGTCTCATTCAAACTTTAGTTTAGAGGTGATTGAAATTGATCAGTCTAACCGTGGACTCTTAACACCTAAATTTTGTGCGTCTTGTGTTTGCGCTTCTCTAACATATCTTTGGTTTCAAACAGTTGTATTTGGTCATTCTCTCATTGATCTTCACAAGGAATATATATATATATATATATATATATATATATATATATATATGTAAGTTTGGAGTTTGGACAGACCAAGCTGTCCGAAAGGTCTCAGAACTCTTTGCTACTAATTGGCTACTATTGTTTTCGCTTATCTAACATATATTTGGTTCCAAACAACTGTATTAATTTGGTCAATATCTCATTCGTCACAACGAATATATATACTCCCTTCGTTCCTTAATATAAGTCGTTTTAAAGACATGTTTTTGTTCCTAAATATAAGTTGTTTGAGAATTTCAAGTAAGCATTAATTGCTTAGTTTCCAATATTACCCCAAGTAATAATTACAACTTTGGTTCTTTCACTATTTTTTGACCAATAAATAACAAGAACAATATAGACAATTAATAGTAAATTTAATGTTTTACGATCATTTCCTTAATACTTGTGCACAACACTAAAACAACCTATATTAAGGAACGGAAGGAGTAGTATACACCAAGTTCGGAGTTTGGACAGACATTTGTTTTAATTAATTAAGACGAAGCTGCCCGAAAGGTCTCAGAATCAAATCCTACATAGAAATACTAAATTTAATTTTTCTAGCTGTAAAAAAATTGAACTAATAAAAGAGCTACTTATAACCCTCTAATGGTATCCTAAGGGATATATATATGATGATTATCCATCCATCCATTAATTTTATAGGTGTTCTACTAGCTAGGGCGATCAATTAAGCTGATTAGCGCGCTGACTCAGAGACCTTTAATTTGCAACAAAGTTGACCAACGTCTCTAAACGTACATATGCATGTTTTGATACTAGTCTAGCATGCATGTTAATTTCTTACATATATATTTCTGTTTAATACTATATCGAAATAATAAGACGGGAAATGTTATAAAAACTAATAGTAGTATGTTTTTTCTCAGCCATTTAAAGTTACCTAGCTCAGCTAATTAGCCAGCCCCTCTACTAACAAGAAGTGACTAAATTTTTTTAATTCATGAATATCTTGAACCACAACAGTCTGCACTCTGCAGGTAGTAGTTCAAAATTTTGAATGACAAAAAGAATAACCAAGGAAAGTACTGATATATTTCTACTCTGTACGTACTTTTCTATTATTTAATTTCTTATTTAGTTATTATATTTTAGTTTCCCTATGTCTAATTGCATGTACCAACGAAATATTATACTACTAGTCTACTAGGCAAGGTGTTGGAAGTCCTAGCCTTGACTACTCAAGCCTCAACTCTCTCTCTCTCTCTCTCTCTCTCTCTCTCTCTATATATATATATATATATATATATATATATATATATATATAAATTAATTATCAAAAGCAACTCAAAAAATGGAGTTTGTAAGGTTCACACTAGGGTTGATACTGAGTGTTATCCTTGTTTTGCATTCTTTTAGGGACTCTTCTGCACATGCTGATCAACAAGGTAGGTTTATAATTAATAAAGTAGTTTATATATAACTATTAATTATTCGTCGAAAGATAATTAAGAAGAAAATTAATTAATACAGTATATAATTAAGAAGTACGTACGTACTTGCTGTATCTGATCTTCAAATTATATAATATTTATTGCAGGAGGGAAAATGAAAGGGAATATGGTGATGGGGAGAAAAGAAAATATTTCACCTGCTGCTTTTGATTCTTCAGCTGTTGTTGCTGGAAAACAAGTGCTTGGAGGAAGGAAAATGGTGACCAAGATAGATCAGGATTTGTCGGGAAAAGGGCCAACGGGAGAATCTCCAAAGAAATCAGGTGCAAATTACCCATTAATCTGCAAGAACATATATGTAGCTAGCTAGTTAGATCAAGGGAAATATTAATTTGAATGTGAAAATTTATGTTTATTCATATAATTAGTAGATAATTTATGTATATGCTAAAGAATTGAAGTTGATGGTGACTGGTTCTTGTATAGTTAGTTTATAGTACTTGTTCTCGTGCACCAAAACATCATAAATTAATTAATTCTCCTAGCTAGGAATAATTGATCACCAAGTAGAAGGCAAAATTGCTATACCTTTGAGATTCCATTTTAGCTTTAATTAGTTGTAAGTCAGTAACTCCATTCAAAAATATATGATCACTTGCGCCTTTGTATTTGTATTTGTATTTAGCCTTCAATTATATATATTGTACTAGTACTACTATATACTATATATTAGCACCTACGTACGTACGTATATACCTTTAATTTTCTTTCCTTTTTTCCCTGGGTATCTAATAATGAATTTTATATTGAAAAGCTGTGTTTGTTGATTGGATATGTGAGTTGGAATATGGAAAATTTTATTTACTGAACTCTATCAATATATTTGATGCAGAAAATGATAAGAATGCTTCAAAGGAGTCTCTTGGAGGACACCAGCATCACTTGAACAATCAGGTTTTCCCTCTCCCCCGACATGTACACACACACACTCTTCCTCATAATTAATCATGCATGTATATATATATATATTATTTTCTTAATTTGACATAGCTAAACTACAAGCACATGAAAAGATTTGCATGAGATATCTAGCTCCAAATTAACCCTATAAAAAGAAATAAGCTTTGCACGTAATTAAAAGTCTGCTATATATGTAGTACTTCTTTGTTTATTGCACCAATGAACTGATCATTACTTTGATAAACAGAATGGCAAAGTTTCAGAGGCAAAAACAACAGATTTTGCTCAGAAAGATGAATCATACAGAGTTATGGAGGCTAATGATCGCGAGGTTATGAACCTGATGCGCAAGGATTATAAGGGGATGAATAAGCCAAGCCGCAAGCCTCCCATCAACAACCACAAGCCTACTGATTGATCACATTAACAAATTGCAAGCACCGCTGCATGCATACCCTAGATATATAGTTAGGTTTAGGCTCACAATTTTCCCCAGTAGCAGTGAAGTCCCCTAACAGATTTTATTTATTTTCCTTACTGTTCGTTGTTATGCATGGATGAAATAGACAATTAGCATATAGCTAGCTGTAACTCGGATCTTTTTATTTTTCCTAGCCTGAAACTAAGAAATAAGAACTTGTTAGTACTCTGTACATATATATATATATATATATATATATATGCTTTTCTTAATTAAGCTTTTATTTTGTTATTTAAAGTTGGATTAATTTTGTGAAATCTTGAAACATCTTGTTTTTCTCTGTACGCTGTCAATTGAGAATGTGTCTTGCCTAGGATACATGTATAAACTTATGGGACTGCAATATCAGAACTTTTGGAACTAAATTCATGAGAAGGAGCCATTAATTAGTTTTTCAATCTTTATTGAAATTATTAGTGGAAATTAAAACAAACCAGCTATCTTAAGGAAAAAATATTGGATGATTCGTAATACATACCACGTCATTTGTATCACCTTATAAAAGAAGGGTATTATGATTGATCAAGTGTTGACCGACATATTTCTCTCTCCTCCATTTTATGTGAAGAATATGACATGGTATCACCATGGTGAATTAGGATCAAATGAAATGGAGAATGATCGAGATTTAAAATGTGTTATAATATGACATCATGGAAAATATATAAATCATGAAGACTCTTTATTTTATTTGAAATGGAATATGACAGCGTGGCCCGTGATGTCCAATATTTTCTCGGATCACAAGGCTGCATTTTGTTAACTTTTGACCTATGATCTATATATAGCTACAAACATTTTGCATTCATCTTGGGAGAAAGTTGATGCAAATTAAGCCTAGTACAAGGAAGAATTTCCAGGGAGAAAGGTTGAATTAATGTATCCTGAATACTTGAGGTCCATTATGTAATTCGGCATCGACTGCTTGTATCCCAACATGTATAAAAATAAAAAGCAGAAATGCATAGTTTGATGAGTTTCTAGTAACTTGAAGCTGAGTAGCACAGAATTCTTGAAGAAGCCAGATATTACCATGACTAATTTTCAACCTTCATGCATGAATATAGGAAAATGCAACTTTTTTGCACCCATAAGAAATACTTTTAGATGTCGCTCGCCCGCATATATATATATATGGTAAAAATGGAGAGAGATGTAGTGTAGAACTTTTAAAGCTTACTGCGATCTACGATCGTAGAGTAGTCCCCAGATAGTAGAGTGAATTCACTCTATACAATCGTAGAGTAGTTCATGATCATAGAGTAAATTCACAAATTACACTACAACTGTAGAGTGAAATCACTCTACGATCGTAGACTGTGTAATTTTAAAAATTACACGACTGTATACCTTCATACCCTATATATATATATATATATATATATATATATATATATATATATATATATCCCTGGATCAGATGGTAGATCAATTTGAAGCAGAGTAAAATATACACTCAAAACTATTTTCAGCATTCTACCAAAAAAATTGTTGCTTGATATCAAAATCTGTTTAAAGAAACAGAATGAAATTACTAAGCTACAGTCTATAGAATTCACCATCCTTGAAGATCAATCTGAACTGGCTTCACCAAAACATGATTGTTGAATTGTTCGAACCTTGCTCTTGCTTCACCCTTTCGAAACTGAAGCTGAAGCTGAAGCTAAATTAATCTCTAACCTTCTAAGGAATTAATCAACTAATTAGCAATAAGCTAGATTATATGTACATAATAAGTTAATAACCACAAGCAAGGTCTACATTGAGTTAACTTTTGAGTTAGCTTCAATCTCCTCAACTCTCACCACCCTCAAGTTCTTCTTGATCCTCCATTTGAGCATCTTCTTTGGTGTTAATTTCTCCGCCTTCACCATCATGATTCTTGCTACTGCTACGAAAGAAGAATTGAGACGTGGAATCAATATCATCAAGATCCTCTTTGTTTTCCTTGTCTCTTGGCCATGAGATTGTTTTGTTATTCATCCAAGAAGGGCAAGGGTGCGTTACTCCAAGGTCAGCTGCAAATTGCGAGGGAGTTGAAGGAGGACTTGAAGCATGGTTTGATGCTTCAGATGGTTCAGACCTCAAGCAAGAACATTCGGGGGCAGGGAAAGAGAGAAAAGATAATGATTTTGAATTTGTGGATTCTTCTGCTAATCCGTCGATTAAATTTCTTCTCAGGTGCTTGCGTACTGATGTTATCCAGGTACGGTTTGCTTCATATAAATGGTCTCGGATCTCTTCTATATGCTTAGCAACTTCTTTCCTGAGTTGAGAAGAAAACAGTGGAGATTAATTTATATAGCAAGTTGACACAGGCGCACATCAAAAAAAATAAAAAATCAAAAATCAAAATGCCTACATAGAACTGGAAAATCAAATGATAGGACCTGTGAATTTAATTAGCAATATCCTCTGTACTTCATTTATTAGGGATTTCAGTATAATGACAAAGCATCGCAATTACATATAAAATGAAATCAGACACCATGATTGGTTATTTATCAATAGTTTAGTACTGCAGTATGTTTGTTCAGCTTTTAAAAGATTGCATAAAAAATTCCGACAATAAACATGCAATATAATTTGATAGATATTTTTCCATGGCCAGGAAAAAACTGTCAACCTATCACTGGAAAATAAATTGTTTTTGGTGTTCTTTCAATGTGTGATCATGCTGAGTAGTCCATATCCATATAGCTTTCTAACAAGCTCGGTGATAAAACTTAAATAACAAGAGCAATTATTAATCAAATCTAACATCTAAGTCAATTTTTTAGTGACATAATATTGCGGGAGTTAGATTCTCAGATGCAAGACAAACCCCTGAACCCCACAAACATTCTTTTTTAATAAATAAAATAATATTGCTCACAAAAAGAAAGACAAAGGAATCAAACAAACACCCACTTGAAGAGGTCGACAAGAGTTACCTGTCCAGCCTGTAAGTTTTAGATGCAGCAGACTGGTAGAGCCTATGCCCCATCACCAAACTTGCAAAATTAGGGTGTCCTTTACCATCCCTATCAAATCCAGGAATGAAAACATCTGCTTCAACACAGATAGTGTAGTCTATTGCTTCCCATAGTAGTTTGTGAGCATTAGTCCTCAACTCCATAACTGTAGTCTCTGGCTCATTATCACTCTCAGCCACCCAACCCCACCAACCTTCAATATTATAGGATTTAGGTCGTGCAGGAGGTGGTGGAAGTGGACGAGGACGCGGGCCCGAGGTTTTCCATGCTTCAAATTTCATTTCTTCCTTCACAGAAGGCGGAGTCCTTGGATATTTATCAACAAGGTTAGCCTCGCGACCATATATTTTATTTAACTCCCATGCAGTGGTCAGGGAGGTTCTATCAACAACATTTTCAAACATAGCATGAAGGGGAATTAGCTTCTTCTGGCCACCAAAAACCTCTCCCCCAGATACATAAATTACAGTGTCCCATGAGTAACCATATGCACGAAGAATAATACCGACCTGTAGTAAAAAGAGCCATCATGATCACAAGTCCTAATCATATTTTCCTCCTGTTGACAAGGTCCTATTAATCAACAGAATTAGCATAGGGCTTAAATCTAACCCATCCAAAGACAACATGAAAACAAGACATGAATTCTGTCATATTTATGCATAATGACAACATGAAAACACGACATGAAGTCATGTATTCTGTCATATTTTTGCATAAATAAACTAGTGAAATTAAATAACCTGCAAAATTGTCATCAACCCTCCAACCCTACCCCAAACAGCAAACAACAAAAAATCTATTTCCTTCTTTTAGTTATCGACTACAGTCTACATTTTGTATCAGAAATCCATCCGGCTTTATCTTCAGTTTTAAAAGCTGGCATATTGTTTTGACAAGTATTTTTTTAAAAGGCTGGCGTACTTGATCATCTTTAATATATGTGAACATAACAAATTATATATGTGAACCATAAGACGAATTATATATGTGAACCATAAGATGCATAGTTTCTTACCTCTTCAGGCATAAGTGGACAAGAACCAGTGAGACGTTGCTCTGCCGAATTCACAGTAAGATTCCCCTTGACAATTCCATGCTTTAGCATCCATGATCGTCTGTGCTGGATGAGTTCACTGTGTACATCCTTGAGTGAATTTGGGACACAACATAATCACATACTGGATAAGCTTTTTAACTTTGGGATCAAAATTACGTTTATCAATCCTGTATTCAGATTCAAGCAGGTACCTGAAATAGTTCAGCACACCCATAATATGCTAAGGCATCTCTGGTCATCCCTGGGTCATAGGCTATAAATGGACGTCGAGGAGCCCTTAATCTGAAGAACATTAACTTAAGCAAACAGATTTAAGAATATGAATCGCAGGATAGATGATTGGTAATGGTGATTGACCTGCTTAAAATTTTAGTGGCCAGTTCCTGGACCTCTTGTCGAAACATTAGAGCATGAAAAGCAACCCTACATCTCAGCCTTTGATACTCTTCAAGATGGGGAGGCAGTATGGCCTGATACAGATCCAGAAAAGGTCACAATCAATTAAAGGTGCAAAGGAACATTTCAGTTGCTCGATAATGACATCAAACTATTAATAAAGTTCTCTTGAGGAATAATGATTCAATAGAAAGTCCACCCGCGTGATTTAGAAAAAAATATTGAAAAGATAAAGGCACATGTCATAATATACGAATGACTAAAATAGACTGGAATGTTTATCATCCGGTAAATGAACATACTGAATATTAACAATAGGATACTCAAAATTTGTAACATAAAGCACGACCTTTCAAGTTCTATCCATTAAGAGCATGCACGTTTTAATCGAACATGAATTTCACATCAGCTATGCATTCAAACTACCTAGATCTATGAAGTATAATTCCAGATGACCAACTTTTCTAGGAGCCTCTAGATATCAATATTTAAATCTGCCAAAATTTCATGTCAGAGGCATAGAAAATAACAAGACACGCATAAAAAATACCGATGTCCTTAAAATTGGTGACATGTCAAAAATGGCGAATTGGCCATCCAGTTTTCCCAGTTGATGCTAATTTCTTTTCCTTATGTTTGGCTCGCCACATTATGTTTCTAGAAACAACTTACCTTAAAGTAGAAACTTACAAAATCCACCATCTCTAGAAACATGTACTAGACTAACTTGAAACAAAATATTATCAAACAAAAATGTAGTGGAATACGGAAAATCTAATTTGAAATTCAGAGACTTTATCGTTTTTCCTTTAATCCTTTTTCCTTCATCAAAAGAAAGCGTTTAAATTGTAGATGGGATCTATAACTGCTCTGGTGCCTATGATATGACAAACATGCCCAAAATAACTGAAATTATAGAACCAAATGATTTAACTAAATATGCTTGTTTGCAATCAGTCAATATCATTAGAAAACAAGAATTGTTTTCACAAGTTCTACAACCAATAGAAGCAAGATAATAGCTGCCATTACCTGCAAGCATCCGCCATCAGAAACAACAAGTTCAACTACAGAGTGCCTGTTTAATACTGGGAGAACATGATGGAGATAAAAATAAGGAGACACTGAGTTGGGCACTTTAAATGTAGGGATCTCTTTCTTTCTCCTTGCTCCTTTGAGAATCTTAGGAAGGGTTTTTACAATTTTGACATCTTTTGCTAACGCGGCCATGAACTGATCTTCATTATAGAGGTACGCAAAACTTTTGAACTCCGAACTGCATATAACATGATAAAGTAAAATATTGAGAATTACTACAGGTTCCATCGATTTCGCCCATTAGCAAACTCTACATAGTACAAAACTCCCACTGCATAAACTAAATAATTGGATGAGTATCGGGAACCTGATCCCCTTGCTACTAGTGGTTGATTGGATCTCAGGAATGACAAGGGTAGCGTTGAGAAGCCGAGAAATGACAACAACATCACTAATCTACAAGAAAAATACCTTTTAAATATATGATATGCAAAAATTGAAGGCAAGTAGGCCTTTTGAGCATAGTATCCTCACCGAGTTCCTGATCTCATGAAAACCTCCTCTTATTCTTATAAAAATAAATCCATTCGTTTGTGAGATTGGAACTGTTTCAAGAATATAGTTAGAGGCAATACCCATCTTTTTAATTAGGAAATATAAAAAGCCATTACTATCATAAGTGTGAAAACGAACATTGACAGAATCATCAATGAAAATGACATAAATTCCATATTTCCTACTTTTTTAATAGGTATCACTCGGAGAGGTCAAAAAATTTAAATGAATGGCATCGCAAGGCAATAACTTAATCTGATAAGAATAAATATCTAAGAGAACATGAGAGAAATACCCTCAAGTCCATGACAAGGTAAAAGGTGCATAAAAATCAAGTTTATACAGATAGAACATCTCCGGCTTGATCAGACAATTCTCTTTTGGTTGACAAGTCAAAGTAATTGACAGTATACCTCAAGCCTTTGATGAATTTTTGTCAGAGGGAAAGTAAGTCATTTAGATTCTTTTGACAACAGAAACTCATAAAACATATAATTAATCATAGTATTCATTAAGAGGTAGCAAGAAACCTGCATAATTTCCTCTTGGGTTGGCATGCGGATGTAAAGATTCAAGTCGCCTAACAGGACCCCAAAGTCTTCTATACAATGGTTTCTGAACAACAAGTAGATATATTAAAAAGGAATGATTGTTTAAAAAAAAGAAAAAGAAAAAGAAAAAAAGGAATGATCTTCCCATGATTAGGGCAAAAAGTATCTGTGTAATAGTTAAAGTTCCCCAATGACTGCTCAAAACAATCATAAAATTACAAAAAATCCTGTAACAAATTCACCAAGTATAAAACAAATGCAACAACTTTATTCTAATATGTAAAGCTTCTTTCTTCCTTCTTCAATCTTTTCACTTGTCACAAATAATAATAATTATTATTATTCTACTATTTCCCTTTTCATGGTTATTTCTCCCTTTTAGGGTAAAGGGTGGAGTGGGGAGGGGAGAATATTCCACAATAGAAATATAACATATAGTTTAAAATTTGCTCTGAATCTTGAAACTCTCATTCGCCCAAAATAAATAACTCGGACAAAGTTCCTTCAATTATGCATATAAAACCATAGGGTAAGATCAAACTGAAGCAGAAATGACATCAGATTTATTACAGTGTTCAGAAACTATAGCAGCGATTAATGAGATTGAGATTATAAATCAAAAACGAGATATAAGGAAAAAAGATTAGATCTTTGAGGGAAATTAGCACATTACAGTAGTGGAAAGATCTGCATTCTCAAAAATGGGTCTCCAAGAGAAGATGGTGATAGCAGACTGGTACTCTGAAATCCCCTCATCAGTATATCTAGCCAATAGAAAGTGGGTAAAGAGAGATAAAGCTGAAAGAACAAGCCCAACTAAACCAACCCACTTCAATTTTGACTTGAATACTATCTTCCCTTCTCCTTTCATTGACACCCACTTCATCAAAAACCCCAAACAAACCCTCAAATCCTCTCAATCTCTCCCCCCTCTCTCTCTCTGAAATTAAGTCTCAAGTTTCAACAATGGGCTCCAAAGAGAAACAGAGAAAAGGTGAGATTTTAGTGGAAATCTAAAAAAAGTCAAGAAGACTCAACTGTGCTTCTGACAAGCATGTGTTAAAATGCTGGAACTTGGAAAGGGAACGGAGGAGTCGGACATGCCATATTCTTGCAAAATCGAATAATTAATAAATATCCCACTCTCTTTAAGTGGCGCGTGAGTTTATACATCACTGGAGGGAGAGAGTTTTTGTCCTGAGACTGTCCCTTAGATGCAATTGCTTTTGAAGGCGCGTGTAAAATTTTTTTAATAACCTTGTAGGTAAAAATAAGAGCAAATGTCACGTGACTTGGAGTCCAAGGTCACGTGATATGGAAGCTTGGTAAGGTTCCCATATGTGGTGTGTGTATATTTGGAAAGTGATTAATATGAAATTAATTTTGCTCAAGTTATATTGTTGACATAATTGTGGGAGGTGATTTTTTTATACGTTTTATTATTGTATTAGTTAATTAATAAACTTATCATAAAATTAAAATTAATTTTATAATAAACGGATACGTGTATTTGTGATGGTCCTTATGGGGTTTGAAGACAAGAATCTAAGAAGATTATGGGCAGTTGATGCAATAATAATGTGTGGGTGGAGAGAGAAAATAAAAAGTTTACCAATATTTTAACATTTTTTTAAAGTAGCTGGAATCGTGAACTTTCCATAAAAAGAAAGAGAGTACATGAAGCAGGTTAAGTTTTATAGAAATACTTTACTTTGTATAATTTGATTATTTTCATAATTAACTCGTTTTGGTGGAAGTTAGGCAGGAATGATTTTACAAGAGAAATTCAATTTGTTAATATATTTTATCCCACAAAAATAATTTTTATTTTTATTATTGTAGTTGAAGGTGACACAATGTTATCGAGTGTCATCACCAATAAAATAACAGCTTACTAATTTTAAAATTAAACATAAAATAAAAATACATCTTTAATATTTATAAATTTTACAACGCAGATTGTGTTTAACGGAAGAAGTATTAAACAATACATAGTAAAATGTACCTAGTGCAATAATTTTGTATGGATTGAAACCAGATGAATGGGTGAATTTACAAAATTAAGTACTATTTTCACATGTATTTTTAATATTTTTACATAATTCTTTCTCACGTGGAGGTGGAACTCACTGTATACTCGTATGAGAAAGGATCACATGAAAAATATAAAAATACATGTGAAAATATCATTTCACTTTGAGTAAATGGTATTAAACGGAAGTGGTTAGCATGAAATTTATTTTTTAGATAAACTTGGTCGATTAATTGATAGAGTCTTGTGGCGCACACAAAAATTTTATGTGTTATCAACGTTCTATTAGTCGATCAATTAACTTTCCAAAAAATAAACTTCATGCTAACCGAATCTGTATTATTTAACTGACATAACATCCATACAATATATATATATATATATATATATATATATATATATGTGTGTGCGCACGCGTACCATTAAGAGTTTCCCTCAAACTTTCAATCATATTTATTCAATCCCTTCACATCAAATCTATGTATTTTTCTAACAGCGATCATAAAAAGAGAGAGAATGAGATGTTGCCAGCCGAATGCATGCGCAAAGAATAAACAGAGACAGAGAAGTTGGAACTTGGCTACCACTTCTCAAGAACTTTAAATTCTGAGAAGATGAATTCCTGAAGCATACTCCTTAACAATTAATTCCGCATAGCTTAACATCTGGCCCAGTAACTCTAGTAGTGAAGGGATCGATACGCACCCATAACAAGGAGAAAATGGAAGCAAGAAGAATGGACCAAACAACAACAATGGTTGGTGTACGATTCTGGCGCCCCATCAATCCTTTGAGGAATGGATAGAGATGAACAATCACCCACAAGGCAAAGAATAATTTGCCAAAGAGTGGACCCCATGACTGGTAACCGCTGTTGATAGCATAGGATATGCCTGCAATTGCGCCCACAATGTTGATTATGAGGAGAGTTGTAGGAGGGACCAGAAGAGTTGTCCATTTGAACAAATACAGCTCAGAAAAATCCCCATCTTCATCTGAGGCCTTGGAGGTGACGGTGAAGTTGGTGTCAATTCCACCCAGCACTTTGAGCAACCCTTGGATAACGGCAAAAAAATGGGCAGAAACACCACCGATAACCCAAAACTGTTCATTCCGCCACCATTCTTCAATTCCCACGCCACTCCATCTCATCTCCAGTATACCAGTGGCAAAGATGGAAAGAAAGAGCAATATAAACCACATACTTGCAATGTTGCTAATCTGCAGTAGAAATAAAGCAACAAGTACGTTGAGAGATTTCCATGTAGCAGAAAGGCAGTACGTAGTTTTATGACTTTTTGATGTCTAATGTTGTGGGCTAAATTATCATGGGCAAAACACATAGTGAAAGCCCATGAAACATGCTTTTTTACAACAGGAGACATGCATTAGCACCAAAAATGAATTAAGGGGGAAAGAAAAAACCCGACTTTCTGATATATTAACGAGTATAACTTCTCTCTTAATTCCGAGTTGGAACAAAATTATGAGTTTGACAATCTAGGATAAACGTCCCATGCACATACATCATAAATCTCCAACTATTAACTCCTAAAAAGTTTACCAGGGGTTATATCTGGTATAACCCGAAGGCTAGTTGCTGCGGGTCCACTGTGATGGTAATAATAATAGTGCATATATATATATCTTCGGTACAAGTCAGTAACCAAGACAAATTTAGATTATTTGATACCTAAATATCACAATATAATATGGTTTCACTATTTTAGGAATCAGACGCGGACTTCACAGAAGCCAACTGTTGAAGAACATCACATCTTCAAAATTAAGATATACTAAGAAAATAAGATGGGATGAGGATTATGGTAATAAACCAACCTGGGGAATGATGAACTTTCCAGTAAGTAAACAGACAGCTGGCAAAGTACAGTAGATGAGAAGAGGAAGAGCAGTGAGTGGATAAATGGTTGTGTTGATATATGCAAACCTCTCAAGCCATTTTAGCCTTCCACCATAACCATACCATATAGGGCAATGCCGGCTGAAAAGAATTTCCACAGATCCCAAAGCCCATCGAAGCACTTGGTTTAGACGATCTGAAAGATTAATTGGAGCAGAACCTTTAAAAGCTGGCCGATGAGGCATGCAATATATTGATCGCCAACCACGGGCATGCATCTTGAATCCTGTAAGGATATCTTCTGTGACTGAACCATAGATCCATCCGATCTGCGGATCGAGAGACAAACAAGTGAAGCATTTCTAACCTTAATTTTGATGCAACAGAATGTAAGTGCAAGAGAAGCTAGATATGCTATTACTATCATGTAATTTCTAAAAGGAAAAACAGGCCCAGGCCTAGAAATAATTCAACACGTTTTAACAACTCCCTCAGCTCTAATTGTATGATCGATATTGTCTGTACATTTTTAAACATAAAATTAAAATTATTCATTAAAAATTATAAAACACTAAATCTTACCATTAGTACTTTTTAAATAGTTTACAATATTAAAATTCAAATAAATCATGTCAACTTTAAATTTGAAAAGTTAACTTCAAAAGGTTAATAATGATCTTATATTTTGAAACGTAGTAAGTATATCTTTTAGGAAAGCTACCCGACTGTACCAACTACCACATTCCAAATAAACGTATATTGTACCAAATGAGCTAATTGAAGAAACCGTGCATGTATCACGGAATGTGACATTTTTCTTCCTGTTTTCAATCCGCGTACGCATCAGGAGACATTGGTCCTTTGTAATACTGACAGGAAGCAACAAGATAAATTAAAAACGCATGCACACAAAATAAAAATACCTCTTGTCCCCAGTCCGTGTTATCCTCGTATCCACAACTTATAACATGAATAGCATCTTTAAGAAGAGCCGATGGCATTACAGATGGCGGAACACCACCATTCTCCATAAGCGTGGACGCAACAAAAGCAGCAGACTGACCAAATCTTTTCTCAAGGCTCATTTGTGACTTGAGCAATGACTTATCATCATCAAATACAGCAACTAAGAAAAATTTGGATAAGGAAGATGCAAGACAAAACAAGCCAAAAAAACAACTTTCAGAACAAGACAAGTATCGATTAATCTAATAAATTTAGGTATAACATGCAAGATGGGATAGGGTGGAATCATGGAACTTTTCATATTATAAGTATATACTCGGACATGCCATTGAAGTTGTCCATCTATGTGACTAACTATTTTTGAGACAGTCAATACCATCGTATAAATGAGACAAATTTAGTTCTAATACACAAGCACAAGAGCTGCTCACGTAGCAATTTTTTATCTAATGTCTGAGTCAATCAATTTAATAGAAACCATAGCTTGATGCCCTCTTTAAAGCTTAAATCTCAAGTGAAAGCCGAAATTAAGACCGTACACAGTTTGCCCACTCCGGCACCATTGATTATCAAGGATTAATACTGGTTAATGAGTAATGACCAACCAATTTTGGTTGATTAAATATTTAAATTTACAATATATTAAAAGATAAATGCAATCATTTCCTTCAGTTTACATGCCGAGCACAGATTGTCAATTATATATCTTAAAGAAACTGATAAAGCTCAACTGAAAAGTTAACCGACACTCCTTTTAAAGAATAAAAAATGGTACCTTCCACCCCCTCCTCTATATCTTCTAAGCTGAATATTGACACGGGTATCAACATTCTTGCTCGATTTCATTTTGTCTGAACCCTTCTTTCTTGATCTAGCAATTCTCTTTTGCGATTCACCACATAAGGAAGAGAAAAATCCGGGCCTTTTATTCTTAGGTTTGAGAGGAGGCTCATAACCGTATAATGCTGTTCTATTAAAGACACATCCAGTACCCACATAGACTGGTCCTTGAATGCCATCCAAACCTCTCAAATTTATCTGACACCAGAAAGAAACTAATAAGGTCAGATATACCGTATACGTTTATCAAAGGAAATGGAGTATGGTCTGCTAACACAGTTAATTAAATAGAACATGGATGTATTTTAGGTACAAAACAACTTGACCATAGCACATACAATAAATCGATTATTCAAATTGTTTGTTAGAATTACCATAGTTTGAAAAAGATGTGCATGGCAATATTCTAAGGACAAAAGAACTCACGTCAAAGAAAACAGTATTTCGGTTGGCATATCGATCATTCCTATCAATACCATCAAATCTTTGAGGAAACTGAACATAACAGACATATTTTCCAAGATTTGGATCCATCATAAAACACATTGCTTCTCTCAGTGCCTTGCTGTTGTTTATGTAATGATCACAATCGAGATTCAATAAAAATGGCCCATTAGTAAGAACTGCTGACACGCGAACCTGCAAGCGAGTTGGATGAACTGTTCAAGGTTATCTATGCACAGAAAAAAAAAAATATATATATATATATATATATATATATATATATAACTGTTCTACTCACAAGTGTATTCATTGAACCAGCTTTCTTATGATGTTGGAAACCTGGACGCTTCTCACGAGAAACATAGACCAAACGTGGAAGTTCATTACCCTCAATGTCTAACCCCCAACTTTGGCCTAAGAAAACCTGCCAGGAATGAATATGGTTGGTTCTTTTTTATGGTAATCACAAGGTACAGCACAGAGGCAACATACACTAGATGTTGCTCTAACAATCTATTAATTTCCAGTGCACATAACAATAGTTGAAAATAGGTGAGATATATAGTCTGCAGTTAGCCAGGTATGCCCACAAATCAGAAGAAAAGAAAAAATAAATCATTCAGAGTAGTGGGACTAAAACAAGATTTAGGAATATATAAGATGCACGGTTTCATAAAACATTGCAAATAAGACGTTTTCATCTAGACTTTCATGCTCTAACAATCTATTAATTTCCAGTTCACATAACAATAGTTGAAAATAGGTGAGATATATAGTTTGCAGTTAGCCAGGTATTGTAAGACCCCAACTTTTATGAATAAATATGAATTTTCTATAATTATCATTTTTAAATATTATGGAATGAATTTGATATAATGTTATAGTTGTGGGTAATATTTAGAAATTTTACAAAGTACACAAGTTGTTTATAATATTCGATTGGTCGGGAAATATTCGTACGACGGCACAATCATCGGTGGACCCCACAACGGAATTATTGTCGGATTGAGAAAACGACAAAAATATTTTTATGAAAATAACGGCGGAAGTTTTACCGTTAACTGTTGAAACACCCGGTGTTAAAAAAATGCGAGAATACGCGTGGTTGCATAGTAGCACACGGTATTGATTATTGATGCTTACATGAGAAGTCACTCAGTTTTGTTCAATTATTGCTTCAGTAATTGTTGCATAGTATATCACATTAATTGATTCAATTATTGTTGATATTTTATATTGAGATGACGAAGTTATTAATATTATTATTTGCAATATTAACGATGTCTAGAAGTTACGCCAGGAGAGGTTTGGTCACCCAATTACGCGCCAATAGGAGAAATCCTTATTGGAAAGCCCCTCTTTCCGGGAACGACATACGGGTCGATTAATAGTGATGAATAATAATAATGATGATGAAGTTTTGTTTTATTAGTATTATTAATGTAATAAAATGTAAAAGCTTTTATATAAAAAGAATACTTTTATAAAGTTATTCGTTTTATTAGGCTAATAAGAAAATCTTTTTATATAAAAAATGAATACTTTTATAAAGTTATTCGTTTTATTAGACAATAATTAGAATATATTATATTTTATTATACATAGTGTTTTTGCATAAGGTATGCAAAGTGTTTCAGATAGTAAATTTTTTTAAAAGTTATTCGTTTTATTAGATTATAAATAGAATATATTATAACTTTTATCTCATCTTGATACCGCATGCATGGTGATTTCATTTGTTATTTCATTCTTTATTATTCTATTGGAATATCCTGCCGGTCGTATGACACGCTTTGACTTCGTTCGATTATTTATTATTACATTGGAATAACTTTTATCATGCAATCTGTACCGTATGCATGGTGATTTCTTTTGTTATTTCATTCTTTATTATACTCAGTTGGTTAAAATTTTGACTTCTATACTCCATGAAAATAGTGGAATATCCTTGATATTTGTGCTTCATCCAGTATCTTTTCATGGAAATATTCTTCTGAGCATTCTTAAATTTTACTCTATAAAGAAGTATCATGTTGACAATTTGGACGTTATTAGTTCCTGGATAAATTAATTCTTGAACTTGTTTTATTGAATTCTTATATCATTGTCATCATTCTCATGTTTATATTTTGTTTGAAAGTCATCTGGCTGCACTGTAGTGCATAGATGGACTTGGTATGATTATGACCGAGGATTATTCGATTGTAATCATGGCCGAAGTAATATTACAAATGATGTAGTAAAAGTCCTTATTGGCGTCTGTAGTGCGTTGATGAGCAGTTGTTGGCATGATCATGACTATTGATGAATACACAAATATCCTTGGCCCGTAGTGCATGGATAATTTGTGGTTGTGATACTAATGAATATCCTTGGCCGTAGAGCAGGGATGATGTGGTTTATTTATTAAGCTGAGTCCCAACGATAAAAGTGATGAAAAACCTTTTAAATCATAAAAGATAGTAGATTTTATTCTCTACTTCACTCTTTTAATGGATTGCATGTTCCGCTGCAGTTAAACTTGATGTCTATTGTATTTTATCAGTTTAACATTGTTAAAGACTATTGATAATTTATTCTGCATTATCTTAGTCATAATATTTCTTACTGGGCTAGTTGAGCTCACCCTTTATTTCACTGTTCTCTTCAGGAAATGAGAACGTAGCGGGACTAGTCGGGGAACGGAGTGACGGTCCATATTATAGTATTAGTAGTCCTCACTATTCTGTTAAATAGTGTGTTAATAAATGTAATGAGGACTTATTCTGAAAGTGGATATTGTCTAGAAGACAATATTTGTATTAAAACTCATAGCTCTCTTGTTGTATATTTAAGATTGTATTTGTATTCTGTACCATGTTTTTGGCGACTCAGAATAGGTGATGTATACTTATTTTGGGGGCGTCACAGGTATGCCCGCTAATCAAAAGAAAAAAAAAAATCATTCAGAGTAGTGAGACTAAAACAAGATTTAGGAGTATATAAGAGGCACAATTTCATAAAACATTGCAAATAAGACGTATTCATCTAGACTTTCATGCTCCATGTAATCTAATAAGCAAATGACAGGCTGAAGTTACCTGGATCATTCCCGGATGATCCATGGTATTGTTTCCAGGCCAGGGTGTACCATCTTGCATTGTCCATCCTTGGTCAGGAACTTTCTGGGCCTTGGCAACAAGTCCATTCACACGAACTTTAAACTCTTCATATTCTCTCTGATATACAAGTAAATGCAAAAACAGATAAGATGGAAGCCTAAAGGAGCTAAAAAATTGATTGCAAAAGCCAACTACCTACCTTCACCGCCCTGCGGTCTTTAACAAATGATGGATGAACTTTGTCTTTTAAATAGTCAATTTTCTGAGCAAAATACCATTCTGGAGCCCTGGGCTCAATGTTATACTTCTTGCAGAAAGGTACCCACGTCCTAGCAAATTCTGATTTTTCAGACAGAGCTTCAAATGTCAACATGGCAGCTCCATCATCAGAGACGTAGCATGACACCTTGTTGATTGGGTAATCAACTGCAAGAATGGATAGGACTGTATTTACTGTAACAAGAGGAGGCTCCTTTAAAGGGTCAACAGTACTAACAAAAACGTCAACAGCAGCTAGCTGAGATGGCTCTCCTTCTCGGTCGTATCTATAATATGATATTGCATAAGACTCTAAAACTAGTATAATCACAGCTCATGTGACTTAGATATAGGTTGATAACATAAGATCCAGACCTCAATGCAAGCCTGTCAAGATACGTTTCACGGCTTACTGGGAGCCATTTAGGGAACTGATCCAATATCCAGGATAGTGCAAACCAGATCTCACATATGACAGATAACAGCCACAATGGGTAGGCATTTTTCACAGGATTTGCTATCCGGTAGTGCATGAATATACAGATAATAAGGAGCCTGAGGACAATAACCATCCTGTAAGGATTTATCCTGGAAGATGGTATGGAAACCTTTCTTGAAAGAGGCTGCCGAGCTTCATCATTCCTGCACCACAAAAGAAAATAAACACAACAACTAACTTCTAAGGGAACTGAGATTGGAAACATAACTCATGAGAACTCAAATACTATCGACCAAAAACACTCATCTAACAAGAGTCAAGTAGGTGCGCTTATATGGCGTACAACTTAAGCTATTTTCTTTGGTTAATTACGAACGAAATGTGAAACCACAAATTACCAAGAATTCTATTGTGGTTGTATAAATCAATAAAGTTACTGTGACCATGAGCCAAGATATTCTTGAGAAGTGAACTATTACTGTGATAGCCAATTAAAACACCAAAAAGAGACATCAATCTTATTCGACAGTGGAAGCACAACAAGTCATGATTTCACTCTAAGTTGGAACTCACAGTAAAGAGTCGTCAATCAACACGTCTGTGCTGGCATCCATATCACAGCCTCTTTCGGATGCCGTCTGGCTTGTAGTCACTGAAGCAATATTCCTCCCCTGCTTCGTCTTCCAGCCATCATCTCTATCTGAAGCAACATTCCTTTCCTTCTTCATCTTCCAGCCATCAACTTTCTCTTTCCAGGCCGCATTGCCTAATCCTGGGAATCCAAACTCCATCACTGGATCCACAACCGCAATATTAGCTGCAAGAAGAAAAATACCTTGTAAGTGGAATAAAATATAAGTCGAAACATATTTATATAAGCAGATTTATATAAAGAATGAAACGTTAATGGCTTACATGAGTGATTCAAATCTGCTGGATAAAGAAGGGGATGCTTGTGCTTTTTCCCCACCAGCCTATGAGATGCCGCAGCCAGATGTTCAGGTGATGCAGCAGAAAACTCTCCAGAAACCTTAAAAAACAAAAAAGGAGGAACACCAAAGATATTAATGCCTTAGTGGAGGAGAGAGCTCTAGAATCTGATTGGCTTACCTCAGTTCCATTGGTGAGCAAAGGACTGTAGTTGGGAGAGACCTCTTTAACATAATTTGGAGTCCTACTATCTTCCCCTGACCCATATGTCATGCGCCAGCTCATGATGCGTTCAACAACCTTCTGCTTTTCATTTTGATTTTCTGAAGGGTAATGAAAATCAGTTGCAGCATTGCAATCCTCCTCTATCTCACCATGATTAGCAGGGTCACTTCCTAGAATCGAGGAGATCAATCATAAATACCATTTAGACACACAGAATTGTGATCATGAATTTATAAACCCAGTAGGTTATTCAAGAAGGCATGCAAACAAAAGTTAGTTAACCATAATACACTCTAGCTAAGGCACAAAATGGGGGACATTTACTTTAGTATCCAAAATCATAATAATATTTTACTACAATTATTCTTCTCTATGTGGAGATATTCATTAGTTGCTACCAATTTACAAATTTTTTGACCGAGTATAAATAATCATAATTTGATTACAATTACTGTCACAACTTCAAGATATTCATTAGTTTATGAAAACCAAAATATAAAATGCTCACAACCACCATGGACTATCAAATTATACTGTAACAACCTTGAAGTCTCTGGTATCTGGTTTTGCACTGAGGACAAGACTGATTCCCATGCTTCCACTCATACTCATAGCACGGCCTGCAAACTGGACATGCACAGACATTACATGCAACAAATGTTTCATCGATCACAGTCGCACCAACATTATCAGTGCAGATCTCGCAGTTCTGATCACTCAAGTTCTTCAAGGACTTGTTCTGAAACCATGAAATTTCACGGCTCAGAAAAAAACAGCAATCTTATTATTACTTCTGAGAAGAAAAAAAAATATACCCATATAAAAAAGAAATGTTTATTACAACTGTAAGCTCAGAATAAACACTATGCTCAATAATGCCATCAAATTTCACACTTCAAAATAAACTCAAAACCCCAACAGTGCCTAATTTCATTCTAAACCAAACAAACTTACCAATTCAGATCACATTAAAAAATATTTATTAAAAAAAACACCCATATGACCCTATGCTTCAATTCAGATCAAAGTTCAACCTTGTGATTAAATGCATCAAATACAAACAGAATTTTTCTTCTTCTTTTTTTTCAATACTAACCCCTGTTTCAACTCCTGATTTCATAGCTCTTTTGCTCGGAGAGAGAAGAATGTAATTGCAAATTAAGTTACAGTTTAATTGCCTAACAAACATGCCTCTAGCTTTAAAAAAATCAAGTCTTTACCACAATTAAGGATACATAAACCATGTTTGGTAAATGAAATTATATTCTTGATCGAATTCCCCGTCGTCGTTACATTGTAGGAGAAAAATCCGGTAATTAGTTAACTTAAATTACGTTTTAATATTTCCGTTATTTCCTCAGTACCCGAAATTAAACTATACTACATCAAAACATCATTTAAGAGCAACATCAAAGTCTCATACCATCAATACGCAGGCTGGCTTTGCATTAGACCAACCTCAAAAGCTGGCAGTTAAGCTTGACTACACACCAAAGTCCCATTCTATCAACTTGGGACACAAGTCCCGTACCTTGCAACAGTAATGTATTGTATCTTCTTCTTCTTGTTTTAATATTCTATCTATATGTTTTAACTAATTTAAATTTAATGGCTCAAAACTTACCACACCAATTCTCAAATTAGTCACTGAAAGCTTTTGCGAATTCGAAAAGAAGTCCAAATTCAGGGGATAAGAATAGATGAAGAGAAGCAACGGTAGCTCAGTAAAAGGAAGGTCAGATAAAAATGGACTATGGGTTTTGGAATTCCGACCGGCAGGTTCCGGTAAGCCGATGCAAGGATTTGGTAGGAATAAATATAGGATTAGTAGGGATATAGTTGTTATAATGGTATTCTAAGGTAGATGGGGAGTTGTAATTCTATTTTGAGAGGGGTGAATGATAATGTGAAGATTCCTTTCTCTCTACGGTTCTATCTCTTGTTTTCTCCCGTCTCCTGCTTCTCCAAATTTTTTTTCTTAATTCTTCTCAAATCCTTGTTCTACTTCTCTGTTCAACCGATTATGACCCTTTTACCTTCCTATGCCGGCGCCGATAAGGATTCTCCCTCCGGCGCAGGGAAATTGAGGTAAATTTTGAGCCGTTCGTTGGATTTTACACTCGGTTTAGTAGGACACGGAAGAGGAGGGCAACTTTTTTCTTATGTGGAGTTTAACAAATTAAAAGGAAGAAAAAAAAACGGAGGTTTTTAAAAAAGAATTTTATAGAACTCATTTTCTCCTAATAACTTTTATTTGAAAAAATTGGGGAAAAGAAAAAATGGGCTTATTTTATCGTCTTATTTTGTGACTATTACAATGACGAGGGTAAATTTGTCCTTTCAAATTAATTATTACTAATTATGTTTTAGGTCGATATGTAACTTTTAAGTATACAACAAATAGCATTTTTTTTTCTTTCTAAAATTATTAATTTCACACTTTAAAGAGTACCAATTTAAAATTATAAAAAAAAAAAAAAACTAGTGACTCCTTTGGTTACCATGTTGTAATTATTTTTAACGTAACTTTTAATTGAAAATAAATAATATTGCAATTCAATTTTAAATATTGAAATTTGAATTAGGTATCAAATTTGAATATCAATTATGTAAAATCTCCAATTTCAAAACTTTAGTGTTGAATTAGACTTATTGTTCATCCTAACAACTTCAAGATTTCATATTTTTATTTTGAGAAAAAAAATTAAAAAAAAAATATATACACCACTACATATTAAATATGAATATATTTACCGAGCACCTCATGGCTCAATGTTAAAAACACTACTCGTGCATGATGTCGTGAGATCCATGGTAAGAATGTCAAATTTCAGCCAAAAAAATATATGAATATATTTTGTAGTAGCAAGTGTAGATATGGGAAAAGAAAATTATCGTATTTCTTCAATAAGAATGGTTGGACTTGGGAATTATATAGGATTGACGGGATAAATATTGATGTGGCACAATTGGCAATCATAATCTCCATCACCCTCCTACCAGAAGCAGCCTCAGATTCTTTATATGCAACTCTCTATAAATTATAATGTGCCCCACACAGCAGTTCTAGGCGATGCCAAAAACAAAATAAAAAGGAAAACAATAGTTTCATTCAATTGCTTTCTAAGCTATGCTGCTCAGTTTACTCAACTCCACTTGTTGAGATTCTATCCGGCTAACCATTCTTGAAAAATCTTCTCCCGGCAATGATATGGTACTATCTTCTTTGATGAGGCGCCTCTGTTTTATTCCTAATATAGCTTGAGAAACTTCACCAATTGAGGGGCGTTTTTTGGGTATCTTGTGCAAACATTTATGAGCAATGCGAGCCAGGCTTCGTGCTTCTTCAGGGTTGCATTTCCCAACAATCCGTTTGTCAAGAATTTCATCCACACCATCTGAACTCATACCCGCCTTTAGAGAAAGAAAAAGAGTTGTTTTTAACATTGAGAAGTTTCTAGCAAATCTGCAATAGATATACGAGGTTTATGAAAATGAATTTACCAGATTGACGTATTCCATCAAGTTTTGGTGCGGATGGATGGCTGTAATGAGTTCAAAGAGGATAATGCCAAAACTATAGATGTCACTTTTCGTTGTGAACTTGTTCGAGGATATGTAAGCAGGATCTATGTAGCCATATGTGCCTTTGAGGCCTGATTTGCTGCCATCAAAACTCTCTTCCTTTGACAGCCCAAAATCAGCAACCTGTTTAAACAGAAGGCAGTAAAGATCATACCCAAGCAGTAATGCAATATATTACTTGCAACACATGCTTGCATCCATGGGTTGTACAAGGGACACTTTCACTTTAGTTCATAAGGATTATACTTGGATGTGTGCTTTTCTTAATATAGCCACTTTCACATGTTACAAATTTGTCAGTGTTGCCCACTTAATGCTATCTTCCTTATTATTGTTTAGGCAATTCGTTAAACTAATACAGTATTAACAAAATTATTCATGTGATAGGATTACCTTCGCCCTGATTAATTGGTCAATTAATATATTTGCAGACTTCAAATCCCGATGTATGACAGCTGGGACTGCCTGTTCCAAGAAATTGATATGTAAAAAATAGATTAAACAGTTTTTAACCTATGCTAAAGAGTTGGTTCATCACTCAGCATACCCCATCGTGAAGATATTCGATCCCATGTGAAATGTCGAGAGCAATTTGTAGCCGTTCTTTCCAAGTCAAAGTCCGGCTTTCCTCATCTGAGTGTGCTCAAAGCAGGACAGTCCATAATTTGGTTTGAATCCATTATCTTGAAAATAATAATAATAACAACCACAACATATGATGTATAACACTACATCATCAGAAATTCGGATTACACAACTCTACTTATGGTTGGTAGGTCATGATACGTCAGAATAGCAAACTTTAATTATTTAGATCCAAAGATTGTCTCAAGTATATAAGCTCCTTTTGATCAAGCACAAACAGCTTTTGTATGGTCGTGGTCGTGGTCGTGGTCGTAGAGATTTGAGCTTAGTTCAGCATCATCTTCTCATAAGAAAGTTGTATCCCAGGTCAAAACAGATAGAGCAGGAGGGAATAACATATATGAACTACCTCAGACGTGCAATGATGACAAGTTTAAACTCCTTGATTTTCTTAAATAATAAGTTTGTAAGCAAATATAAGATCTAAGGTAATTACTCTTAGTTGTTGTTTCCACAAGAATCAAGTGTCTCCCATTTTAATTGTTAAAATGAAGAAGTAAAAAGCAAGAATAGCAAATAAGCGGATTCCCAAACTTACCATATAGAAAGGTTGCCAAGCTTCCATTACTCATGAACTCATAAATCAACATGTGTTGGCCTTTATCTACACAGTATCCAACCAAATTTACCAAATTCCGGTGATGTAGCCTACCAAGCAGAGATACCTGCCAAATATTATTATCTTTAAAAGTCTTGTTAAAAGTGCAACTGAGTATACATTATCTTCTTTCTCACAAACTTAAAAGGCATTTTAGAGGAAATTATTACTTTATCTTGAAAGAACAACAGGACGGGGGAAAGCCAAAAATACATGCAGAAACATTTATCTTATGGTGAACCTAGTCCTTAGGCTAATAAAGCAGTGGAAACTTATATGGCACATTGTGAAGTGAAAAACCTAATCTAAGAAAAAATTATTCATATAAATTATCATTTGATAAAAACAGTTTTTTGAGTCGTTGACTATTTCAAGTAACTGTTTGATGAGAAGATAACGCAGGAATAAACAAAAGACTCCCAAAGATAAAAGGATATAAATAAGTACTAGTAGCCCTTTCACACTTTTATTGTTAAAATAAATTTGTTTAAAGACATCCCAACAATATACTAAGATATTTTTTCTTTATTTCACAAGGAGGATAAAGAAGTACTTGACTTCCTAGAAAAGAAATCTACCTCCGTTTGGAACTCTTTCTCCCCTTGCTTTGAGTTTGAAGCGAGAACCTTGATGGCAACCACTTCATCACCAGGCAATGTAGCTTTATATACTGGACCAAAAGCTCCTTGCCCCAAAATGGTTGTGAAGTTTTGTGTAGCTTTCTGAATATCCCTGAAGATGCATATTGGTTATTACTTATGTTTTTATATAGTTTAAAAGATCAACAAGCTATGTTTCCTAAGCCTAGTTTCCGATGCCATTTCAAGTTTCATCATAATTCTTATTTTGAACAACAAGTGTGGTATATCACATTATCGTCATCAGTAAGCAATGGCTAACCAGAAGCAAACTTGGAGTTGTAAATCCATTGATGATATTTCAAATCTTTCATCTCAAGCTTTCTTGAGAAAACAAGATACTAATGTAGAGAGCTAAGGGATAGTTACAAGATTTAGTTCAGTTGTATCGCACTGATATTCTACTTCCATTATGTACAGACTACAGAGTATCAGTTAGAGTAAGCTTAAAAGTGTAATATCTAAAATAGAATACCAATAGAGAGACTAGTGTAAGACAACACATACTTGTAATGGTATCTGGGTATACCACTTGCTGAAGGAAACCGATCTTTGCTGTGATGACTCCACCAGGACAGGTGAGAATTTTTTACAGGATGATCTAAAACCTTGATGTTTACAGAGTTTGAGAGGGATGCACTTGAGTCAAAGCTTGTTCCCTGACCGTTTGTGCGTATAGGAAGAGTCGATACGGATCGTTCATTTCTACTCTGTTGAAGGTGAGCATGCTTTTTGAACCACCGTATGCCAAAAAAAACAAGAGCGGCTAGAAAAATTCCAACAGCAACACCAACAGAAACACCAATGATGACTAAATCAGTTTTTTTACGAACCATTCTTAGGTTTCTTTCCAGATTCAAGCAAAGAGAACATCTTGCGCAGGGGCTGCAGGATCACTAGAAAAAAATTATAATAAGTGCACGAAAGAGAAATTATGAAGATGAAAATTCCAATTATAATATTAAACATCCTGTGTTCTTACATAGTATTTGAGAAACTTTTACCATTTTGTGAAAAAATTATTGTCTTGATATTTGTGTGCATATGAGAATGCTTAATAACAAGAATAAAAAAATAAAAAAATATAAATAGTAACATCAATGTTAAGCATATGAGCATCTTCATATCCTTCCTATTAATGGCAACTTGTCAGCAGGGATGACGTCTTGCAATACTAAGAAAATGTGATACTACAGAAATTCGTCGTAACCTTTATAGGCTCTGTGTGAGATAAATCAATTTTTGGTACCTATACTGGGACCCCGACTTACAAGTTGGTGTCTCAACAAACCAGTGCATGTACCGGGAAAAAGTTTCATCCCGTTAATTCTTAGGGTTTCATCTTGAACATGTGAGAGTTTAAAACACTGACATGGCAAAGTCAGTTAGATGATGTGGCTTTGTTGAAGTCCTTCTCCATCTATATTAACAATCGTAACGCAGATTGGGGGAAAAAATTAAGCCTTTCAACATCTTTCTCTCCCTGTCGATTGTTCCATTTAATCTGAAAGCATCATCTTTCTCTTTCGATTATAGGTTCGCAAAGACATATTAGAGGATTTTGTGTACCAATTTGAAAGGATGAGCTCGTCTCGGAGTAAAATCGTTAATGAAGTTGCAGGGAAGGATCTCAAAACTAGAAAAAAAATCGAAATGACTTAATAACCTATTCAAAAAATTAAGTGTCAACTATTTAAAACCTCTTCAACTCATTGTCATAAAACAATACCCTATCATATGATATGACTAGCCATAATTTAATTCACCCTTTTTGTAGAAAAGGATAATAAATACACCTGACCAACCTGTGAAAGCACCCCGATCAATCATTACTTTTAATTAAACAGTGTTAATCTCCTTAAATGTTTGTTGTATGTTTATACTTCATTTAGTTATAGTTTTTTAACCTATTAAAAATGTTCCGTGTTATTTTTTTATTTAGTTGTATTTGTTTTACTTCATGAAGTAACCTTAATCTTTTCCAAAACTTTACCATCCTAATGATAATAACATAGAATTCACTTGTAATATATGCATTTTCAATGGATTAAGGGAAGATCTTTTCTTTAATCATAAATGGAACAACAAGATAAGTCGAGCTCTGTTGTTAGTAGAAAACGTAAAAAGAAAACCACTTTTGATGTTTGACAATTCTACGAGAACTTGGCAATTGGAATGATAGGAAAAGAAGAATTAAATGTTTAAAGTGCGGAAAGGTTAATGTGGTTAAAGCTACATCCGGAACCTCAAACTTTATTCACCATTCAAATGATTGATTTCTAGATAATGATTCAGCATAAGCATCCACCATTAGATCAAGAAGTTTACCGTGAAAAAGTAGCGATTTCCATTATAAAACATAATTATCCATTAAGTTTGTTTAAAATCTGGTATATGGAAATCAATTGCAACAGACATGTATATGACTTTGACTACTCTTTACATAGATGAAAATTGGAAGTTACAGAGTAGGGTATTAAATTTTTGTCGTGTGCCTCCACATAGTGGTCCCGTCTTAGGCGATTATAACAAAATACAAACAAAAAGTATTTTAATAAAGACTATATATATTATATCAAAATATAACAATCTTCAACAATCTTTTAGCCTCGTTCCAACTGATTTAATTTTCCACTACAATCAAGTACAAATTTCTGATTGCAAGAATGCTAAGAAGAAATATAGGATAGGATAGTTGTGGTCACCCCATCTTCCTGTGGCTCCGTTATATTTTAATGGTAGTTTTGATATTTTATCATTCTACTTATAAAATCAATATCATTCTATATAACACCATAGGTATCATACCTCTAAGGCTCTAATAACTCTCTAGAGTTGCTAAAAATCAAAGAATAGTTTTTCTCCACCTTGTTGAGCTCCTTGACCACCTTATTGAGCTCTTTGACCACTTTGTCCATCTTGGTCGCTGATTTGACTAACTTGTCATTTTTGTATTGGTAAACTACAGAGAACTAAAACAAAAATGGATAACTATGGAGGTTAGACTTCAATTGCAGAGTAATATGTGAGAAAAAGTTGAAAAGTATGCATACTTTTACTCGGTTCCAAGAAGTTTGTTGATGCTATCATTTCTTTCATTGCATTGTTGTATAATCCAACTAGCCAGCTTAGTGCAAGCCAAATTGAAGTATAAAAACAATTCAATATATAATTTATCTCCTGTCGTTAAAACATAAAGCTTTACATAATGTGTTGTAATAGAAAGTGTAAATATTATATACCTTTATTGTCGTAGAAGAGGAAGGGCAAGAGAACTTGTGGACAAGTCAAAAAGTCCCTAATGAGAGTTAAAGAATACACCATACAAGAAGTAAAAATAAGACCAACTTCTTATTACTCTTTCTGTTTACTTTATATATATTGTGTACTCTTCTCCTACTCTAAATAGGTCCTTCCACTTCTACAGCTTATAGGTATAAAATATTTACACTTTAGGTTGCAACACATCATGTGAACATTATGTTTTAACAACATGGGATAAAGTATTTATTGAATTGTTTTTATACTTCAGTTTAGTCTACACTAAACTAGCTTGCCGAATTATACACAAGGAAAAAAATGAGATCATCAACAACTACAATTTTCAATTCCTTGTGACACTACAATTCAAGTCTAACCTCCATAGTTATCCTTTTTTTTGTATTTGTTTACCAATACAAAAACATCAAGTTGGTTAAATTGGTGACCAAGATGGACAAGGAGCTCAACAAGGTGGAGAAAAAACTATTCTTGATCTTATATTAGATGTTGATCACTCTGGAGAGCAATTAGAGATACGATATAGAACGACATTGATTTTATAAGTAGAATGATAAAAAGCCAAAGCTCACATTAAAACATAAAAGAGCCATGGGAATATTTCTTCTTAGCATTTTTGTAATTAGAAATTTGTACTTGATTAATGTGGGAAATTGAATCAGTTGGGAAAAGGTTAAGAGACTGTCGGAGATGGTTATATTTTGATATAATGTATATAGTCTTTATTAAAATATTTTTTGTTTGTATTTTGATATAATCGCCTAAAAAATATAATGGAGATGATAATTGTAAGATTTGGTGGAGATGACAATTGTAAGACCAATAAAAAGATCTGTTTATGAAACTTTAATTTTTGGCTAACTAATTTACTTTCACACAAAGTATCCATCGATATTACACTGAGAAAATTACAGTTAGATCGCCGCTCTTTAGTAACTAATATTATACTTATTTATTTACTTTCTTGAAATAAAAGATATTATGCTTATGGCTAGTCATGTCAGGGTAATGTTTTGTGACAACTGAGGTTTTAAAGAGGTTTGGCACTTAATTATTTTAAAAGGTTATTAAGTCATTTCTAACCTCTCTTTTTTTCTAGTTTTGAGATCCTTCTCCGCAACTTCATTAACAATTCCACTCTAAGACAAGCTCATCCTTTTGGTATACAAAATCCCTTTAGATTAAATGGAACAATCGAAAGAGATGTTGAAAGTCCTAATTTTTTTTCCCCAAACTGACTTACCATGGTTAATATAGATGGAGAAGGACTTCAGTAAAGTCACACCATCTAACTGCCTTGGCCATGTCAGCGCTTTAAACTCTCACGTAACTGACTTGACCATATCGCATTTTAAACCTTCAAGTTTTAAACAGAAGTTGGATGGAACCTAAGAATTAACAGAATGAAATTTATTTTTTATTGATAGTAATATAATAACACAATATCCTAAAATTTATTATCATAATTTCATTACATGACACCACTATTAAACTAACAACTCATTATAATTAATAGTAAATATATATTTTGTGTAACGAAGAGAGTAATTTTATTTTTACTTAATTATAATAGGCCCGGCTCTCTCCAGCGAACTGGAAAAAACCTAAGTGCGAACCGGCTATAGCGACGGTTTTTCCCGTAGCTAGCATAAAAAATAGGCTTTGTTCGCTGGAGAAGCGGACAGATTATGTCCCCTCTCGATAAAATTCGCCGTTCAAGCAAACACCCAAGTATGAAACTTAATGCTACTCATTCACTAATATGACCAAAATGGTATGCTTAAAAGTCCAAAATAAACGTTATAAAGCCAAATTTACTATGAACAATAATAAATTATAGAGCAACGAATCAGAGTCAACAAAAACTGCAATTACAGAATAGCAAAATCTCGGAACCAGCAAAGCACCATGAATGAAGGTTGATTATCGATCATCCCTCAGGCCTCAATCATAAAAAAGCTCCAAAAGAAAAACCAATCTCATAATGAAGAAACAATTTAAACAAATAATAAACAATAACTAGAACCCTATGGAAAAAACAACTAACAGTAAAATTACAAGACTGCCAGTCTGCCAAATACTACATAATAAAAAGAAATCCCATACCTTATCAGCTGAGATACCAGAGCTAAATTGTCTAAATCAAAACAATTTTGGGTGAGCAGGTGCTGTTATTGGAAAGAAGACCAAATCTACGGCTTATGCAGACGGGAGATGGAGAGGAAATGGGCAAAGTTACAAAAAAATCCCTGATGTTTACACGGATGTTCCACTTCCACCCTAAACTAATTTTTTTTCCAAAAGTACCCCTAATGTTTACACGGAATTTTTTTAAAAGCAGTTTTTTTTAAAAAAAATAGAATTTTTTTAAAAACAGCTTTTTTTAAAAAAACAGAATTTTTAAAAAAACAGAATTTTTAAAAACAAATTTTTTAAAAACAAAATTTTTAAAAAAACAGAACTTTTTTAAAGCAGTTTTTTTTTAAAAAAATAGAATTTTTAAAACAGATTTTTTAAAAAATAGACTTTTTAAAAGCAGATTTTTTTAAAAAAAACAGAATTTTTAAAACAGCTTCTTTTTAAAAAACAATTTTTAAAAACAATTTTTTAAAAAATAGAATTTTTAAAAAAACGAAACTTTTTAAAAGCAATTTTTAAAAAATAGATTTTTTAAAACAGCTTTTTTAAAAAAAACAGAATTTTTAAAACAGAATTTAAAAAAAAACAGAACTTTTTAAAAACAGTTCTTTTAAAAAAACAGAATTTTTAAAATAGATTTTCTTTTAAGAAAAGAATTTTTAAAAATAAAATTTTTTTAACAAACTTTTTAAAAAACGGAACTTTTTAAAAGAAGATTTTTAAAAAAAACAGAATTTTAAAAAATATTTTTTTTAAAAGGAAACTTTTTAAAAACAGTTTTTTTTTTAAAAAACAGAATTTTAGTATAATAGAATTTTTAAAAAACAGACTTTTTAAAAAAAATAGAATTTTAAAAAAAACAGAATGTTAGTATTTTAGTATTTTTAAATTTATTTTTTTAGTATTTTGTATTTTTTTAATTAGTATTTGATGTAAATATGTTATGTTTTGAATTTTAGTATTTTGATTAAATGATGTAAATTTGTTATGCTTTTTTTTATTTTGAATTTTAGTATTTTTTGTTTTGATTAAATGATATATATTGTTTTATTTAAAATTTTATTATATTTAAGCATGCCACGTCATCAAATTTTAACGCCATTATCTTTTCTTAACGAGAGCGTAAGCGACCCAAAAATGTTAATGTTAAGGGTACTTTTGGAAAAAAAATTAGTTTAAAGTGGAAGTGAAATATCCGTATAAACATTAGGAGTTTTTTTGCACCTTTGCCCTATTGAAAATGAATAAATCAACTTTGTATGATTCAATGGCGAAAAACATAGTAGCGGGGGAGGGGCCACTATGTAGTTTAAATTTTAAAATGAAGACATTTTAATTTTGTTTCATTATTTGCTATAATTAATTTGAATAAAATTTGGCATATAAAATAAAGGCTTAAATATAAATTATTATCCTAAACTATAGGCCATATTTTACTTCGGTGATTTACCTTTCAATTTTCTCAATCAAATGATTAAACTTTTAATTTTTTCCACTATAGTTCAATTGAATTGCCACATCAGAAATTGATGATATGGCTTGAACACGTGGCAAGTCAATGCTGATGTGTTAAATAAAAAACTCATTTTATATTTGATTTAAAATATTATATAGAATTACAAGGACAAAGATGTAAAAAAACAACCAACTAACTAAAAAAGTCAAAAAAAATTATTAATGACTATCATTAACATCTTAATTTAATTTAATTAATTAATTAAAAAATAACATTAAAAATGTTGCTAGCCATTTTGTCAAAATAAAATCAAACATTTTGCTCATAACAGTACACGAACCGAAGCAAACAACAAACCCACTTCCATGAAACTCATGTTATTAACAAGTCTATATCATTGCCTCAAATACCTTCATAAGAACTCAAACTTATTTTCGTTCGATTTCTGAGATTTCCGCTCAATTTCTTCTTATTTTGTTCTCTATTTTATCTTGAAAATACAAAATCTCATCAAGAAACCCAAAACCCAGATGAAGAAATGGCACAAGAAGAAGAAGACCCCGCTGAAGAAGAAAATTCGAGGGCTTTTAGATCTTGGGGGCTTCTCTATAGAAGATTGGTATGGGGTTTGAATCGAGTGTGGATTTTGTAGTTATGATCTGGAATGGTGGAGTTTTGGGGTTAAAGGTTTTGGGGTTCGGATCTTGATGATCTGAATTATCGTCGTTCTTTGGGTCTAAAGAGTAACAAAGATCTATGATTTTGGGTAGCAAAGATCTATATGATTTTGGCTTTATGGATAATTTTGTTTTTGAAAATTTAATTTATATAGATTATTTTGTTTGGAGAGAAGAAGATGATGAATAGTGGGGAGTTATTTTAGGGGTTAAATGCTTTTTCTGTTCTAATCGTTCTTCAATGGATTGGCAAAGAAAATCGAGTTGTTTGTTGCTTTCGGACACTAATTGCTCAGCAGAAACTACGTTTTTCTCTCTTGATTCGAGATCATTCAAGCATTCTTGGAAAGATTTCTGGGTGGAATCCAACTGGGCTTCAAATTCCTTCCATTATTTATTTATTTATTTTATGTATTTGTTTACTGGGTATAGATTTTGGTGAGATTTTTTTCTTTTTGTTGGTGTAATGATAGTGATGATGGTTATGGGTTTATGCTATGGAGAAGAGAAAGAAGGACGGGGATGAAAACTTATGGCAGAGGAAGGTGGTGGTGGTAGTGGTGCAGTGGTAGATTGTGGTGGTGGTGTTGTGGCAGAGTTAAAAGTGTTATAATATTATTGTAATAGTTTGACCTTTTTACCCTTGGACATTCAACAAATGTAAAATTTTATTTTAAATAATAATTTTTAATTACACATAGACACTTATTAGCTTAGTCAGCGATGCCACGTCATCAATTTATGACGTGACAGGTCTAATGGAATGAAACTGAAAAAAATTAATAGTTCAATTATTTAATTGACAACATTGAAAGGTGAATCACCAAAGTGGAATATGACATATAGTTTAGGATAATAATTTATATTTAAGCCTAAAATAAATTATAGGTAATAATATTAACAGAGCAACCAACCCGGATAAATGATAAACATCATTTTTCAAAAAACGAATTTAGAGCAAACCTCTTAAACAGTGTATCTATCTTAAATAACATATTTTTATTAAAAGTTTTGGAAATTTTTTTATAAAACAAAGATTTATAGTGAAATGAAAATTACATAATTATAATGTACCTTCCAAAACCTCAAGTTTAGAAATAGAAAATTACATAATTAAGTAAATGTAAGCCGGAGATGACATGTAAAATAGTTTTATAGTAAAATGAAAAACATGAAATCATTAAAAATTATAATGGTCATGAAAGTGATGAAACGAAGGTTTTCGGGGTTCAAAACAAACATTTTCAACGAAGATTTGTCTAACGGTGTATATATATTTAATTTATATATACAAAGCGAAAATGCGAATTATTCGCTAGATAAAATGTGAGGCTAACTTGCTAGTAAATATAAAATATTTGTGTAAGAGGCAATAACATGAGTTAACTCGTGAATTATTGAAAAAGTATAAAATTATAAAGTTAAAAGAAATAATATAGTAAGTTGTGATTTACTATAAAAGTTATATATTAATCATTTAAATTCGAACTTACGAGTAAAGACAAGAAATATTTTAAACGAGATATGGATGGTTTATGTTTTGAATATGTAAAATAGTTATATGTTAAAGTTGTGAGAAACCTTTATTATTTATATAAATGATTAAAATGAATAAATTTTCTAAAGAAACCAAGATTGGTTTTAAGTGAAGAGTAAATAATATTAGTTTTTATAAAACTAATAATTATTAATAGTGAATATGCATGCATGTTTTGTGACATAATTGGTTACCTAATATGTATGAATATGTGTACACACTTGTGTATAATTTGCGAGGAGAAATTAAATTAAGTTATGGCGGTAATATCCAATCAAGGCAAGTTTCTCAGTTTATTTATGTGGATTTACAATTGCTATAAATAACTGCTAGCATGACTTGTGTTTATAGATATGTGATGCCTATGAACTGCATTAATTGTTTTGTGAATGATGAATGTCAAATTATGACTAATTGTTGAATTGAGTCGGGGAACTCAATATACATGTGCAATGAATGACAAGTGCAGTTCATGTGTAGTATGTTATGTTATGTATGTTACTACTAGTAGAGTTTAAGTTTGATGATACGATTGTAATATGTTTGAACTCCAATAATATAAATGCATGAACTGAATGTGAAACCTATGTGCTACGTGATGCATGATAGACTGTTAGACTTGTTAGGTTGTCGTGCTCAATCTTGCTTAATTTGCAGGTTAAAACTATGATGCGAACTCTCGTAATTAGGAACGCGTGAAAAGAAGACTAGTTGGTTAATGCAGAATGTATTAAACCTTGATGATGGCATTTTACATGTGTAAACCTCAAAGAAGTAAATATTTGAATTATTTTATAAATGAAGATTATTTGTTTTGAAATATAGTTATGTTTAAAAGAATGAATTGTATATATATTCATATCTGTGACACTCCCAAAATATGTATACATCACCTATTCTGAGTCGCCAAATACATGGTACAGAATACAAATACAATCTTTAATATACAACAAGAAAGCTATGAGTTTTAATACAAATATTGTCTTCTAGACAATATCCACTCTCAGAATAAGTTCTCATTACATTTATTGTCACACTATTTAACAGAATAGTGATGACTACTAATATTTGAAAGTAATATGCACACAAGCCAATCATGTTTGATGATAAAGCATATACTTTGTAACAATCTTATTCATTTATTAATAAAAAGTATTAATTTATTAAAGGCTTTTAATTATCTACTTGATCTTTGTTTTTATAATATGTGATAAACCCATAGTTTTAAGCAATGCTTTTAGAATAATGATGATGATCATTCTAATGAGATCTAAATTCTTAGAAAGCTTAAAACTAAAATAGTTCCCAATCGTTGGATTACTAAATTGGGGATTAGTGAATCCTGGATAGATTGGTACATACATTGCTTCGCTTTCATTGGATGAGGATGATTGATCTCATGATCATTTGTGTGGAGACACTAAAGCAGTATGTAGGTGCTTATTAGAGAATAAGTTCACCGAACGTGGCTCGCTAAGGAATACCTAATGGAGTTTTACTTGCTCATCAATAGAATTCTCAGTAGTGATAGTAGTCAAGTAATCCTTGGACTTGAGATCATCATAGTATCTTGTGTATGATGAGTTATACTTTGACTTATTCCTTAAGGCCCTTAGGGCATATTAAAGGGTATGCTTGGGTATAATAAGTTGTACATGGAGATAATGTATGATTAATAAAGAATCTACCACTTCTAATAAAAGAAGAGAAATGTCCTATGTGATTCGATAAATGACAACCCAAAGAGTCCTTGGCCAAGGCGAAAAGAAATTAGAAATGAGTTTCTAATTTACATTATTTGAGTTGTGCATTTAAGGATCGAAATACATATAATTAAATAAAATAAGACTCGACAAGAATTCCATGCCTTATATTTAATTGGGACATCAGATGGTGGAAGGATTGAATTGTATGCAGAACTATTTACTCAAAGGTTCTTTTATGATTAATGTTGAAATCAGTATTATCCGGAAAGTCGTTGATCGCTAGGGAGAGCTTTATCCCTATTGTAGAATAAATATTATTTATTTAAATAAATTAATTATTTAATTTATTTATTTAAATAAGATTAGAATTGTTCTAATTGATTTATTCACAACCTGGTTTAATATGGAGAACCTAAAGGGTCACACCATAAAAGGAAAGAATAATTATTTAAGAAGTTAATGGCATAATCGTAATAATATATATTAAGTATATTTAATTTAATCTATTGTGATAGAATAAATTAAATAGCTTAATATTTATTATTTAATATTTTAGAAATATTAAATATAAATTAATAAGAGAGTCTTATTAATATTATTACAATTATTATTATTTTAATTTCTAAAAGAGTTTAGGAATTAATTTAATATAAGTACTTTCATTTATTCCTAATAGATTAGGAGGGAAAATTAGTTAAAGGAGTTTAATTAATTATCCCTAATAAGATTAGGGAGCTTAATTAATTAAAAGAATTTAATTAATTAAATAAAACCCAATTCCTTAATTGTTAAGGTGGGTGGCCCACATCTATAAATAAGAGGAGTCTTATTATGGGTGTTGGGGTTTGTTGACTTTTTACTAATATGTAATAATTCCAATTTGTTGGAGAAAGACGCCTTTTTCTATGAGATAGGAAAAACTAGGGTTTGAGCAGTCCAAGACTCTTCTTCTTCAATTTTCTTCTTCCTTGGTGGATCACCTCTAGAGGCCAAACATATGGGTGGCTAACGTTGATCAAAGGAAGGAACAAAACCCCGGTGGATTCAAGTTGAACGCGAAAGGATTTGAGGTTAACTTGTACTGAGGAAGCTTCGATCTTCGAGGTATGATTTTATTCTTTATCTTTTCGTTTAATTAATAATTGTGCATAAAGGGTGATCCGGGTATATGGTTTGTAAAAAAATTTAAACTCGATTTTACACGCTTCGCTTAATTTTTGCAATTTGATTGCGTTCAAGAATATTACAAACCTAACAAAGGTGGCATCGAGCCCAAACCTTTATGCGAATTATTAATTGTTTTAAATTTGATATGTATATTGATATGTGTTTAGAACAATTTTTTTTTGGGCATAATTTTATTGTATAAAATTTATTTAAAAAAAAAAAAATAAAATAAAATAAAATAAAATAAAATCTGCAGAATTCCTCCAAGATTCCGGGCATGATTAGTTAATGATTGGCAAATGGTTGGCCTTGATTTTCGCTGCCCCACTTTATATAATAATCATGCTTCACGGAATTTTGTTTTACACGAAAATCAAGGCTAATGTTGGCATGATTGGCTAATGATTACACCGCACGAAAATCCACCGCAATGATTACACCGCACGAAAATTTTAAATGGCAGCAAAATGATTTGGTTATAATCATACTTCATGCAAATTTGATAAAAGGCAAGGCACGGAAATCAAGGGCAGACTAATCATTAGCAAGCAATAATTGGAATTTATTTCCTACATATCATGGACTTGATCAAGTCAAAGAACATACTGCGAAATTAAAAAAAACCAAAATCAAGAATCAGGATATTATATATATATGTATGATATATATTATCCGGTTTTATTATATATATATATAATAACGGTTTTGGTTATTATTATTATTATATATATATAATTTCATTTATTTTATAATTAAGATAAAAAAAAGTTTATTTTAATTTTAAAAATAAAAGATTTATTTTAATATTAAAATAAAAGGGTTTATTTTAATATTAAAATTAAATTTCATGCTAACTAATTAGAGTTGGAATTGGATTCCATGATAACTAATTAGAGTTGAAATTGGATTACCTAATTTCCTTAAATAAAGGAGTTTATTTAAATATGAAATAAGATTTCATATTATTCAAAATAAAGGAGTTTATTTGTGAATAGGAAAAAAAGAATCCGTGTTTCCTTAAATAAAAGAGTTTATTTAAATATGAAATAAGATTTCATATTATTCAAAATAAAGGAGTTTATTTGTGAATAAGAAAGAAAATCCGTGTTTCCTTAAATAAAGGAGTTTATTTAAATATGAAATAAGATTTCATATTATTCAAAATAAAGGAGTTTATTTGTGAATAGGAAAGAAAATCGATGTTTCCTTAAATAAAAGAGTTTATTTTTTTTACATGGAATTGGATTCCATAATTAATTAAAATAAAGGAGTTTATTTTGATTAAAGATTTTGATTAAAATAAAATAGTTTATTTTATTCAAAATTGGATAAATTAAAATAAAATAGTTTTATTTTGATTTAAATTTGGATTAAAATAAAGGAGTTTATTTTGATTCAAAATAGATTTTATACTAACTAAATTTGCCCATTAAATGATATCAATATATATATTGAATGTTTATTATTCATAAGATGAATGTTATTTATCGATGCGTATGGTGATGTGTATGATAATAAATGGGATTGATTATGTATCTATCACCAATATGATTGGATTTTATTTGGATGCATGAATGTATGGGTTTTATTAAATGGGGTCTGCGTACCTCGCCTTCTCTAATTTTTCTTCATATAAATTCTATCTCCTCCTATGTATTTCCCTCGATCACGATCAAGGTTTCTATTTATTTTAAATAGTTTTGTAATAGGAATAGTTAGAATTAATTTTGAAGAATTGGAGATCAAGGAACAAGGAGCTTGAAGACCCGTTTGTAATGGAGCCCTAGGTTTAAATGTAATAGTTATATTTAAATATTATTTCTTGCACCCCTGGGGTTTGACCTTTTGGTTTACTTGGTGGCTCTAGTGAACCAAACTAGAATAAAAGTCCATAATCAATTCGGGTAGAATATAGTATTCTATATGTGCATGCTTATACTATATATATTATATATTATGCAAACATGCTTCAGCATGTTCATTAATATAACGCGTATTTTATATATATATATGTGCATGCGCTAAACAAGATGAGACAAATTAATAACAAACCCCTCAAATTTTTATATTAAGTCCTAAGCGTTCAAAGATATTTGGAATATCGAACGTCAGCTTTCTAAAGATGATAAAATTAATAGAGTATTAAATATTTAATATGAGTTTGTTGTGTCACCACAAGGCAAGTATTAAGTATTTAAGATGTTAATTTATCACATTTGATGCTTATAAAGAAAATTGAACAATATTGTTTTGTTGTGTCACCACAAGGATGATATTTTTCTTTTTGAATATATGGAGTGCTAGGTTTGGACTTAACTTGGATAATTTTGATTCTGGATGTGCCACCACTTGATCAAAATAATCTAAGAGGCAAAAGAAAAGGAGTTGCATAATTGATGTAATTGACAAAAGTTGTCTACCTATTTATTTATATATAGTTTGTTGTGTCACCACAAGGCTATATACATTTGAAATGGGATCCTTATTCTCACTAAAGAAATCTTTAATTAGATTTTGCCAACTATATATAAGTGAGGTAATATAGTTTGAAGAAAATAGTGGGAGATACCAATTTAAAACAAGACCTAATTTATTTTGGTAATTAATAAAAGAATGTATGTTAAAATGTTGTTAATTACAAATTCATTTACGTAATTTTACAATGTCTAAAATTACTATCATCATGAAGCATATTAGATGCTAAATTAACCGCAATCAATTAAATCTGATTGGTTAAGGAATTTGAGAATAGTTCTCATAGTCAAAAAAGCTATCTTATGTCCTTAATACGCCTATCCTCAGTAGAGGTTGCGCATAATGCCTCGAGGAAGACATTGCTACTTTTAGAAAGTGGCAAGATGATGCACAATGATTGGCTCGATGCATCATGCTCGCATCCACGAGTAACGAGCTTCAGCGTCAAGATGAAACTATGGATGCTCCTACTATATTCGTGCACATCAAGTAGTTGATGGTGAGGAAAGTAGACCGATAGATATCGACATATCTAAGGAGTTCTTCCGATCTAGAATGGCCAATGACACTATAAATGATGAATAAAAGTTCTTAACATAATCAATTTGATTGATCAATTAGGACAACCGGTTTTGTCATGGATGGAGATTTGAGCCAAGATTTGATCTTGCACTCACTCCCTGACTCCTTTCATTAATTGTTGTGAATTTTCATATGAACAAGCTAGATATCGCCTTTCTTTGATTTGCTTAACATGTTGAAAAATGTTGAGAATCACTTTCCAACCAAGAAAGACCATGTCTTACTGGTAGGGGCCAAAGGATATTCTGAAAAGAAGAACGATTCAAAGAAGGTAAAGAGAAAAGGCGTAAACAAAGGATAATAAGAACAAAACTGATACGGATAAGAAAGGAGTTTTCTTCCACCGCAATAAGCCCTGGACACTCGGAAAGAAATCATGAGAAGTATCTTGCAGAGGCTAACCAAAGAAGCTTAGTGAAGTTTCTATTATAAATACAAATTTGTTCATGATTTAAAATAAAATTTTCTTTAAGTCAAGGTTCTACTTGGGTATTGGATACCAACTTTGGTTATCATAAATATAGATTTATGAAAGGACCAAATGTAAGTAGTAAAGCTAAACAAATATAAGTAATCCTACGTAGGGAAATAAAGCAAAGGTTGCAACATTAGCCATAGAAACTTATAGTTTAACAATGCCTACGGCAAAATCTATTAAGTCAATAAGTTGTTATTGTATTCCAGCTTCTTGTTAAAAATATTATTTCCATTTTATTGTTGGACAATGAAATCTTAGGTATTATAATTAAGAACAATTGTTGTTCTATTTATAATAATAATGTTTTGTATAGAATCGAATATTACTAATGGATTTTGTATACTGACTTCACGTAAAAATATATTTTGCAAATTGAACAAACTAGTATAAGAAAAGGAGATGATCATTCAAAGAGTTGAATGTGTGTATTTATCGAATACAAGTGTGAATTATTTGAAAGGTTCAAAGAATTCAAAAATGAAACAAATTGATAAAAGTATTAGGATTCTTTGATCGGATCAAAGAATAAATACTTGTCAATAAGTTTCTAGATCATCTCAAATGGTTTTCTCATAATGGACACATCCCGACACGCAATAATTGATTGATGTATCTGAATGAAAAATCATACCTTGTTGGACATGGTGCGGTCCATAATGATTTTACCGACATTCCAAAGATCCTTCCGGGATAATGTCCTAGAAATGGTCGTGACATTCTACGAAAATGGTAACCTCAAAACCCTACCCCAAGACTCCATAAAAGTTATGGATGGGAGGATTCCTAATCTTAAGTATGTTAAGATAAGGGGTTGTCCAACTTATGTGAAAAGATTTCAAAGGATAAGCTTGGGACAAGATTTGAAAAGTGTCGATTTGTGGGACATCCTAAAGTAAGTTTAGGGTATATGTTCTATAATCCTGGCTAAGCAAAAGGTGTTTATTGTGAACACGCTGCCTTCTAAGATAAATGTGTTTATCATTGAAGGGGCTAGTGGGAGGATAATAGATCTTGAAGAGTTCAAGAACCACAAAATACTATAAGTCAAATAAGAGGAACTCAGTAGATGAACTGTTATTACACTGGCAACCGAATCATAACCGAATAGTCTCAAGATACCTAGGAGGTATGGATTCATCATGGATGATGATGATGAGGTACGCATCATGAAGATGATGATCTAGAGTTACATACGATGAGGTAAGAGTTCTAGTGTGTACAAAAGGGTCGATTGGGAGCGTCGTGAAATTTCTAGTATTATATGTTGATATACTACGGATAAAGAATGACATACCAATGCTACAATCAAGAAAGATAAAGTTGTCTAAACATTCCTCCATGAATGATTTGGAAGAGTATCTTAATTGGGGATATAAATCTATATAGATAGATTTATTTAAGAGATGCTCGACTTGACCCAAGGAACGATATATTCATTTGATGCTAAAGTCGCTTAGCATGGCAAACTCCAAGAGATGTCTCATGTATGATGAACTATGGAGTGTATCTCTTAATAGTCCCCACGCACTCGAAAAGAGAGGTCACATGAGTGACAATCATGCATGCAATGAAATGTACGAGACCCGATGTTGATCACCATATTATGGAGAAGTTCACTATGAGTAAGTGAAAAACATCTTAAAGTGCTTAACCTAAGCACTAAGGATGTGATCATATTCATGGTGGGTCTTAATTAAAACTAGAGGGCTTAATGCACTCTCAAGTTTTTCGCATGACACTAAAGACGACGAAAAATCCACTTTAAGGTAAAGGTTACCTTGAATAGTGGTGCGATGAATTAGAAAGGTTCCAAACAAAGAAAGAGTTACCGGTTTAGTGATAAAGACAAAGTATATAGCTATAAATGAAGCTACAAGTTGATTGTTTGGATGAAAAGTTCATTACAGAACTAGGAATAGTTCCTAAGTCTCATCTTGGATCTAAACATGTGTTGTGGCACTTTCATTTGATTATTAGAATCATTGAAAGATGGGAAATCACTATAGAGATAGTGGACTCTCATGAACAACATTACATATCCATTAACTAAAGCTTATCCAACAAAGCAGGATAATCGCCACTTGTAGAAGAGAAGAGTATAAGATACAATGGCGATTGGCTTTAGTGCAAGTGGGAGATTGAAAGTAATATGCACACAAGCCAATCATGTTTGATGATAAAGCATATACTTTGTAACAATCTTATTCATTTATTAATAAAAAGTATTAATTTATTAAAGGCTTTTAATTATCTACATGATCTTTGTTTTATAATATGTGATAAACCCATAGTTTTAAGCAATGCTTTTAGAATAATGATGATGATCATTCTAATGAGATCTAAATTCTTAGAAAGCTTAAAACTAAAATAGTTCCCAATCGTTGGATTACTAAATTGGGGATTAGTGAATCCGGATAGATTGGTACATACGTTGCTTGCTTCATTGGATGAGGATGATTGATCTCACGATCATTTGTGTGGAGACACTAAAGCAGAGTATGTAGGTGCTTATTAGAGAATAAGTTCATTTGAACGTGACTCGCTAAGGAATACCTAATGGAGTTTTACTTGCATCAATAGAAATTCTGTAGTGATAGTAGTACAAGTAATCCTTGGACTTGAGATCATCATAGTATCTTGTGTATGATGAGTTATACTTTGACTTATTCCTTAAGACCCTTAGGGTATATTAAAGGGTATGCTTGGGTATAATAAGTTGTATATATGGAGATAATGTATGATCAATAAAGAATCTACCACTTCTAATAAAAGAAGAGAAATGTCCTATGTGATTCGATAAATGACAACCCAAGAGTAGTCCTTGGCAAAGCGCGTAATGAAATTAGAAAGGAGTTTCTAATTTTCATTATTTGAGTTTTGCATTTAAGGATCGAAATACATATAATTAAATAAATTAAGACTTGACAAAATTCCATGTCTTATATTTAATTGGGACATCAGATGGTGGAAGGATTGAATTGTCATTTGCAACTATTTACTCAAAGGTTCTTTTATGATTAATGTTGAAATCATATTATCCGGAAAGTCGTTGATCGCTAGAGAGGCTTATCCTATTGTAGAATAAATATTATTTATTTAAATAAATTAATTGTTTAATTTATTTATTTAAATAAGATTAGAATTGTTCTAATTGATTTATTCACAACCTATTTAATATAGAGAACCTAAAAGGGTCACACCATAAAAGGAAGAATAATTATTTAAGAAGTTAATGGCATAATCGTAATAATATATTAAGTATATTTAATTTAATCTATGGTGATAGAATAAATTAAATAGCTTAATATTTATTATTTAATATTTTAGAAATATTAAATATAAATTAATAAGAGGAGTCTTATTAATATTATTACAATTATTATTATTTTAATTTCTAAAAGAGTTTAGGAATTAATTTAATATAAGTACTCTCATTTATTCCTAATAGGATTAGGAGGGAAAATTAGTTAAAGGAGTTTAATTAATTATCCCTAATAAGATTAGGGAGCTTAATTAATTAAAAGAATTTAATTAATTAAATAAAACCCAATTCCTTAATTGTTAAGGTGGGTGGCCCACATCTATAAATAAGAGGAGTCTTATTATGGGTGTTGGGGTTTGTTGACTTTTACTAATACGTAATAATTCCAATTTGTTGGAGAGTACGCCCTTTTTCTATAGAGATAGAAAAAACTAGGGTTTGAGCCAGTACCCCTTCTTCTTCAATTTTCTTCTTCCTTGGTGGATCACCTCTAGAGGCCAAACATATGGGTGGCTAACGTTGATCAAAGGAAGGAACAAAACCCCGGTGGATTCAAGTTGAACGCGAAAGGATTTGGAGGTGAACTTGTACCTGAGGAAGCTCGATCTTCAAGGGTATGATTTTATTCTTTATCTTTTCGTTTAATTAATAATTGTGCATAAAGGGTGATCCGGGTATATGGTTTGTAAAAAAAATTTAAACTCTGATTTTACACGCTTCCGCTTAATTTTTGCATTTTGATTGCGTTCAAGAATATTACAAACCTAACAATATTATCATTGTGACTCCCCCAAAATAGGTATACATCACCCATTCTGAGTTGTCAATACATGGTACAGAAACAATTACAACTTTATTAATACAACAATAAAACTGTAAGTTTAAATACAAATATTATCTTCTAAACAATATCTATACCCAAATAAATCCTCATCACAATTATTTATACATTATTTTACAAAAATGGTGAGGACTACTAAACAACTCTCTCTATAACCATCATTCCATACCCCGACTCGTATTCGCTACATTCTCGCTACGAGAAGAAAATGGAACAAAAAAAGAAAAGGTGAGCTCAACTAGCCCAAGAAGAACATTATGACTAAGATAATATAAAACAAATTATCGTTAGTCTTCAACAGGAAAAAATCGAGATAATATAATAAACAACAAGTTTTAGATCAATATTTGCAATGAAAAAAATAATAATTCATGTAAGAGTTACGTAGAGAATGAAATCTACTAGTATCTATGAATTTAACAATCCATCAATGATATTTTTATCCTCAGTAACATCAATCAATGCACATCTTGAATCATATATTCATCTTTGCACTACAGGCCAAAGATATTCATCAGTTGGTCATGTTCATCTCAACACCTGTTCATCTTTGCACTACGGCCAAAGATATTCATAATAAAATCAACCATCATTGCACTACAGGCCAAAGATATTCAGTAACATCATCATTTAGGACTGAGGATGATGAAAAATATTTTTAAAGAAAACGAATCCAGTGAAACAAAAGAACAAATATTAAGGATTCGTACTTTAAACAATCCGAGTTCAAAAATACTTTATAAATAATCATACTGAAGTAAAATTCAAGAATGATCAAAACATGGATATAAACAAAGCTAGTATCCATAATAGATATTTTGGATGAAAAGGACAAAATTTATTTTTCGATGAATAGTGCCGTATTCGTGAATAGTGCCGTATACGTGAATAGTAACCACGACACAAAAAGTTCCAAATTTGATTAAAAGTTCAAACCAATATTTCGGCATAATGATATTGAAGAAAATAATATCATTTTAAAAAAATAATATCCACTTACCTCGAAAGAATAAAGATACTTACAATTTACTTTCTTGAATAAAGTCTTTGAAGAAACTTACAATCAGATAAAGAACACTCAAAGTATCAAAATACTCACAAGAATACGCTCAATATATAGAGAGAAAGAGAGAAAACTTCAGTTTCTGGTGTAATTTTCAATTCTAACCTAAGCACCCTATTTATAGGAAAATGCTTAGAACACCAAAACAGAAAATTTAATAAAATATTATAATAATTACAAAATTTTCCTACGCCCACTTTTACTAATTGAACTCAGCACTTTGCACATGTTTGTGTAGCCCACCAAACACAAAAAACATTTTTCTTATTTAAATTATTTTAAACTTCCAAAAATCAATTATTTCAAAATTTCAGAACTTCAATAATTCATAATAAATAGCCATTTTATCAGAAAAATTCGAACCACGTGTCCTTTCCATAGGAAATTTCATTTTCTACAACTTTGTAAGTTTAAATTTTTCCAAATTCCAAACAGAAATTGACCGAAATCCACAAACGAGCGATTTGATAGGCTATAATCAAATTTCAGTCAAGAAATGGTGTCCACAAACATGAAAAATATGTTTTAAATATTTTTAGTAACAAAAATACGCCTCCTCCTCATACACTCATATATCCGACATTCATTGTAAAAATATCACCATTATTATATTATTAAAAATATAATAATATATTTAAATGAATTATTTTATCAGAAAAAAGATAAAATATTTATTTTCAACAATTGTCACATTAAAATTTTCTCCATCTATATCCACATAAAATTAATATTTTTCTCATCATATAAATCAATAATTAATTATTCACAAATAATATTACGTAATCACAATCTCGACAACCACCAGGTTCTCAGGATAGAGGGCTTTCCAATAAGGATTTCTCTTCTTGCTGTAATTAGATGACCTAACCTCTCCTTGAAGCGAACTTTCTAGACATTGCCAACAATGTTATCCAATAATATTATTCAGATAATGTGAGACCCCAGATTTTATCAATAAAGATTTTAATTTTGTTGAAATAATTTTTAATATTATGGTGTGAATTTAAGATAATATTATAGTTGTGGGTAGTATTTATAAATTTTGCAAAAGTATGCAAGTGGTTATATTATATTCGATTGGTGGGGAATATTCGGTTTAGCGAGGAATATTCGTGCAATGACTCAATCATTGGTGGACCCTACAATGTAATTATTGTTTGGATTGAGAAAACGACAAAAATATTTTATTGAAATAACGGCGGAAGTTTTACCGTGGTTCTTTGTTGAACTACTTTTGGTAGTAAAAGTATAATAATACGTGTGGTTGCATAGTAGCACTTGCAGTATTGATTATTGATGCTTATGTGAGAAGTCACTCAGTTTGATTCCATTATTATTGTCGATTAATAATATGAATTATTATAGCGATAATGACGTTTTGTTTTATTCAGTATTATTAACGTAATAAAATGAAACATCTTTTATATAAAATAGAATACTTTATTAAAGTTATTACATAAATAGAATATATTATATTTTATTATGCATAGTGTTGCATAGTATTTTGTATAGTGTTTGCATAGTAAAATGTTTTATATAAATAGAATATATTATATTTTATTTAAAAGATTTTTCTTTAAATATGGACCGTCATTAAAGTAAATCAATCTGGACCGCTCATGGATTAGTTACTATGCATTCCATTTTCCTATAAATGAAGCTCATTCCTTCATTATTTTCTTACGAATTCATTGAAACTCTAGAGAGAAATTATAGAGAGAAGCTTATAGAGAGAAAGTTATAGAAAGAAGAAGAGTATTACTGCTACTTCACTACTTCTATATTCATTTCTTTTTACGGTAAGGGGGTGTTATTCTTTCTTCTTGAAGAGAACTTACATTATTCCATTCATTATTATTACATTGGAATAACTTAAAAAGTGGCATACCCTATACATAACTTTGTATACGCGGCATACCCTATACTTGGTGAAATCCTTATGTTATTCCATTGCTTATTATTACATTGGAATAACTTTTGTATATGCCATTTACCCTATACTTGGTGACATTCTTCTATTATTACATTTGGAACATCCTGTGCATGTGTTTTACACCCACTGGTTCCGCTTTTATTATTCTGTTGGAACATCCATGCATGTGTTTTACACCGACTGGTTCCGCTTTTATCATTCTGTTGAATATCCTATCTCGTGTTTTACAATCGGATCAGTTCCATCTTTATTATTACATTGGAACATCCCGCTTGTGTGTGAATTTCACGACTTTGGTTCCGTTATTATTATTCTCGCTGGAATAACTTTGTCTGTCATCGAATCTGCATGCACGGTGATTTCTTTTGTTATTCCATTCTTTATTATACCCAGTGGTTTAAAACTTTGACTTCTATACTCCATGAAATTAGTAGAATATCCTTGATATTTGCGTTTCATCTAAGATCTTTTCATGAAAATATTCTTCCGATCATTCTTGAATTTTACTCTCTGAAACAAAGATCATGTTGACAATTTGGGCGTTAATAATTCATGGATTAAATAATTCTTGAACTTGTTTTATTGAATTACTATGTCATTGTCATCATCCTCTCATGTTATATTATGTTATCTTTGGCTTACGTGCATAGATGAACTTAGTATGATTATGACCGAGGATCATTCGGTATAATCATGACTTGATATAAATGATGTGACAAAAGTCCTCGATGGGCACGTAATGCGGTGATGGATAGTTTTTGGTATGATTATGACCGGGGGTGATTCGGTATAGTCATGACCATTGATAATTTGATGAAAATCCTTGGCCGTGGTTCGGGGATGATTACATGTGGTGGTTTATTTATTAAAATTGAGTCTCAAATGATAAAAATTGATGAAAACCTTTTAAAACCTAAAAGATAGTAGACTTTATTCTCTACTTGACTCTTTTAATGGATTGCTTATTCCGATGCAGTTAAACTGGTTGTCTATTGTATTTTATCGGTTTAACATCATTGAAGGCTAATGATAATTTATTCGCATTATCTTAGTCATAATATTTCTTCTTGGGCTAGTTGAGCTCACCCTTTCTTTCACTTTTTCTCTTGAAATGAGAACATATTTAGGGACGAGTCGAGGAACGAAGTAATGGTCCGAGAGGATAGCATTAGTAGTCCTCACTATTCTGTGAAATAGTGTGATAATAGTTGTAATGAGGACTCCTTTTGAGTTTGTATAATATCTAGTAGACAATATTTGTATTCAAACTCATAGTTTATGTCGTATTGTACACGACAGTTATATTAGTAAGTTGTATTTGAATTTATGTACCATGTAAGTGGCGACCCAAGATGGGTGGCGATACATAATTTTTGGGGCGTCCACGGTTGGTATCGAGCCATAAGTGTGAAGAGCCCCGAGCCTCTCGCTGGTGACTTCCTGTTGATGGGGAATGCACCGAAGCCAGACTCTCCGTAGGGGACGCCGTCTTTCGGGGCAAGCTGATAGGTACCAATGTGAGGTGCTGACGCAAGTTGGTGTCCAGAGTCACAGTTGGTATCAGATCTTAGGGATATGATCCCTGGCTAAAAGGTGAGAATAGTACTAGGAGGGGAGAGACGGGGAATTCCTTCGCTAGTATGACCTACCTAAATTTATTTGGTATTTAATTGGTCGGTCAGAATATAGGGATAATTTGTTACATGTCAATTAACCATTGTTTTGTGACAGTGTTTGAGAATGGCATCCGAAAATCTTTGAGTTAAGCAATGAAGCACATGAGAGTGTTGATTCAAATTTCAAACAAAAGGTAACGACCAACAACACGATAATAATCATCTTTGGTGGCAACGGCCATCGAACAATGATAACCATCGTGGGGAAATTATCATGCTAAGAATGGTAACCACTTGGTGGTAATCATGGCAAAGATAATAAAGTGGAAATTTCAAGAAGAGAAGGTCATTTAGCTCGATTTTGTCGTATAGTGAAGTCAAGTCCATTTGGGATAGTGGCACCAAAGGCGAATCTGGACAAAACAAAGCTCTGCGTGGTTTCGGGAAGAGCGTTTTCGTGACTTCTCAAAAGTGGGTAACCCGAACGAAGTTAGCACGGGTTAGTTAATTATAAATTCTTACGAAGTCTATACCTTATTAGATCCTGGTTCTACCCATTCTTTTATCTCTCTTGTTTGTGTCCAACGTTTAAATTTGACTCAGGAGAAATTAGACTTTGATTTATCTATTGAAACTTCGTTGGGAGAAACCTTCATTACCTCCAATCGCTTATTAATCTTGTTGTTTCAAATAAACACTTTCACGTTACTGTCCGATCTTATCTCTTTGAAAATACTTGCCTTTGAGGTAATTTTGAAAAGCGATTGATTAACTACTCATTATTCTTTTTGTAAGGTTGTTAGCTTTCATATTCTAACCAACTTTGTTATACTGAATTCAAAGTAACCAAACCCTAAAGTTAATCATTTGTTATATCAAGCCATAAGTAAAGAGCCCCGATCCTTTCGTTGTTAACTTCCTTGTGTGGAATGCACCGAAGCGGACTTTTCACGTAGGCGACGTCGTGATTGAAGATGGCAAGTTGATAGGTATCATTGTGAGGTGCCATCTGGGTTAAGGGATAGAAATCACAGTTGGTATTAATGTGACGTCTATCCAAGTCTTGAGACGAGAGTAATGATTTTGAATGATATTTCTATCATTAATAAATTTCTTGACGTATTCTTGAAGATTTCCTAGCCTACCCTAGAGTGAAAAATCGAATTTTGTATTGACCCAAAGACAAAAACCCATTTCTTAAACCCTCAAATATTTCTTCAACTAAAAGGATCTGTTTACGAGGATTATGATGAAAGTCATAATAAAAGCATTGGACTAATGAAAATCATTGGTATATGAAGTATTAGTAAGTGTTATGATGAGTTATGTAGGTTATTATGTGAAAACATGAAAGTTTCTTAGAAATCACAAAGAGTTGAAAATCAGATTTTAGTGAAAAACGTAACATGAAATTAAATTGACCATATCTCCTATTATATTTTGAATTTTTGAATGTGGTCAAGTCCTAGAGTTAGATCTATGAGTTACCTAACTAATCCAAGTGGAATTACTGGAAAAGGTGTTGTAGATTTTTGTGTGGACTGATTTTAGCAAAGGAGTGCAAAGCTGCAAAAACCGAAAAAGCTTCTGCCATGATTTTAGAGAGGCTGTTTCGGCCACTTAAATTATGAGAAAATTCTGGCCTTTTGGAACATGAAAGTATATGGTATAAAGTACCTCCTGTCCAAAAATGAGCTCATTCGACTTAAAATGAGCAAGTTATGACTATTTCAATATTTAGGTTTTTCCGAAATAAAAACGCTATAACCGGAGTTCTATAACTCCGATGACCATGAAATTTAAACTGAAGCTCACGTTAACATGTGTAAGGTCCTGCCAAGATTTGGGAATTTTGGAGTTAAACTTGAGGTAGCTAATTTCTTAAGGAATTAATTAGAAATTGATTTTTAAAAATAGTAAATGAATTTTAAAAATTCCGAGAAAAATATATTTTCATTATGGGACTATATTATGCTAAATCCCAGAAAAGAAATATTTTTGGGGCTGATTTGGTATTTTCATGAAAATAGTTTAATTACGAACATATGAGTTAAATATGTTATGTGAAGTAACAAAGTTGAAAATAGGATTTTATGGCTAGAGAATCCTATATAGAGTATATGCATATTTTTTGATGAGGATTTGATAATTGGTGATGATATCTTATGAGTATGACATTTTGAATGATTAAATGCATTATATGGTAAAGCGTAAACAATTGAGATAAATTGTTTATAAATTTAAGAAGTGATTAAAATATTGTTATAATATTAATGTTGTTAGATTATGAGATTATTAAGTGATTGATAACATGGGGATATTCTTGAATCCTGGATAAATTATATTATAAATGTTTAATATTTATCCTTTATCTCATTTGATTGATTCTTTATATCATTATCCTCATGCTTATATTATGTTGAAAGTCATCATGGCACATAGTAGTGCATAGATGGACTTGGTGTGATTATGACTGTGGATTGTTCGGGTATAATCATAACCGTAATTGTTATCTTTAAGTAATCATATAATTTGTGGTAATTGAATACACAATTATCTTTGGCCGTAGTGCATGGATAATTTGTGGTCGTGATACTAATGAATACACAATTATCTTTGGCCGTAGTGCATGGATAATTTGTGGTCGTGATACTAATGAATACACAATTATCTTTGGCCGTAGTGCATGGATAATTTGTGGTCGTGATACTAAATGAATACACAATTATCTTTGGTAGTAGTGCATGGATAATTTATGGTCGTGATACTTAATGAATACACAATTATCTTTGGTAGTAGTGTATGGATAATTTATGGTCGTGATACTAATGAATACACAATTATCTTTGGTAGTAGTGCATGGATAATTTGTGGTCGTGATACTAATGAATACACAATTATCTTTGGTAGTAGTGCATGGATAATTTGTGGTCGTGATACTTAATGAATACACAATTATCTTTGGCCGTAGTAGTGCATGGATAATTTATGGTCGTGATACTAATGAATACACAATTATCTTTGTAGTAGTAGTGCATGGATAATTTGTGGTCGTGATACTAATGAATACACAATTATCTTTGGCCGTAGTGCATGGATAATTTGTGGTCGTGATACTAATGAATACACAATTATCTTTGGCCGTAGTGCATGGATGATTCGATGATATGGATTAATTATTGAGCTGAGTCTCAGCAATGAAATATTAATTCATGGATGTGGTAAAAGTCATCTTTGGCCGTAGTGCATTGATAGACTTGGTATGATTATGACCACGGATTATTCGGTATAATCATGACCGTAATTGAAAACATGAATATCCTTAGCCAGTAGTGCATGGATAATTTATGGTTGTGATACTATTAAGCTGAGTCTCAGTATTATTGGTTTTACAGTTATATATCTTTGGCTTGTAGTGCAAAGATGAATTGTTAATGAATATCTTTGGCCGGATTTCAAAGATGAATTTAATATTTTTAAACGATAAAGGTATTCAAGGTATCCTCATCTCTTTATCATATCAGTATACACTTCTAATTTCGAGGGCTAAATTCCATAAGGAGGGAGATTGTGAGACCCAGATTTTATCAATAAAGATTTTAATTTTGTTGAAATAATTTTTAATATTATGGTGTGAATTTAAGATAATATTATAGTTGTGGGTAGTATTTATAAATTTTGCAAAGTATGCAAGTGGTTATATTATATTCGATTGGTCGGGAATATTAGGTTTAGCGAGGAATATTCAAATGCAACTACTCAATCATTGGTGGACCCCACAATGAAATTATTGTCGGATTGAGAAAACGACAAAAATATTTTATTGAAATAACGGCGGAAGTTTTACTTGTGGTTCTTGTTGAACTACTCGGTAGTAAAAGTATAATGTACGTGTGGTTGCGTAGTAAATACACGGTATTGATTATTGATGCTTATGTGAGAAGTCACTCGGTTTGATTCCATTATTGTCGATTAATAATATTAATTATTATAGCGATAATGACGTTTTGTTTTATTCGTATTATTAACGTAATAAAATGAAACATCTTTTATATAAAATAGAATACTTTATTAAAGTTATTACATAAATAGAATATATTATATTTTATTATGCATAGTGTTGCGTAGTATTTTGCATAGTGTTTTTGTATAGTAAAAAATGTTTTTATATAAATAGAATATATTATATTTTATTTAAAAGATTTTTCTTTAAATATGGATAGTGCCAGATTAAAGTAAATCAATGCAGACCGTTAATGGATTAGTTCTTATGCATTCCATTTTCCTATAAATAGAAGCTCATTCCTTCATTATTTTCTTTACTAATTCATTGAAACTCTGAGAGAGAAATTATGAGAGAAGCTATAGAGAAAAGTTATAGAAAGAAGAAGAGTATTCTCGCTACTTCACTACTTCTATATTCAGGTTCTTTTTACGGTGAGGGTGTTATTCTTTCTTCTTGAAGAGAACTTCATTATTCCATTCATTATTATTACATTGGAATAACTTTTATAAAAGTGGCATACCCTATACATAACTTTTGATATCTGGCGGCATACCCTATACTTGGTGAAATCCTTATGTTATTCCATTGCTTATTATTACATTGGAATAACTTTTGTATCTGCCATTTACCTATACTTGGTGACATTCTTCTATTATTACATTGGAACATCCTCATGCATGTGTTTTACACCTGACTGGTTCCGCTTTTTATTATTACATTGGAACATCCACATGCATGTGTTTTACACCTGACTGGTTCCGCTCTTTATCATTCTCATTTGGAATATCCTATCATGTGTTTTACACCGGATCCGTTCCATCTTTATTATTACATTGGAACATCCATTGATTGTGAATTTCACCGACACGGTTCCGTTATTATTATTACTGTTGGAATAACTTTTGTCATCGCAAGTCTGCATGCATGGTGATTTCTTTTGTTATTCCATTCTTTATTATACCCAGTTGGTTAAAACTTTGACTTCTATACTCCATGAAATTAGTAGAATATCCTTGATATTTGCGTTTCATCTAAAGATCTTTCATGAAAATATTCTTCCGATCATTCTTGAATTTTACTCTACGAAAAAAGATATCATGTTGACAATTTGGGCGTTAATAATTCATGGATTAAATAATTCTTGAACTTGTTTTATTGAATTACTATGTCATTGTCATCATCCTCATGTTATATTATGTTATCTTTGGCTTACGTGCGTAGATGAACTTAGTATGATTATGACCGAGGATCATTCGGTATAATCATGACTTGATATAAATGATGTGACAAAAGTCCTCGATGGCTGTAATGCAATGATGGATAGTTTTGGTATGATTATGACCAGGGGTGATTCGGTATAGTCATGACCATTGATAATTTGATGAAAATCCTTGGCCGTGGTTCGGGGATGATTACATGTGGTGGTTTATTTATTAAAATCGAGTCTCAAATGATAAAAATTGATGAAAACCTTTTAAAACCTAAAAGATAGTAGACTTTATTCTCTACTTGACTCTTTTAATGGATTGCTTATTCCGCTTAGATTAAACCGGTTGTCTATTGTATTTTATCGGTTTAACATTTGTTGAAGGCTAATGATAATTTATTCGCATTATCTTAGTCATAATATTTCTTCTTTGGCTAGTTGAGCTCACCTTTTCTTTCACCGTATTCTCTTGAAAATGAGAACATAAATTTGGGACGAGTCGGGGAACGAAGTAATGGTCGAGAGGATAGCATTAGTAGTCCTCACTATTCTACAGTGAAATAGTGTGATAATAGTTGTAATGAGGACTCCTTTTGAGTTTGTATAATATCTAGTAGACAATATTTGTATTCAAACTCATAGTTTATATCGTATTATTACCGGCAGTTATATTAATAAGTTGTATTTGAATTTATGTACCATGTAAGTGGCGACCCAAGATGGGTGACGTATACATAATTTTGGGGGGCGTCACAGATAATATGAATTATTGTTCCGATAATGGAAAATACTGTGTAATGATAATTATTGAAACAATAGTAATATAAAATATCAATGCAGCAATTATTGAATCAATAAAATAAAATACTGAACAGTAATTACTGTAACAATTATTGAGTAGTGTCTTCTTACGTAAGAATCAATAATTGGTGTAATACCGTGTGCTACTGTGTTTTAACCATCAAGTATTTCAACAGTATTAACGGTAACAACTACGCCGTTATTTATAACTAACTTATTCTTGTCGTTTTCTTCATCCAATCGCTTTCCGTTATAGGGCCCACACAAGGCTGCGCCGTCGTACGAATATTCTCCGACAGTAATAATATTCCACGACCAAACGAATATTCCACAACAACAATGAATATTTTATAACCACTTGCTTATTTGAAATATTTACGCATTTTTACCCATAACTAACCACATTAATCCAATCAACCTTTACTATTTCAAAATAATAAATAGAGGAATTTAAATTTCATTTATTAATGATTTGGGGTCTTACAATCATCTGGACCGTCACTCCGTTCCCCGACTAGTCCCGGCTATGTTCTCATTTTCTGAAGAGAACAGTGAAAGAAAGGGTGAGCTCAACTAGCCCAGTAAGAAATATTATGACTAAGATAATGCAGAATAAATTATCATTAGTCTTCAACAGTGTTAAACTGATAAAATACAAAAGACATCAAGTTTAACTACAGCGAAACATGCAATCCATTCAAAGAGTCAAGTAGAGAATAAAATCTACTATCTTTTATGATTTAAAAGGTTTTTCATCACTTTTATCGCTGGGACTCAGCTTAATAAATAATCCACATCATCCCTGCACTACGACCAAGGATATTCATTACTATCACAACCATAAATTATCCATGCGCTACGGGCCAAGGATATTCGTGTATTCATCAATGGTCATGATCATGCCAACAACTGTCCAACAATGCACTACAGGCCAATGAGAACTTTTACCACATCATTTGTAACATTACGGTCACGATTACACCGTATAATCCTTGGTCATAATCATACCAAGTCCATCTATGCACTACAGGCCACAGATGACTTTCAAAAAAAATATAAACATGAGGATGATGACAATGATATAAGAGTTCAATAAAATAATTTCAAGACTTAATTTATTCAGGAACTAATAACGTCCAAATTGTCAACATGATACTTCTTTGTAGAGTAAAATTTAAGAATGCTCAGAAGAATATTTCCACGAAAAGATACTGGATGAAGCGCAAATATTAAGGATATTCCACCAATTTCATGGAGTATAGAAGTCAAAACTTTAACCAACTGAGTATAATAAAGAATAGAATAACAAAAGAAATCACCATGCATGCGGTACTTGATGTATGTGTTATTCCAATGAACAATAAATAACGGAACCCGTGTCAAAGCGTGTACGCATCGGCAGATATTCCAACATAATAATAAAGAATGGAATAACAACGAAATCACTGCATGCGGTATGCTTGGCATGATACGAGTTATTCCAACCGAATAATAAATAAGGGAATCGGATCCGGCGTAAAAACGCATGCATGAGATATTCCAACAAAATAATAAAGATTTTAAAACGTGTCCGTACGTAAAACGCATGATATACGATATTCCAACGAATAATAAAAAGACAAGAACCGGGTTCGCGTAAAAAGCGCGAACCTGACGTTCCAATAGAATAATAACGAATGGAATAACAACGAAATCACCAAGTATAGGGTGAATCACAGATATCTGAGTTATTCCAACAGAATAATAAAAATGGAATAATGAAGTTCTCTTCATGAATATGAAAAAATAACACCCTTACCTTATAAAGAAGAGTACTCAAACGGTAGAGGCGGGGATATACTTGAAGAAACTTGCACTACGCTCAAAGCTTTCTTAAACGCTAAAGAAATACGCTCAAGATAGAAGAATAATTCTCTCTACAATTTCTCTATCTAGAGTTTCAGTGAATTCGTAAGAAATAATGAAGGAATGAGCTTTTATTTATAGAAGAATGGACTGAATAGTAACCAATCCATGAACGGTCTAGATCGATTTACTTAAACGGACGGTCCAGATTGGTTTACAATAAAATATAATATATTCTATTTATAATCTAATAAAACGAATAACTTTTAAAAAGATTTTACTATCTGAAACACTACGCAAAGACTATCTGAATACTATGCATAATAAAATATAATATATTCTAATTATTGTTTAATAAAACGAATAACTTTATAAAAGTATTATGTTTTATATAAAAAACTTTTACTATTAAATTTAATAAAACGAATAACTTTATAAAAGTATTACATTTTATATAAAAAACTTTTCATTTTATTACATTAATAATACTAATAAAACAAAACTTCATCATTATTATTATTATTCACACTATTAATCGACCGGTTAGTTCCCAGAAAGAGGGGCTTTCTAATAAGGATTTCTCCACTATTAAGCGGCTTGATTAGGTGACCAAACCTCTCTCTTGGCGTAACTTCAGACATCATTAATAATGCAAATAATAATATTAATAACTCTGTCATCTCAATTATTGATTTAATAATATATAAAATATCGATAATAATTAAATAAAAGCTGAATGACTTCTCACGTAAACATCAATAATCAATCTGGTAGTGTACTACTTATGCAACCACGCCAGAATCCTATACTTTTAACACCGGTGTTTCAACAGCTTAATGGTAAAACTTCCGCCGTTATTTTCATAAAAATATTTTTATCGTTTTCTCAATCCGACAATAATTCCGCTAGTGGGTCCACTTAATGATTGGGTCATCGTATGCGAATATTCCTGTTAAAAGCGAATATTCCCCACCAATCGAATATTATATAACAACTTCGCGATTTTGCAAAATTTATAAATATTACCCACAACTATAACATTATATCAAATTCATTCCATAATTCAAAAATGATAATTATAGAAAATTCATCTTTATTCATAAAAGTTAGGGTCTTACAATATCTACCCAGATTAAATAAATCATATAATAAATATGATTTTAATATAAAGAAGAAACGTAAAGGTTTCGATTTAGGGAACTAAAGTTGTAAAAAGAAAAGTTTTAAAATTAATTCCGCATTTTCATTTATTTTAACATTAGATAATGTTTTAAAGCTAAAAGAAAATAGTATTAACGCACAAGATAGGGATGAGAAATAGTCTCGATTTTGGGAGCGCTACAGTTGGTATCAAAACTGATAGGTTATAAAGCTTAGGTAGGAATACCTTAGGCTATAATCGTAGAAATGATGATAAGGATGGTAAGAAATAAACTCAAATAAAGTTTAAGTGGTAAGAGATGAATTTAGGAAATTCAATATTAAGGAAAGAAGAAGATAAAGATACGTGTAAGATTAAAAGAAAATAAAGTGATATAGTAACATTATTATATAAGAAATAATTTGTATTGAGGATTGAGTTGTATATATATACATATAACTTAGATAAAATATATCATATAATAAATATGATTCTAAGATATGAGATCGTAAAAGTTGCGATTCAATAAATAAAAAAGGTAAGGAAAATATAAAGGTTTTAATTATTCCAAAAATTTTAGTTATTATTTCATCTTAGTATGACATGAAACTGAATCAAGGTAATTTTTTATGAACAAGGTCAGACTCACGTTAGTTTTGATTTGAATTAAATTGGTCCTAATTTCAGGGTCCTTACAAAAATTTCAGTTACCCTGATCAACATACTATGTCGTCTCCATCTAGATCTCTTCTTCCGATGTACTTTTTTTATTCAAGTATTTCTTTTTTTCTCCAGATCTACATTTAAAGTATTCTTTTTATCTTTGAATGTTTAATTAAAGATGTTATTTTGAAGCGGTGGTGGACGATGGTTGATTCATTGGTGTTAGTGGTGGACTTCGGTTGCTTCGTTTGTGGTGGGTGATGGATTATTTGTTTGTGGTGGGGGATAATTGGTTGTGATAGGTAGTGGTGGTGATGGTGGTGGTGGATTGAGTGGTAGTGCTCGACTGATAGAAATGGTGTCGTGGTGGGTGGATTGCTATTGATGGTGGTGGTAGTGATAAATGTTGGTGCTGGACTGATGAGGATGGTGTCGTTAGTTCTTTTTCTCTAAAAAAAAAATTAGTTGTTTGCGTTTGATAACGAATGGGTGATTGGTAGTGGCAGTGATAAGGTATGGAGGTCATGGTCGGTGATGGTTGATGAGTTCGGCGTTCTAGGGATTATTCTGATTAGGAGAGAATATGATTGAATTGATAAATTAAGGAAGAAGAGGATGAATGAGTTATTTTATTTTGGATTTGAATTGATAGACCAAGGCTTTTTCGATCGATTTTGGGGTGTGCTTTTTGATCGATTCTGATTGAAAAGAGGTTTTTGATGTTTTTAATTAGTTTTAATGTATTAAAGGAAAGGGTGTGACCATTTTACCCTTTAATATGTTAAATATGTTTAAATTTTTAATCACAAAATAAAAAACTATTTTTTTTATCCACGTCAACTAAGTTATGTCCCACCCAAATAGTCACGTCAGCAATTCTAACATGTCAGTTTCAATTGAGTGGAATTGAAAAAAATTAATAGTTCAATCATCTAATTGATAAAATTGAAAAGTGAATCACTGAAGTGGAATATGATTTATAGTTTAGGATAGTAAATTGTATTTAAGCTTTTTTTTAAAAAAATCTTTAAAACTATATAATTTTAATAAAAATATGTTATTTAAAAAAATTATGTTATATAAAAGATATGTTTTAAATCCGTACTCAATAAATATATCCTTAACTTTCGAAGTTGCAGTAGGCCATACTTATTTTTTAATATTAAGTCAAAATTACTCAAAAGAATAAAATCGTACGAATACCTTATTGCTATGTTAATATAAATACCCTATATTATATATTATTATATGTACTATTATCAGATTCTCAAAAAATATGTACTATTATAAAAAAAGTAATCAGTATTATGTCGGTCACTTGATGATAAAAATATTCCTTTGACATAATTTTGTACAAAATATTCATTTAAAATTTATATACCCTCAATTCCAAAATTAGAGTATATTTTGATATTTTAAAATTAGTTTATGAAATATTTAAATTTAAATTGAATCAATTTTAGTACTAAAAACTATTTCTAATTATCACCAATTAATTAAACTATTACTATTCAACATAAATTAACTAAAATTATTACTAATTATCATATTTGTTTCTTTCAATATTTATATAATTTTATATCAACTTTGAATTTTATATTTCACAAATTGATTTCATAAAATCAATTATATCATTAATTTTGGAATAAATAATGTTAAAAATAAATTACTTAAAATATTACTACGAGTATAGATTGACAAATTTGATAGATAAATTGATATGCTCTAAAAATAGTGCGTATAAATGAATTATTATATTCATTTTAAAATTATTAATTAAATAATACGTTTATAAATATTTTAATCCTTCCCGATACAAAATTCTGGTGCTATCACTGGTTGAATTAAAGTGTCTGAAAAGGACGATTCAGTATGTAAATATACGGAGGCCCCCATTAGCGGAATAGGTTGTGGGATGAGAGGAGTGGCGGAGCCGGAGGATTTCAACAGGAGGGTCCGAATTATGTATGTAATTTTTTTTTTGACGGCCTTTTAGTTCGTTGATTTTTTTTTTCCATATTTCTAAATCACAAATAATTCAACATTCAACAAAATCATAATCCTAAATCACAAGTAATTCAACATTTCAATTAGTTACTCAAATTCAATTGAAACAAAAAAATCAATTACAAATTGAAACACATTGTTGATTGTTGAGCCAGTAATCGATACTAGAAACGTGAGTCTCTCTTTGGAGTTCGGATAGTAAAGGCGATAAATCCAACTGCGAGTTCTCATATTACGAAAATGTTGGATAATCACTTCATTATCAATGCGCTTTAAAAATATCTCTCTCGACATAAAGACACCAAACAATTCGGTGAGAAAGTCATCTCCCATCTTGTTGCACAAATTTGTCTTAACAATATTCATTGCAGAAAATACTACGTTCACACTAGCGATGCAATGAGCAAAACTAAAGCCAACTTGATAAGAAGATATACTTAAATGAAAAGTAGTGTGATATCCACCTCAACCATATTAGTTGCAGTAGTTCTCAGACATTTTCTAGTTTGATTCAAACCAAAATTAGGTATACATCACCCATCTTGGGTAGTCGGATACATAGTGCAAAATTTAAATCTGACTTACTAATATAAGCGTAATCACCCATCTTGTATGCAATCTGACATAAATAAGCGTGAGTTTGAATACAAATATTGTCTACTAGATATTATACAAACTCGAAAGGAGTCCTCATTACAATTATTATCACACTATTTCACGAATAATAGTGAGGACTACTAATCTTATCCTCTGGACCATTACTCAGTTCCCAGGCTAAATCCCGGCTATATTCTCATTTCACGAAGAAAACGGTGAAAGAAAGGGTGAGCTCAACTAGCTCGATAAAAATATTATGACTAAGATAATGCGAATAAAATTATCATTAGCCTCTGACAATGATGTTAAGCGATAAAATATAATGAACATCAAGTTTAACTACGGTGAACCAAACGATCCATTAAAAGAGTCAGTAGAAAATAAAATCTACTATCTTTTATGATTTAAAAGGTTTTCATCAACTTTATTATAAATGAGACTCGACTTTAATAAATATTCCACATCATCGAATCACCCACACTTTTCTGACGAGGATATTCTTTAGTATCGCGACCACAATTATTCATGCACTACGGGCGAGAATAGTTGTGTATTCATTAATGGTCATGATCATGCCAACAAGCATCCATCGATGCACTTCTGACCCTTTGAGGATTTTATCACATCATTTGTAACATTACGGTCGTGATTACAAGAATAGTCTGCAGTCGTAATCATACCAAGTCCATCTATACTTCTGAATACAGATGACTTTCAACATAATATAAACATGAGGATGATGACAATGATATAAAATTGATAAAACAAGTTCAAAATTATTTTATCCGGGAATTATTAACGTCAAATTATCGACATGATCTTTGTTTTGTAGAGTAAAATTCAAGAATGATCGGAAGAATATTTCCATGAAAAGATCTTTGGATGAAACCTTGAATATCGAGGATATTCTACTAATTTCATGGAGTATAGAAGTCAAAGTTTTAACCAATGGGTATAATAAAGAATGGAATAACAAAAGAAATCACCGTGCATGCGATAGGCCCGCACGAGCGAGTTATTCAACGCGAATAATAATATAACGGAACCGGTCGGGCGTAATTCCGAAAGGATGTTCAACGAGAATATGTTCAACGGAGAATAATAAAGGATGAATGGAATAATAAAAAGCGGAACCGGTCGGTGTAAACACACGACGGGATGTTCAAGCGAATAATAATAAAAAGGAACGAACGGTCGGTGTAAAACACCACGAGCGGGATGTTCAATGAGAATAATAATAAAAAAAATAAACCGGTCACCTGTAAAACCTGCGAGCGGGATGTTCAATGAGAATAATAGAAGAATGTCACCAAGTATAGGGGTAAAGCGCGTATATGAGGTTATTCCAATAGAATAATAAGCGATGGAATAACAACGAGTTCTCTTCATGAATAAGAAAGAATAACACCCTTTACGAGTCTGAACAAATAATATTCCTACCTTAGAAGAAGCTGAATATTGGAAAAGTGAAGTAGCGAATATACTTTTCTTCTTTCTCTCTATAGTTTCTCTCTCTAGAGTTTGATGAATTAAGTGAAAATAATGAAGGAATGAGCTTTCTATTTATAGAAAAAGCGAGGGTGGCTCTTGAGTGTATGAGAAGTCAAAATGACTCTTGGTAATATTGAAGAGACAACTACTTATTTATTTGAAGGGTAATTAACCTTTGGAACAGAAGAAGAGGCGATTAACTCTTGGTAATATTGAAGGGACAACTACTATTTGCGAAGGGGTAATTACTATTATTGAAGGTAATTACTATTGAAGAAGGTAATTACTATTGAAGAAGGTAATTACTATTGAAGAAGGTAAATACTATTGACGAAGGTAATTACTATTCACAAAGGTAATTACTATTGAAAAGTAATTACTATTGGCGAAGGTAATTACTATTCAAGGTAATTACTATTCTAATTACTATTTAGAGGTAATTACTATTGAAAGAGACTCTTAGATGATGACATATGGGCCCCCCATAAAAATAATCAAACTTACCACAAGCGTCTCATATGAGACTCTTTATATACATCGAGGATTGAATAAATATTACCACAAATCATTTTATTTTTAATCGACACATTTTTAATCTTTCAACAATTATTAATCATTTATAACTTGTAAATCTCGATTAATAATATAACATATTATCTGAGATGATCTTGTGACAATAATTGAATCGATAATATAAGAGATATGATCGTGAATTCTTTGTAGCAATAATTGAGTATAGCTAAGTGACTTCTCACGTAAGCATCGATAATCAATCTGGTGTCTTCTTATGCAACCACAGCGTATTCTTGTACTTTTACCATAGGGTAGTTCAGCGGTTTTAACGGTAACACCTCCGTAGTTATTTTTATAGAAAGATAATTTTGTGGATTTTTCTAACTACGACAATACTTAGTTATAATGAGGGTCCACCATGATTGGTAGTCGTCTGAATATTCCCAAAAAAAGAATATTCCCAGACCAAGCGAATATTTTATAACAACTTGCTTACTTTGCAAAATTTATAAATATTACCTGAACTATAACATTATATCAAATTTATTCCATAATATTCAAAAATAATATTTATAGAAAATTCATCTTTATTTATAAAAGTTGGGGTCTTCTGACCTCCCTTCTTATGATGAAATTTAAGCCCCTCGAAATTAGAGTGCGTACTGGTATGTCGAAGAGGTAAGGATACCTTGATTTCATTTGATTCTAACTCCCAGTCATTTCCTCGACATCGTGGTTCCTCCACAAAACTTTGACTTGAGGTATAACCTTGGGCGTAGAATATGTTCCTTCTTATCAAAATTTGAGCAGGAACCTCTTAAATACGTCAAATCTTCCGCTATTTAAATCGGTTCTAACTTCGATAATATGGTTGGGGTCTTTCACATATTTACGTAACATGGATATGTGAAAAGCGTTATGAACACGAGACATATTTGGCGGTAAAAGCGAGTCTATAGGCCACGATTCCTACTCGATCGAGGATTAAAATGGGCCAGATGAATCGAGGATTAAGTTTTCCTCTCTTTCCAAATCTTGTAACTCCTTTCCATGGAAGCGACTCTTAACAACACATGATCTCTATATCGAATTCCCGTCCTTTCGATGAAGATCGGCATAACTCTTTTATCGATTTTGTGAGGTTTTTATCGTTGTCGGATCGTTTGAATCTTTTTAAGTAGTCATATACGTACCAACTCGGTCCCAACAACGTTGCTTCACCCACCTCATCCCGACATCTTTGAAGCGACACTTTCTTCCATCTGGCGCTTGAATGGAGCCATGCGATACTTGCTTGATAAGCTGTTGTTGTAGGAAAACTCCACCAATGGTAAGAACTTGTCTCAACTCCTTGAAATCAAGGACACGAGTCTTAATAGATCTTGAGAGTTTGAATAGTCCTCTCCATTGTCCGTCCGTCTGCGAGGATGATATCTTAGAAACTAAATCGTGAAATCTGTGCCCATAGCTTTTTGCAAACTAACCCAAAATCGTGAAGTGAATCTTGGGTCTCGATCGGAAACTATGGATCTGGCGCATACCATGCGATCTTACAATCTCGTTTATGTACATCTGAGACAAGGCGTTCAAGTGTATAAGTTTCTCGTATCGGTAAAAAATGAAGCGGAACTTGGTCGATCTATCAACAATGACCCAAATCGCATCGATGCCTTGAAAACCTTAGGAAGGCCGTGCTTGAAATCCATGGTAATGTGCTCCCACTTCCATTACGGAATTTCAAGTGGTTCTGATGGACCTTTTGGTACTTGATGCTCGCTTTAACTTCGTTGACAAGTTAGACACCTTGAGATAAGCAGTAGCTATCTCTCTCTTATATTGCTCCACCAAAATGTATGGCGAATATCGTGATACATTTGGTACTCCCGAGATGGATTGCAAATGGTGTGTTGTGCGCCTCCATCATGATATTATACTTTAAATCGAGGTCGTTAGGAACACAAAATGCAGAGTTGACTCAAAGTATTCCTTCTTCATCGATTCTTGCTTAGGCGCAGCACCTTCTTGCACTTTCTTCCTCCATCGCGTCGACCAGTGCATAGCTTGGCGGCTTTAACTTTATCGATTAAAGTCGGTTCTACTTTCGTATACTCGCTATCATCACATGCGTCCACAGGTCTTTAACTCTATCTCCATCCTTTGCAAGTCACACAAAATGGGCCTTTGCGTTGACAATAACGCTTTTCGTGCTTGCATATGATCTTACTACTCGATCGTCGACTACCACGTTAAACTTTTCGGGATGGTATTGGATGGTATGATCATAATCTTTCAGCAGTTCAAGCCAGCGTCGTTGTCGCGTGTTGAGTTCCTTTTGAGTGAAGAAATATTTGAGGCTTTTATGATCAAGTAAAGATCTCCACTTTCTCCCCATCTGAAGTAATGCCTCCAAATTTTAAGTCTGAAGACAACGGTTATGACTCTAGATCATGAGTAGGATAATTCCTCTCATATTCTTTGAGTTGTCGCGAGAGGCATAAACTATAACTTTTCCATGTTGCATGAGAACACATCCCACCCTTTTGCGAGAAGCATCACTTTGTAGATGACAAATCCCTCAAGGCGGATGGTATTGTCGAGCAGTCTTTGAAATAAGTCTCTCTTGAGTTCTTGAAAACTCTTCTCACATTCTTCGCTCCAATAGAACTTTGTATCTTTTAGTCGGTTTGAGTCGATGGAGTAGCGATTAGAAAATCCTTCCACGAATCTCAGATAATAACCAATTAAGCAAAGAAAGCTACGTGCTTGATCCTTGATTTAGGTTGTTCCCGACTTTGAATAGCTTGATCTTTCTTTGGTCAGCGGATATTCCATGACTTGATACCGCGTGCCCAAGGAATGCTACTTCTTGACGAACTCGCATTTCTTGACTTGGCATAAAGCTTATATTCACGAAGCTTTTGGAGTGTCGACCTCAAGTGTTGCTCATGATCTTCACGGCTTTTGGAATAAATAAGGATGTCATCAATAAAGGCGACCACAAAGTGATCTAAATATTCCTTGAATACTCGGTTCATCATATCCATGAAAGCGGCGGGGCATTAGTCGATCGAAAGGACATGACTAGGAATTCATAATGCCGTCTGGGGAGTTACGGCGAGTCTTTGGAATGTCGGTGGTTCTAATCTTCAATTGGTGATATCAGGAGCGAAGATCGATCTTTGAAAAGAATTTGGCTCCTTACTGGCTGGTCAAGCGGTCATCAATACGTGGCAATGGATACCTATTTTGATGGTGACATGATTGACTCCAGATAATCAATACAAAATCGCATACTCCCATCTTTCTTCTTCACGAATAGAAGCAGGAGCACCCCAGGGAGAAGTACTAGGGCGAATAAAGCCAATGTCTAACAATTCCTGCGGTTGGGTCTTTAACTCCACGAAGTTGATAGGAGCCATTCGATATGGGGCTTTGGAAATAGGTTTTGTCTGGGGTTCAAGGTCGATACAAAATTCAATTTCACGCTCTGGGGTAGGCGGGAAGTTCTTGAGGGAATCGTCGGAAATTTATTAACAATAGAAATATCGTTCAAAAGCGGCGTATTTTTGTTTAAATCTGTGACATGAGCTAAGAAAGCTTGACATCCGTTTTCAATAAGCGAATAGCTTTATGGCTTGAGATGGCCGTGATTGATTTTAATGGTTTGGTCGTTTGAATTAGCATAATAGGTTGATTAGGAATATGAAAGCTAACAACCTTACGAAAACAATCAATTTTGCATGATAAGTAGTTAACCAATCAATCCACTAGAATCACGTCAAATCTGCAAGTATTTTTAATGAAATAAGATCGACGGGTAATGTGAGGTGCAAGATTTGAACCAAACAAGACTTATAAGCGATGGATGTAATGAAGGTTTCTCCCAATGGAGTTTCCACGAGATAAGTCGAAAGTCTAATTTCTCGGTCAAATTTAATCGATGGCGCAAGTAGGAGAAATAAAAGAATGGGTAGAACCGGTATCAAATAAAGTATAGACTTCATTAGAGTTTATGATAAGCTTACGTGATGACCTCATTGGGTTCCTTGCTCTCTGGGAGTCACAACAAAGCGCTCTCCCTTGCCTTCTGGGTTTTGACTTTTACGGGAGCGGCCTTTGGTGCCTCCATCCTAGTTGAATTTGTCTTGATGGCAATAAAATCGAGCTAAGTGACCTTCTCTTCCACAATTATAACATGCTTTGAATGGCATGGCGCGATTTGGATGATGTGTCCCTCTCTCTCGCATTTGAAGCATATGATGGGTGGTCTTTCTCCTTCCTTAACAACGGGTCTTTGGTCTTGGCGTCTTTCCATCATTGTTGAATCTCCTTTTCTTGAAATGTCCATTCTTATTGTTTTGTACCACGATTACCACCAAAGTGGTTACCATATCGGCTTTTGATTCCCTCCACGCTTGTTGTCCAAGCTTGATGACTACTCTCATTTGGTATTATAATTTTTAAAATTTCTCTCTTTTAGTTGCGTTGACTCGTTATCGCTCCACTAAGCGAGCCTATTTACAACATCTGAATACAAACCACGGTTTATGAGAAATAAGATGTTGGCGTATCTCAAACTTCAAACCTCTTAAAAACATTAGCGCCATTCTCTCTTCATTTATCCATCCACCAGTGGGGCATGGCCGTGATAACTCATAAATTTTGCCTCGTATTGCGACACGGTCGTATTGTTTTGTTCGACTTGATAAACTCCACCTCCTTCATATGGCGAATACTTTCGGGAAAGTATTTGTCGTTGAAACGACTCTGGAACTTCTCCCGAGATATCTTGATCTGACGAGGTTGAGTCGTTTCTGGATTCCCACCGATGTCTGCCTCTCTCGCGCATGACGTAAAAGCGTGAAAGGAACCTTTTGCTCCTCGGAGCATCCCAGACATCAAATATCTTGGTAATCTGCTTTATCCATGCTTCCAGCGAAAGTGGTTTTGGCTCTCCCTTAAACTCCGTGGTCCCGGCTCCTTGAATTGTTTAGCGGTGACCGCTTGAGAGTTTTCAGTGTTTCCACCTACGTTTTGGGCGAGGAATCGCTCTACTTTCTTTGTTGCATAAATTACATAAAACCTCTGAACATTTGATCATTCATCATTTAGTCGGTGTTGTTGTTTGCATGAGGATTATCGCCTTCTACGATGCATTATCACGATTATTGATATGTGGTGAATCAACGATCGCTTTGTGCTCCATTCTTTATTCTCAACATTCTCGGATGTCATTTTGAATCTTGCCACAAAACAAAAGGTTAATTGACGTGTAACAAATTATCTCTATATTACGGCCAGACCAATAAAATAGCACGTAAACTTAGGTAGGTCATACTAGCGAAGGTATTCCCGTCTCTCCCTCTAGTACTATTCTCACATCTTAGCGGGGATCGTATCCTAAGCTACGATACTGTTGTGGCGCCCCAAAATTAGGTATACATCACCCATCTTGGGTAGTCGGATCGTAGTGCAAAATTTAAATCTGACTTACTAATATAAGCGTAGGTATGCAATCGACATAAAGCGTGAGTTTGAATACAAATATTATCTACTAGATATTATCTGAGCTCGAAAGGAGTCCTCATTACAATTATTATCACCTTATTTCACGAATAGTGAGGACTACTAATGCTATCCTCGGACCATTACTCTCAGTTCCCAGGCTAGTCCCGGCTATATTCTCATTTCACGAAGAAACGATGAAAGAAAGGGTGAGCTCAACTAGCTCGATGAAATATTATGACTAAGATAATGCGAGAATAAATTATCATTAGCCTTCTGACGATGTTAAGCGATAAAATATAATGAACATCAAGTTTAACTACGGTAGAACCAACAATCCATTAAAAAGTCAGTAGAAAATAAAATCTACTATCTTTTATGATTTAAAAGGTTTTCATCAACTTTTATATATTTGAGACTCGACTTTAATAAATATTCCACATCATCGAATCACCCACACTTTTCTGACGAGGATATTCTTTAGTATCCGACCACAATTATTCATGCACTACTGGGCGAGAATAGTTGTGTATTCATTAATAATCATGATCATACCAACAAGCATCCATCGATGCACTTTCGACCCTTTGAGGATTTTATCACATCATTTGTAACATTACGGTCATGATTACAGAATAGTCTCTGGTGCATAATCATACCAAGTCCATCTATATACTACAGACCCGAGATGACTTTCAACATAATATAAACATGAGGATGATGACAATGATATAAAATTGATAAAACAAGTTCAAAATTATTTTATCCGGGGAATTATTAACGTCAAATTATCGACATGATCTTTTGTTTTGTAGAGTAAATTCAAGAATGATCGGAAGAATATTTCCATGAAAGATCTTTGGATGAAGCGCATGAATATCGAGGATATTCTACTAATTTCATGGAGTATAGAAGTCAAAGTTTTAACTTATTTGGGTATAATAAAGAATGGAATAACAAAAGAAATCACCGTATGTGCGATAAACCTTGCAGGCGAGTTATTCAACGAGAATAATAAATAACGGAACCGGGTCGGTGTAAAAGCGCCTGCAGACGGGATGTTCAACGAATAATAATAAAGAATGGAACCCGGTCCGGTTGTAAAACACCAGACGGATGTTCAATAGAATAATAATAAAGAGCGGAACGAGGTCAAATTATAAAACACACAGAGCGGGATGTTCAGCAGAATAATAATAAAAGCGGAACCGAGGTCCGGTGTGTAAAACACCTGAGACGGGATGTTCCAACGAGAATAATAGAAGAATGTCACCAAGTATAGGGTAAACCACGTAGCATATATCGGAGTTATTCAATAGAATAATAATAAGCGATGGAATAACAAGCAGTTCTCTTCATGAATAAGAAAGAATAACACCTCTTCGAGAATACAACAAATAATATTCCCTACCTTTTAGAAGAATAATATTGGAAAAGTGAAGTAGCGAATAATTTTTTTTCTTTTCTCTATATAGTTTCTCTCTCTGAGAGTTTGATGAATTAAGTGAAAAATAATGAAGGAATGAGCTTTCTATTTATAGAAAAAGCGAGGGTGGCTCTTGAGTATGTTATGAAGGGTCAAAATGACTCTTGGTAATATTGAAGAGACAATACTACTATTTGCGAAGGGGTAATTAACCTTTGGAACAACAGAAGGCGATTAACTCTTGGTAATATTGAAGGAACAACTACTATTTGCGAAGGGTAATTACTATTAATGAAGGTAATTACTATTGTGAAGGTAAATACTATTGAAGAAGTAATTACTATTGAAGAAGGTAAATACTATTGAGAAGGTAATTACTATTGACAAAGGTAATTACTATTCAAAAGGTAATTACTATTGTGAAGGTAAATACTATTGTGAAGGTAATTACTATTCACAAAGGTAATTACTATTCTTAAAGTAATAATTACTATTGAAGAGACTCTTAGATGATGACATATGGGCCCCCATAAAATAATCAAACTTACCACAACGTCTCATATGAGACTCTTTATATACATCGAGGATTGAATAAATATTACCACAAATCATTTTATTTTAATCGACACATTTTTAATCTTTCAACAATTATTAATCATTTATAACTTATCGTCTCAATTAATAATATAACATATTATCTGAGATGATCTTTGTGACAATAATTGAATCGATAATATAAGAGATATGATCGTGACAATTCTTTGTAGCAATAATTGAGTATAGCTAAGTGACTTCTCACGTAAGCATCGATAATCAATCTGGTGTGTCTTCTTATCTGACCACAGCGTATTCTTGTACTTTTACCACCAGGGTAGTTCAGCGGTTTAACGGTAACACCTCTCGTAGTTATTTTATAGAAAGATAATTTTGTGGTTTTCTAACTACGACAATACTTTAGTTATTGTGGGGTCCACCAATGATTGAGTAAAATCGTACGAATATTCCCAAACAAAAGAATATTCCACAGCCAAGCGAATATTTTATAACAACTTGCTTACTTTACTTTGCAAAATTTATAAATATTACCCACACTATAACATTATTATATCATTTTATTCCATAATATTCAAAAATAATATTTATAGAACAAACACGTTATTATACTAAAAAAGATTATAAAATTGTCATTGCTTAATATTTTGTCCAAAAAAAGTAAATAGAAGTGCTGACTAGACTAACCGTTAACATGTGTTAATTATGTGGTAGGTGACATAGATCGGGTTAATTGATATTTTGGTCATTGTACTAATTTTTATTTTGGTTACTGAAACTTTTATTGTTACATTATCGTTATTGAATTACCAAAAATATTAAAAATTAGTAATTTTGTAATTTTTTGTCCAAAATATTAACGAAAAAACTTATTTGATAAACATTTGATATATAGATGTTGAATATTCTAATGGGGTAGTTTGGGTGGGTCAGTTTGTATAAATAAAATAAAATGCTCACCTATAATAAAAGAAAAAAAAAGATAAAGTTAGACTATTTATTTTAATACTCCATAATATTAAAAGAAGATAATTAAAGTTTTAAGAAAAAGGAACATAATTTAAAGAAACAAAAATAATCAAAAATCAAAGTTCATCTTCTTTTTCTAACTATGAACGACGAATTTATCAAGAAAAAAAATGGTGTTCTACACCTTATGTACATCAACTCATTCTCTCACCGTAGACCAAGTCAGAACTAAATTCTCTTGTCAGAAATATAAGTTAGAAAATAGGTCGTCTCTCTTATACCTCTATATACTCGCCGAAAAAGAAATAAAAACGGAGAAAAAAAGAGTGAAAATTTGACGATAGCGACATCCAAAGCTACTTGTTTCACTTCGAAATGAGAGTGAAATAGTTTAGATTAAATCAATTTTTGCAGTAGTCGACAGATCTGACGAGGTTTATTGGCTCAATTTTCTTCTTTATTTAACAGTTTAGTTTTGGTATGATTTTGAAAAAATCATAGACTTAAATTAGCTATGATGTACTTGTTCTTCATACATGTTGTAATATTTTGTAATAAATCATTAATTTGTAATATTTTTAGTACTTCGATAACGAGAATGTAATAACAAATGTTTCAGTAATCAAAATAAAAATCGACTTCTAGTAGAATGATCAAGATGATATTAATTCGATTCACATCATCTGACACATAATTAACACATGTTTACTGTTAGTTTAGTCAACACTTTCGTTCATTTTTTTGGACGAAATGATAAACAATGATCATTTTATAACTTTTTAGTATAATAGTGTGTTTATAACAAAAAAAATAAATTGATAATTATAATAAAAATTGACCCAAATACAATGATCAAAACATCAATTAATCCAGATAAATATAGATATAATGATTTCCTCCAAATTAATATAAAGGCATGTTTGGTTTTGAGGCAGTAGTTGAGTGAGAATGTATATGTGATTGTTGTTAATGTCCCCCGCCGTTTGAATTTATAAAGAAGAGAATGCTATTTTTTCCTTTTGAGTTTAATTCGTAAAAATTTAAACTTTTATTGATGAAGTTTTAAAATCATCAAAGTAATATTTCTTAAATGGCCGTAACATTCAAAATTAGATTGATTAAAGTTAAGTTAATCCACAAAATTAAGTTTTCTGATTTTACAGATTAATTTCAAAAATTTTAAACTAGACTTTTTTTTTTTTTATGGATCTAACATAGTATTATTTAGGGTTAAGTTCAGATGACCACCTGGGGTTTGGCCGATTTTTCACTTAACCACCTGTAGTCAGTAAAACTATATTTAAACTCCTGACTTTTTGAGTTGAAGTGAAAACATTACTTTTTTCATCTAATTTAAAAGTGCGTGTATGTCAAATGCCAAAAAACACGTGAAAATGGCTGTAACAATTAAAAAAATATATGGTATATATAAGGAGGGTAATTAAGTATTTATCCAATTTAAGTAACAGAGTTATGACAGAAAGCAGTTATTCACTTTAACTCAAAAAGTCGAGAGTTTAAATATAGTTTTACTGACTACAGATGGTTAAGTGGAAAACCGCCCAAATTCCAAGTGGTTATTTGAACTTAACCCTATTATTTATTTTAAAGTGAAGTGATATATCCTAATCAAACTTTGATATCTAATGATTCACCACAAATGCATGCAATAAGAATATAAAATAAAATATAATTGAAGGACTCCAAGTGAGATCAATTTATTCGTATAATAGTAAAATTTGAAAGTTGAAAAACAAATATTTTTTTATGTAAAATAAAATAAAGTTAAGAAAATAAATTCACTCAAAGAGATTTATTATATGTAATTTTTTTTTGAAAATTTTAAAATATAGTCACTTATTTACCACCTTTTTATTTTTTTGCTAAATGTTTTAGCCACCTTTATACCAACTTAGGTACCACACATTAGCACATAAATATTTGATTTTTTAAAAAAAAAAAAATTGTTTCAATTTATTTGTCGTTTATAACTTTTTAATAGAATAAATTATTTACTTTTCTATATCACTCATAACTTCTCTTATTGTTCTAAAAAATTTTATCTTTTGTATTACTAGTTTTCAACATCCCATTTAAAGGGTAGTGCTGGAATTTCATACAAATTTTAATTATTAAATAATAATATTAAATGACTTTCTCAAAATACTCCAATGATTATGAGAAAATACTACGACTAGTCGACTACTAGTTTTATGCCCTCTTGTTATTTTAAAATAGTACAAATTTATTGAATTTTCTTGAAAATTCAATAAAATATTCATAAGTTTCACCAACATGAGTACAAATTTCGATGAACTCAATCCAACGCCATGAGCCCATGAGAATCAACGGGCTACAAATTGCACTTATTTTAGACAGGCCGAAGAAAGCCCATGTTCACGGCCTTACTCGAATTTCGGTTCAGCCCAAACTGACCAGCAAAAATAGAACCCGAATTGAGGAGCGCAGCCTATCGACCATCGCTAACTAAGCGTATGTTAGCATCCACCACCATCAAATTAAAGAGCAACTAGTTCAGAAAAAGCCTGGGAGTAGGGTTTTTTTTTTTCTCCGTGTGTTCAAGACTAATATATTAAGTGTACAATTCCGAAGAGACGCGGGAGAAGTGAGTGGATTATTGCCGGCAATCCTATCTCCTTCACGTTCAAAATTTTCTCTCTCCTGCCCTCCTAGTAAGTCTATCTCAAGTACACTCGCGCACTGTTGTACGCGTGTATTTATGTATACTTGATTAATCACAGTGTATTGCGTTTTGACAGGTGATTAGGGCTCAATTATAGGGAATGGTGAGAACAGTCAAGAGTCATCACGTAGAGGAAGAAGGGGACGATGACGAATTCGTTTCAAGGACCACTGATGGCTCTTTTCAACAAGGTATTTTTTATACAATATGTAATTTTTTTTTTGTACTTGTATATGTATAGGTGTCAAGCGCATTTTAAAACAAATATTTTTGGGGCACTAAATGATGGGAATTATTTGTTTAAAGGAGAGGCGAAGAGCGGTGATAGGAAGGCCAATACTAATAGGTCCAAGCATTCGGAGACAGAGCAGCGAAGGAGGAGCAAGATTAATGAAAGGCAAGTTTGTTATATTGATTAGACATTTGCTTTCACTATATTATTACTTTGGGGTATAAGTTTGAAGGTGACATGGTTTTATTTTGATGTTATTAAAATGGTTTCTTTCTGTTAATGGAGAAAGAAAAATGGTTGTCAAACAAGCTAAAGGTGGAACCTTTAACAAACCTTAGAATTTGATTACATACATTTGAAGGCATAAATTGCATAAGCTGGAAATGAAATGAGCAAACCTTTATTTTTAAAACCTTGGCAATTGCAAAGATAGGTCTTAGTGAGTGGCAATTTAGTTAATAGGGGCAGTCAGAATGTGGAAAGACCTAGATTATGTAGAAAGAAGGCTTTTCCTGCACAGAATCTGACAAAATAAAGCCCAACTGTGATTGTAAAACATGATATGTGTTTCCGACCAAACTAGACAGATCAAAGTCTTATTTGAGTCTTTGACTTGAGTTTTCGTTGTGCTGAGTGAACGTAACTGAGGTGATTGTGAGTAAAAAACAGAATATTATCAATTTGGCATGGAAATATTATTGGGAAAAAAAATCTGCTCTAAATATAAAATCTTGGTTTGCCATCATCTAAAAAGTTGTGAAAATGATTTGCCACAAACATAAATTGTGGAGGTCCAATTGACAGAACTTTTGTGAGTTTGGTGTTTATATTTGCAACTGTTTTTTTTTCTTTTCTTTTTCGTTGTATTAGTAAAGATTATTATTTTTGGTTGTGTTTTCATATTGATCAAATTTTTAGGGGACCTTCTGGTAGTTTCCATGGCTTTTCCTCTAAAAGTGTGAGGTCATGGTATTGGGTTTTCAATCTAACACAAACTCCGGAAAGTTTTATTCTAGACTGCTGTATGAATAAAGAATGATAATTGACTCTTCTCATTTTTTTTTCAAATGGTTGTTTAGCGGAAATCTACTCCATATGTATTATTTTCAATTTGTTTGTTCCATCTTGCTGGTTGTTAGATATAATATCATCCTTTTGGTTCCTTTAGGATTATATTTTCAACTGGTTGTCTGGTTAGTATTACAAGCAACAAGGTTCTCATTTTTCCTCCTATGATGTTCTCTTTAGCAAATGGTGAATTGCTGTTAAATCTAGCACTTATGTTGCTTACTTTGAGAAGGGTTGAAGTTTATGTAATGTTTTGGGTATTCAATTCGCGAGCAAGAGATTATTACTTCATTTGGCGTATCTGCAGTTTTCTGAATTTCATGGAGCCTAGTATTTTCATATTCATGCAGGTTTCAGATTTTAAGAGAGCTCATACCTGAAAATGATCAGAAGAGAGATAAAGCTTCATTCTTGTTGGAGGTATGGGGCTTAAGCTGTTGCTGCTATTGTGTTTTTATTTGTTTTTCTAATATGTTAGATTTATAAAATGGGCCCAAAGTTTAGTATATAAAGATATCAAGCTCTCTAACTCCAAACCAATTGACTGTGGGAAGAGTTGGCCCAAGTCATTATATACTAGACATATTTTCTCTAGATATTCAATGTGGGACAAGATATATACTCTAACATAATCCATTAGTTTACTACTCCCTCCTTAAATTACAATCATTTTGAGTTATTTTTGCAATCAATTACAACACGAAAATAAAACTCATTCATTCAAGACAGAGGTAGAATAGCTTTTTCTTATAGGTGCGAAAGCTAATGTAGTTGTTTATTGTTTCCTTGACATAAATGTGAGAGTTCTATATTATATGCACAGGTCATACAGTACATCCAGTTTTTACAGGAGAAGGTACAGATGTATGAGGGGACCTACCAAGGTTGGAGTTCGGAGCCCTCGAAGTTGGTTCCATGGGTAATATGTTAATATTATTATTTTTGGATAAGTGATTCATTGGGCTTTGCACGCGTAGGACTGTGTTATGATTCAGAACTCTTAATTGTGTTGGAATATGGCATTTTAGTTGGCAGTGTTTGTTTGTGTTTGGGCTTGGTATGTCTGATGTTTATTGGTGAGGACTGAGGAGGGGATTTGCATTTGATTTTCAAAAAATATTATATTTTCGCATACCATAGATACTAGCAACTTCCCACAATTCTTTTTCTTTGGCATGTATGGCTATTGTAAACTTGGAGTATTATTATGAACATGTTGTGTTGTTTCTCATTGATGGATTATGGATACCACAACTTGGCCAAGGTCCTAAATTCCTTTTACATGTGTTACAACTTTCTGTTGGGAATTGATATTTCCACGTGAAAATATTAGATTTTCATAGGTTTCTCTCACATGAAGAATGAGTGGGTCCCACATCTGAAAGATTCATGTGGAGATATCTTATTTCTATGTGCAAATATCCGTTTCCTTTTCGATTATGCTTGTCTGTACTCTGGATTTTTTCTCTATTTTGAAAACTTTGGGGATGCATTCAGGTTCATGGCAAGCTCCTAATACGTTTCAAACTACACATTAAACTCCAATTTGTAGGTTTCTGTGTTCTTTTATAATTGCAACTTTGTATAGGTAGATGTATGCTTGTTGGTAGGCAGTGTTCTAAATTCCCTGCCCATGCCCTTAAACCCCGCCTTGGTGGAATTAGTCCTCTACCGCATAAATTTCGGTTCATGAAGGCTTTGATGCTGTACACAGCTTGTAATGAATTTCTTGTGCCTTATAATTTTTTTTTTGCCTTTTTGATTTTTTTTGGTTTGGGGGGGGGGTGGTTTAATTTTTTTCATGTCAAATTTACAATCTTCACAACTACTCTATGCTTTATATAGTATATATAAATATGTACAATAGAAAGATAAATAAATAAGACCCTTGCGAAAACGCCTAGGTGGCCCTTTTGCCGCCTAGCGAATTTGAGAACATTGTTGGTAGGTGTTAACAAATGCGCATGAATTCTTGATATATACGTTTCTTCTTCCTTCGTTCTTGTTTGCCTTTCCTGGTATCTCTCTCAAATCAGGCTCAACTTTCAAACTAGCTATATAGGTTGGTTTGTTTTCTTTTCCAAAAAGACTTTTTGTTATTGTGACGAAGTTCACGACTCTTGGTGTATGCTTGATGATAGGTGTGAGCTAAA